>OLKM01000802.1:0-18227 GCA_900291075.1 Melanogrammus aeglefinus
CTTTTCAACTAGCTTTGAATGCTTTTAATTAACTGATATGATTTGTCAGTCGAATGCGATGGATAGTGAATTAAATAAAATGTTTCTCTCCTATACTGTTATTTTCCTGATATTATCTCACACCAATCCACAAAAAAGGCTGGCCAGCCGTATCTCTCCCTACGTCTGTCGCGGCCCGCCCCCGAGCTACACCTAGCTCGCCAGGACAGTCGGCGCACTCTAGTCGCGAGTGGACCAGAGACTAGCTCTGATATCAACCCGCCTAGTCAGCGCGAGGGGCCTCCCGATCTTTTACACATTTTTGCGACTTCTTAATCGCAATATAGTCTGCATTTATGCATCCACCAACTGCCGGTTTTCGGACCTTTGCCAAGCGAAGGTGCCGGTGATGATAAGTGCTCCATCAACCATGGTGGATGGACCAGCTGGACATGAGGAAGAGATGATGGCGTGGGGGCACTCCTCTCCGTGATGGCAGCGGGAAGCCGTTGCCGATGGTGGTCTGGGACTCCAGGGAGAAAAGGCAAGGCTCCTGTCAGAGTGTCCTATCTCCCATCACGCAGGCGCGTGTGGTTGGAACGGCAGGGGTCCGCAACTTCTGGCACACCCCACAAACGGAAAAACCGCAATTGGACTTATATTTGGATGAAGAACCAAAGTGCCGAAGTGGTCTCCCGCTGCGAAGCCGCACGGTGCCGGGTGCTCCTCCGGGGTGTTTGCGGGGAACACGGGCAGCCTTTGTCAGGGCTGGAACGGTTTGAAAGCGTTATGGACCATTCTCAGATGCCGAGGAGGATGTGGAGGAGAGGGAAACAATGGCTGTCTGAGAAGTGTGAAGTGTGTTGACGTGAGGACCGGGGTCGGGTGGAGCCGTGGAGGGGACACACGGCTCTGTTCCTGTTGTGTGGAGAACGGGGCTTGATCGCGGGGAGCCTAGACACGGGGGAGCGTCGGTCGTTCAATCAACGCGAGTGTGGGGGGGGAAGTGGTGGTGTGGGGATTATCGTGTGACAAACAGGGGTGACATAATCTAAGAGTCTTTACAGGGTGGAGAGTGTATAGGTTCGAGTATAGGGCGGGGTAATTTATATTAATTCTGTGGGAAAGGACTTTTAGCGTGGAATGGCCAGACTCTTAATTGTCCCTTGTCACATTGTTGTACTCGTAACAATGCATCGTTGGTGTGATATTGCGTGAAATCTCTCTTGTCGGCCCTGTCCCTGGACGGTTGATCCGTAAACACGTTTGACATGAAGTCACGGTTTGAAATTTTGGCTCAAAACATTGCATGTCGTTTGTCCCTTGTGTGTGGACTGTCTCTCGCCGCTACACTTCATTTGTCTCTCTCTGTGTAAGTGTCTCTTCTCTGTCTCTTCCTCTGTGTTCTCTTTCTGTCTCGCGTCTTTCTCTCGCTCTCTCCCGGTTCTCTGTCTTCTTTGTCTCTGTCTCTCTCGTCCTGTCTCCTCCATATCTGTCTCTCTCTTGTCTTGCTGTCGTCTTTCTGTGTCCGTCCCGTCTGTCTCTCTTGTCTCTCCCTCTCTGTCTCTCTGTCTTCTGTCTCGCTGTCCTCTCCTCTCTGTCTCTCTGTCCTCTCCGTCCTCTCCCCTCAGTCTCTGTCTTCTCCCTCTCTGTCTTCTCTGTCTCTCCCTCTCTGTCTCTCTGTGTCTCTCCCTCTTCTGTCTCTCTGTCCTCTCCATACTGTTCCTCTTTGTCCTCGCTGTGTTCTCCTGTCTCTCTGTTCTTCTTCCTCTCTGTGCTCATCTCCCTGCTCGTCTGTCTCTGTCTCTCCCTCTCTGTCCTCTGTCTCTCCCCTCTTGTCTCTCTCTGGTGCCGTCCCTCTCTGTCTCCTGTCTCTCCTTCTCTGTCTCTCTTCCCTCTCTGTCTCTCTCCCTCTCGTGTCTCTCTCTTTGTCTCCTGTCTCTCCTGTCTCTCCTCTCTGTCTCTCCCTCTCTGTCTCTCTGTGCTCTCTCCCTCTCTGTCTTCTCTGTCTCTGTGAGTGTCTCTCCCCACACCTCTCTTTCCCTCCCTGTGTCTGTGCCTTCTCACCCAGCAGGTCGCCGTGCACCAGGGCTACCAGGTACCAGAGCAGACCGACGACAGGAAACCAAGGTTGCCGCGAAGGTGGCGGCGAACAGGAAGAGCTTGTAGCGCCATTTGCAATGTCCAGGAAGGTGGTCCCAGAAGGGTCGCGCACAATGCGCGCCGCGGCCGCTCACCTGTTCCAAATCAGGACGTTGCTCGCGGCCGTCCTTGGAGAGCACACGCCGCGCCGCCTGCGGAGGCCCTCCGCACTGTTGGCCCCCCGTGCTGTACGGTCCTCGGCCCCACGCACGCACCACCGAGGGGGCCCCAGGCAGGGGCTTGGTGGACGGTCGGTCTGCGTCGCGTGGAGAGGCAAGAGCTTTCTGGAGGGGAAGGAGTCTCCTCGGAGGAGGGGGGGCGTGTACCGAGTCATGGCCGGAACCTGGGATTGAGAGGGGGGCGCGGGGGGGGAATTTAGAGAGGGAGCGGGGAAGGAAGCAAATGGACAGGTAAGGGAGGGGGAGGGGGGGCAGTGTGATGGGACGATGCATCGGATTAAATTGAGGGAACGGTTCATGCCATAGGGGGTCGTAATGGGGGGCCGAGGGAATGTGGGCAGAGGCGCCAAAGGAGAAGCATTGAATGAAATAAAAGGCAGGGAAAGGCAGCGCGGAACATATCGGGAGAGGCACAAGGAGAAAAGGATAAGCAGGATTTTAAACTTTGACCAACCAATGCGCACATTTTTCTGAGCCGGTACCGCCGAGGCAATGAGATGTGTTGAAGCGCAACCTCACCATTGAGGCCTCCACATCGAGCGGTGGGTCCTTTTTTCAAAGTGAAGCCCTCTTTCGGTCCGTTTTTCAGTAAAGTAAAGGCCCCCTTTGCGCTTGGTTCTGCCAGCTGCCCTTGCACATTCGACAGCACATTCACAGTCTGATAGCACATGTCTGTCAATATGCACATGACACTGCTGAAATTGAGATTCAGGACCACACTACACTTCCAAACTCAACACAGGAAGAGTCTTTCATTAGGGATGAATCTCAAATGTGTGAAATGCCTATTGGCTCACGTCTGTCTGTTTCAAAATCATAACATCTCCAATCAAATATGCACTATACAAAGATTGCAGATAAGGAATAATAATAAGGGAAAAAAAACGATAATGAAATCAAAGGGATATTTCAGCTGTTTCGAGATAACATCCACGCTAATACCCGGACCTCTGATTTAACAAAATGATGTTGACACTAGAATAATTCGTAACATTAATCGAATCACCTCATCCACAGTCAAAGACCTTATAGCAGTACCCCTAGTAAACATCTTTTACGCAAGCCGTTCATTGCCTAATTATAAAGTCACAGTAGCAAACCAGTGGTGTGGCTGAAGGCCCTTGAGCAAGACATCTTGTGTGTGTACCTGGCTCCTTAGTGACCTGTATCTGAAATTCAAGGGGGTCTTCTCTGTGTGATGAATGTGGTCTGGCTGGAATGACTGATTGGTGGCTGTGCTGTAATGGAATTGCGTGCCAAGAGGGTGGAATGTTGTTTGATCAAGAGTTTGCGCCGCCTCCCCGCCCCCCACCCGATTGCCATGGATACCATGTTGTTCATTGTGGGGCAGTGGCAAGTTTTGTTTGTTTGTTTGTTTGTGTTGTCGTTAGCTGTAAAGCTCCATAGAGTAAAAACAGAAGCCCCAGAGAGCTGTTTGGAACGCGATCTTATTTGCTTCAATGTGTCTGTCTCTCATTCTCGCTCTCGCTCTCTGTCTCTCGCTTGTTCTCTCCCCAGTTTCTGTGTGCTAGCTTACTTACCCCCACCCCCCGCACCCCCCACCTCACCTTCTTACTGGAGCTCTCCACTGGGTTTAATATGAATAGGGATCTGTGTTGACGTGTGTGTGCTCTGAATGCTGAAGATGTGGGCGGGGCCAAATAGCGGCACGCGATGATTGGCCCCGTTTACCACATCCACTGTTGAACCCTGAACCCCTCGCGGGAGTCTCCGCCTACACCTACGAGTACTCTCCACCAACACCTGCAGAACACTCACACACACACACACACACACACACACACACACACACACACACACACACACACACACACACATGCACACAGACACGAGCACACACATACACACACACCATAGGCCATACAGTATGGAACTTGTCCGCTAATTGTTAGAAACATGATTCACCAAACCCAACAGTGTACATCTCTTCATTGTGGTGTCTGCAGCGCATGTGATATGGGTTCATTGATGAAGGACAATGTTTTTTGGAAGGGGCTGCTACCCACTCGCAAACCTTTGTGAACTTGTTCCCTTTTTCGACTTTGGCGACTCGTGTGAGTCAAGGTTAGTGTCTTCCTTCTCCGCCACTGGCCATCTCTCTCTCACTCTCTCGCTCTCTCTCTCTCCTTCCCTCTGTCCCGTGTGCACAAATATCCTTTGTTTCCAGGAGATGAAAGGGACAAAAGCCACCATTGAAAAAGACGACTGAGTGAGCGAGCGAGTGAGTGAGAGAGCAGGAGAGGGAGGCAGAGGGGTGGCCTGACAGTGTGGCGTTGACAGAGCCACAGAATGAACCAGGGAGCGGGAGGAATTGAGAACAGAGGAGAATCGACCCGGGTAGTCCAAAAAAGAAGTGTGTTGAAGTGCACCGTGGGTATGCGCGCACACGTGGATTTGTGGTGTGTGGGGGGGGGGGGGGGGTTTGTGTACGTGTGTGTGTGTGTGTGTGTGTGTGTGTGTGTGTGTGTGTGTGTGTGTGTGTGTGTGTGTGTGTGTGTGTGTGTGTGTGTGTGTGTGTGTGCGTGTGGAGGCATGCCGATGCTTGGCATTGAGATGGCATTGTTGTGTGTGTGTGTGTGTGTTTGTGTGTGTGGTGTGTGTGTGTGGTGTGTGTTGTGTGTGTGTGTGGTGCAAGCGAGCGAGCAAAAAAAAAAGAAAAGGGGCACGAAAAGAGAGAGAGGAAGGGAGGAAGGAACAGGGTGGGAGAAAGAAAGAGAGGGGGAGAAAAGAGAAAGGAGATCCAAGAATGTTGAAGGGTTAGCGGAGGAGAAGGATGGAGGTGCCTGAAAAGGAAAGGGGGGGGGGGGTGATGTTGTTGGTGAAAGAGGGACGAGAGAGATGTGTGCAGGGTGGCTGGGTGGAAGTGGAAGAATCCTGCACCGGTGAGACAAAGGCTGGGTCATTGGTATTCCTGAGGAGGGTCCATCATCTATGCACAAGCAGTGTAGTGCAGCGGCAGCCCCCCCTCCCTCCCCCCCCGCCCCCGCCCGGACCTGCCCCAGCTCCTAAAAGGGGGACCCTCCCTCCTAAGCTGGCCTCCACAACAGGGACCCTCACACCCAGACTGTCTATGAAGTGCCATTTCACACACACATGATCTCTCCTTCATCGCTAAGAAAACCAATCCTG
Source organism: Melanogrammus aeglefinus (assembly GCA_900291075.1). NCBI lineage: Eukaryota > Metazoa > Chordata > Actinopteri > Gadiformes > Gadidae > Melanogrammus > Melanogrammus aeglefinus. The sequence goes on from OLKM01000802.1 coordinate 5,451, forward strand.
ACCACTATCACCTGTTCCCAATTTGGATGCAGGTGTTTTTTATCTCTTTCTCGGCGCCTTGGTTAACCAGCCAGTCGGAGGTTAAAGGAGGATTCTGAAATGACTGAGGGTTAATCCGTGGTGGTGGCGTGTCAGTCTGGAGGAGCTTGCTCTGAATAAGCTTAGGGTTTTGTTCTGATGTGTGTTTGGAAGTATACGTGGCAATAAAAAAAGAAGTACTGAGACGAGCAGGGCAGGCAGACTACTGATAAGCTCGGGTTGGGTTTGCATCGGGTGTAAATTCTAAGAAAAGCCAAAAAGGGAATGGAAACCCGTTTGACCATGCCATGGTTTGGCAGCAGTGGTGGAGAAGGTCTAGCCAAGGTTCTCACTTTTAGATGAGGGGCGCTGTATAAGAGGAAACGTCGTGTGTTATGTGGAACTAAAACAAGAGACTGCAAGAGAGCAGTAGAAGGCTGAGTCTAAGCACTAGTCTTCAACTCCCTGTAACTGTCTTCCTTTAGATAGAGTGGCATAACTTCAACAACTTACACCAAATACAGCAATTATCTATAGTAGGATGAACAAATGAACACAAGCAGGATTTTGAAAGTATTCCAAACAAGAGTATTTTGAGGATAAGAAGATATATTGTGTATGCATAAAATATGTATATAATATAGGACTGCTTCTCTCCATGAATTAATCCACAGAAGAGGCTGGGATCTGTCCAAACCAAAGCTGAATCTGTATTCCACCAAAAAAACACACGATAAACATTCATCCACCACAGAGGCTACGTTATGAAGACATCTGTCCCCCTCCCACCACCCCCCGCGCTCTTCTCAAACTCAAATCTATGAGTCCAAACAACATTCCTCCTGGCACAAATGTGTTAGTGTAGGTGGATGTGATAGTGATATACTTTTATTTTGACTTGGACGTAGACTCACATTTTCAAGAGATCCATTGATCCATAGTCTGAGAAAGGTCATATATAGATGAAGAAATGTGATGTAGCTTCAGATTTGTATTATACATTCGGATTTATAACATAGATTATTCAGATGTATGTGTAATTTGGATTCAGTACTGAACTGGAGTCAGATATATGTAATATATATAAGTTTGATGTGCTAGATAGGTAATATAGATTCATAAATGTGCTTACTAAATAAAATGGTATATATATATATATATTCAGATAAGTACTGTACTAGATAGATGGTATATAGATTCAGATATGTAATACAGATTAATATGTTTACTAGAGTCATACTGTCTGTAGTAGAGGAGGAGGAGTAGGGGAGCCAATCTTAGTGGTCAGTGATAGGTAAATGTCTATAAAATACACTATAAAGAGGAAACCAATCAACTATTCCTGACATGGTTTGGCCATTCTGAAGCATTTAGGAACCTAATGTATATGAATTGTAAATAGATCATTCATAGTTTATGTTCTGTGTGATAGTTCCCATCTCATCTTTGGCTTCTACAACACATTTTAATCATTCTCCTTTTTAAACTTTGTCTTGGTTAGCCACTAGACTATACATTTGACTCATTGTTCTTTTTGATTTACCCATACTCATCTATTTTTATTCCTCACACACTCTTCTGCACTAGAGGATGTTTCCCTGCTGACCTCTGGGCTGTTTCCAACGCGGTCAGATGTCTGTCTCCATTAGAGTAGTTTAGTCTTCCGTCTAGAAACGGTGGGAGCCATTCTGAATCAAACTTTGTGCCCACCTCTACAGTTTCCACTTCCTCCCCCTGTGATTCATGGGTGTCGTCGGGCCCGTGGAGCCCAGCTGTTTGCCACTATGTGCTGTAATTTAAGAGCGCCTCCTTGCTTCGTGGTCCAATAGTCTTTAACGGGGCGCTAATGGTTAGCTATTGTCCTCCACTGTAAATCAGGTCTGATGTGTTATTGAAGGTGTCTAAGGAGGTGGCGGACAAAGAAAGTTTCTTAATGAACAGGAAGAGCAGTGAGGATTCCATCGCCATGGAGCGGATGCTTAACGACGACTCCTGTTCCTCTTTTTTAATGCTACTACTACTACTGCTACTTTTACCACTTCCTACTACTACTACTACTGCTACTTATACCACTTCTACTACTACAGCTGCTACTTACACCACTTATACTACTACAGCTGCTACTTACACCACTTATACTACTACAGCTGCTACTTTTACTACTTCTACTACTACTTATACCACTTCTACAACTACAGCTGCTACTTACACCACTTATACTACTACAGCTGCTACTTTTACTACTTCTACTACTACAGCTGCTACTTATACCACTACTACTATCTACTATACTGTTACTATGACTACTTCTGATAGGCCTTCCACTACTAATTGTAAACATAATAATCATAATTTTTATGATAAATATAAAATGGGAAATATTAAAATATATATATGAATGGATTAATAGTATATTCACAAATAATACATTTTTAATGAAAATAATTTTAATTTAACTTTTTTTGTAACTGCTACCCAACAGTCACTTCTAGGATCAAATTAAATGTGTTTGCTTAAACACATTTTCTGCCATTGTACAAGTCATTCTACTTGGTAATGAAGGGTCGTTACTTGGCTGAGCCAGCTCATTGAAATATTATATCCGACCCAAAAGCATGTGTTTTAGGCCTATACCTGTCATAAATTTGCCTGTGAACCAGCTGGAGTTTTTATTACTATTTACAGTCTACTAGACCTATGTGGGTGGCCTTATCATAAACTCTCTATTTTGTATGAATTTATTCAGCCTGAATTTGACTTTTTAAGATTTTGAATAATTACATGCTTCATTAAACTTGCTCCGCAATGACTAAGATGACATCACAGCCTTGAATAATTAAGCACAAACATCGCCTTTATAGCCATAGGGCAGCTGAAGTGACCTATCAGGCCTGTACATGTGCACCTGCCCCTCGGCCCTAATATTATTGACTGTCAACAAACGGTGCAATGACAAGTCCCCAACTGCATGTGTGTGCAACTTACCGGATAAGGCTGCGTCGTGTCCGATTCGGTTTCCCAACCGTTAAATGATATTACCGTCCAGTGGACATGAATAACATTCGTTCAAACAAATAATAGCCTAATACAAATAAAAAAGTTTAGCGAGTAAAAAAAGTTTGGATTATTTTTGTACTCTAGGCCTATGCCCCGCAGTCTACTCTTAACGTTTTGTTTACATCAGCCTCTCATCAGAATATGAACGGCATTAAAACCATGTTTTTTTTTTCTTTTCCCTATTCTAAAATGACCCTCACATCATCCGGTGCCGCGTGGTAGCCTGTCGGTACCGGGTCCGCGGAGATGTCACTCGAGACGTTAAGGCCTGCTCTTCATCATGTCATCGACCAATATCGCCGCTCGCATCTCGAGTTGTGAGAGTCGCCGGGGTTCCGAGAGGGGGGATTTAAGAAACGTCTTTCCCCGTGTCCACTCTCTCTCTCGCTATTTCTCCTCTCTCCTTCATGCCCCCCCTGTCTTTCCATCAAAAAAAACTAAAAAAAAAAAAAGCACTCTGTCTGCTGAACGACATTTTTAATTCATTAATTCAGCTCTCCTCCCAGCTGCTCCCCTCCCACCCTCGTGTCGTGCATCTCTCTCACACTCTCTCTCTCTATCACTCTCTTTATCCCTCTCTCTCCCTCTCCCTCTCTCTCTCTCTCTCTCTCTATCCCTCTCTCTCCCTCTCTCTCTCTCTCTCTCTCTCTCTCTCTCTCTCTCTCTCTCTCTCTCTCTCTCTCTCTCTCTCTCTCTCTCTCTCTCTCTCTCTCTCTCTCTCTCTCTCTCTCTCTCTCTCTCTCTCTCTCTCTCTCGCTCTCCCCCCCCCCACACTCCCTCGACTGTGACTGTACACGTCCATAAATGGACGCCTTGTTGTGAAGACTTCTCCACTGTGTTATCCCTTTGTCAACTTTCTCATGTAAATTCGGCGATGGTTAAGATACAAGCCTGGAAGTTATTTCACTGCAACAGAGGTATTTACAAACCGGCCAACAGACGCAGCTATTGTGCACTTGCCCCCTCCTTACAATTCTGCGTCGGCCGAGAGTTGGCCGCGGGTCTCCGATTGAACGGTGTCCGTCGGCTCCTTTTCTCTGAGGCTCCGCCATGGCCGCCCGCATGTGTGTGTACATGTGCTACGAACCGCTATACACACATGCCTACAGTGTAGTCTGACCTCACATGGTCGCGGGGAACCATAGTTTAAGACAACATAGGCCTAAGCATTATTAAGTTCAGGGGAGTTGCTAGGGGGTTTCAGAATGCTGTTAACATCCTTACTCCATAACTTGTGTAATTGCCTTTTTTCCTTCTTTTTTTACGAAAGGAATCGAGATGAAAAGAAACACGTATGGCCTCTGCGTTCAAAGGCGGCCCCCCGTGAAGTTTGTTTTGGCGGGAGTTAAATTTACCGCATGCGTAGAAAGGAGCAGCTCCGCCGTGATCGCGATGAATCTCTGCGAGAAGTGTCACAATAAACCCGGGCTGGCGCGAAACGATGCTGGCCCAAGTTCACACGCGCATCAATCTCGTGACCCTCCCACCCGCCAGCGCGTGTTGTTTCTCTGAATCCACCAGCAGCGACCCTGCTGAGTTCGCGGTCCCTGGCCCAACACTGAGAAAGAGGGGCCCCTAGGGAGGGTTGGTTTATCAGTGTTTATTATCCTCGGCTTGGCCCTCGAGATCGGTCCACGTGCGCTCGGCATCACTGCGTGTTTACAACTTCTTTATTCGCTATTATCTATGAGCTCTGATAAATGTTAATGTTTTGCTTGCATTTAGTTTGACATTGTTGTTTCTTCTAGCTCAATAATATTCAATATTCTTATGCTAATACTTCCTTAATAAAGGAGTCTAAATGGAGTGTGGGCTAAATTGGACTCCCTCATGGGGCAGTTGTTGCCTAAATAACGTATTCAAACGACCCTCAATGATAAGATCAGCCTACCCCGTAAAATACTATAATGTAGCCTAATAAATAATTGACTCTTACTTTAATACAACTAAGCCTATGAATCGTTAGTGTTTATCGGGTAACTGCAAAACATCAAGGGAGTGGGGGAGAGAGGAAGGGAGAGAAAGAGAGAGAGAGATGTCATACCGCCCGTCCCTTTTTCCTATTTTCTTGATCCAGTACCATTTGTTACCAGCAGATGTCCTGCGAGGTCTTTCACAGTGCGAAACGACCATTTAATTGTAACCATCTAAACATGTTTAACACGACAGTTATTTGAGAGTTCAGACTTTCATATGATAGCGATAAGATTCCTTCTTTGTAGACAATGGCCGAAAGATTTTCATTATCTAACTGTTTTAGTTCACATCTTTCGAAATAATTATTTTAAATTTGTGTCCAATAAGTTCAAGTTTTTCGTTTGTCTACTACGCTACCTGAAAATAAAAATGAATCTACACGTAGGTTACATATAGGGCCTACCTTAGGCCATGGTTTCTCCACAGGCCCTGGGGGGCGTTCGCACAACCTGGGGGGGCGCTGGGAACGTGATTTTTTTTCCCATAAAAAAAATATTTTTTTTTTCTTTTTTAAATAGCCTATTTTCATTTATTGGTTTCTAACCCCTCTACCGTCTCAGCTACTTTTTACTGTTTATGCGCAGTGTAACAGTGGTCATACCGTGCGCTTCGGTCCTGCACACGCCCGGACTCCCGTTACATCAGCTATCGTCATGATCTCTATCGCTGATAAACATAACCCAAGTTCACGGGTTAACAATTCAATAACCAACACAACACAATCAAACATGGCCGATATTGGAGGGGGTTGGGGCGCCAGAGGATCAAGGTAAGGTCAGGGGGGAGTTTGCTCAAAAAAGGTTGAGAACCACTACCTTAGGCCCTTCTGTATGTGTCCTAGCCATCATAAAGCTGTGGACAGTGTGTGGGGGGTGGCTGGGGGGCAGGCTCAGTCTGACTGATTAGACTCTGGGGCTGTGTGAGGCTTGAACCTGTAGTGACAATCAACAATCAAGGCACACAGGTTAAACCAGCCGCCATGACACACACTCGGAATAGAATAGGAGAGATGTGAGGAGGTGACACGCTGCTTATGGGATTAATAGTGAAACCCTAAGAGTCACGCTTAGTTTTTGGTTGGCTATGGTGACCCTGATAAGATTCCAGTTTGTTGGTTTTATTTGTGAATAACCAAAGAGTTAATTGCATCCTGTTCACAATTAACCGGTGACACGAGGTAGTCATCTGACATGACTTGTGACGATTGTCACATGTATCACAAATAGATGTCGGACCCACTGTGTAACTACCCTCAATCTTTAGTTCGGAGGGACACTTGAATGCTAAATTGCTTGTGAATGCGTATGTCAATACAAACAAAGGCAACCTAAATATAAACTCTTGAAGAATACCCAGACACGGTTTCCAACTAACATCTATCAGGTCTGTAGTTAATCAAATTCTGGTGCAGGAGGTTTGGCCTGCGTCCCTCCCTTGAAGACAAATCAAATGAGCTCCTAATCCGTCAAAGCACATGCTAGTCATCCACTCAGGCGACGACTGGAAATCAAGGAGGCAGCCCTTTAATAATAACACACAAGTGTGTGTATTTGTGTGTGTGTGTGTGTGTGTGTGTGTGTGTAATATAGAGGTGTGTGTTGTGTGTGTGTGTGTGTGTGTGTGTGTGTGTGTGTGTGTGTGTGTGTGTGTGTGTGTGTGTGTGTGTGTGTGTGTGTGTCTGTCTGTGTGTTTTGTGGATTAAAATAAAGAATTAAAATGTGTGTGACAGTAGCAATGGAGACCAAGTGTGTCCCGTTCCAGTCAGTATGGTGACCTGCCGACTAGGCTACTGTCGGTCATGGCCTCTTTTGTCGTTGCCACAAACACCTGTAGGCCTGAATATTGTTTTATATCGTCCACATGCCTCTCCTGGAACCATCACCTTATCGAGGTGGAGAGGTTTGCGTGTCCCTGTGAACCTGAGGGCTGTGTTGTCTGGAGCCTTGTGCTCCTGGCAGGGTCTCCCATGGCAGAGTGGTCTCAGGTGAGGGGCCAGACTAAGAATGGTTCACCAAGACCCCATGGAAAAACAAACAAGAGGAGGAGAGACCCTGCCCGGCGGAAGCCCGGGGCCCCCGTCTGGAGCCAGCCCCAGACGGAGGGCCCGTTGGCGAGGGCAGGGGAAGGCAGGGGTCCCGACGGACCAGACCTGAGCGGCAGAAGCTGGCTCTGGGGACGTGGAACGTCACCTCACTGTGGGGAAAGGAACCGGAGCTTGTGAGGGAGGTGGAGCGCTACCAGTTAGATCTGGTGGGGCTTACCTCTACGCACAGTCTCAGCTCTGGTACTGTACTCCTGGATAGGGGTTGGACTCTATTTCTCTCTTGGAGTTGCCAGAGGCATGAGGCGCGGGCGGTGTGGGGATACTCATAAATCCCGGCTGAGCGCCGCGGTGTGGTGTGATTTACCCGGTAGACGGAGGGTCGCCTCCTGCGCCTAAGGTGGTGGGGGAAAACTCTGACTGTTGTTTGTGCGTATGCACCTAACAGCAGTGTTCAGAGTACTCGGCCTTCTTGGAGACCCTGAATGGAGTCCTGTATGGGGCTCAGTAGGGACTCCGTAGTTCTATGGGAGACTTCAACGCCCATTGGGCAACGTATGACGATGGAGACACCTGGAGAGGCGTGGTGGGAGGAACGGCCTCCTGATCTAACACCCGAGTGGTCGTTTGTTACTGGGACTTCTGTGCTAGTCATGGATTGGCCATAACAAACACCATGTTCGAACATAAGGGTGCTCATAAGTGTACATGGTACCAGAGTACCCTAGGCCGAAGATCGATGATCGATTTTTGTATCGTTGTCATCTGATCTGAGGCGGCATGTTTTGGACACTCGGTGTTGAGAGAGGGCGTGTACTGTCAACCCGACCACCATTTGGTGGTGAGTTGGGTCCAGGGAATGGGGGGGCAAGATTCTGGACAGCCCTGGTGTAAGCCCAAACGAGTAGTGCGGGTGAATTGGGAACGTCTGGAGGAGGCCCCTGTCCTAGGGATCTTCAACTCTTCAACTCCAATTGCATGGGAGTCGGGTACAGTGCCAAAGGAGTGGCAAACTGGGGTGGTGGTCCCCCTGTTCAAAAAGGGGGCTCTTTACTCTCGCAAGGATCCTGGAGGGGGCCTGGGAGTATGCCCATCCGTTCTACATGTGTTTTGTGGATCTGGAGAAGGCATATGGCCGGGTCCCCCGGGAGAAACTGTGGGAGGTGCTGCGGGGGTATGGGTGGGGGCGGTCTCTCTCCTCAGGGCCATCCAATCCTTTGTACTCCCAACAGACTGGGCCGCAGCAGTAGTCGTTCCGGCGTCTTCGATCGGCAGCTCCAGTCATGTCTCGATTCCCAGTGGGTGTTGGCCCTCCGCCCAGGAGCTGGCTGCGCTTGTCACCAATCCTGTTTTGTGATATTCATGGACAGGATATCGAGGCACAGTCGTGGTGGGGAGGGGTTGCAGTTCGGTGGTCTGAGGATCTCGTCACTGCTCTTTGCAGATGATGTGGTCCTGATGGCATCATCGGCCTGTGACCTTCAGCACTCACTGGATCGGATGGCGGCCGAGTGTGAGGCGGCTAGAGGATAGAGGATCAGCACCTCTAAATCTGAGGCCATGACTCTTAGCAGGAAACCGGTGGTTTGCCTACTCCGGGTAGGAAATGAGTCCTGAGCCCAAGTGAAGGGTTCAAGTACCTGGGGGTCTTGTTTCGCGAGTGAGGGGGACGATGGAGCGTGAGATTGGCCGGGAGAATCGGAGCAGCGGGAGCGGTATTGCGTCTCGCTTCACCGCACCGTTGTTGAGAGAAAGAGAGCTGAGCCGCAAGGCAATGCTCCTCGATCTATCGGTCAATCTTCGTTTCCTATCCTCACCTATATGGTCATGAGGGATGGGGTGATGACCGAAAGGACAAGATCACGGGGTACAAGGCGCGAGATGAGTTTTCTCAGGAGGGTGGCTGCGCTTCTCCCTTAGGGATAGGGTGGAAAGTTCCAGTCATCCGTGAGGAGCTCGGATTAGAGCCGCTGCTCCTTTTGCTTAGAAAGGAGTCAGTTGAGGTGGTTCGGGCATCTGGTAAGGATGCCCCTGTGGGCGCCTCCCTTGGGAGGTGTTCCAGGCACGACCAGTGGGGAGGAGACCTCGGGGAAGACCCAGGACTAGGTGGAGAGATTATGTCTCAACACTGGCCTGGGAACGCCTCGGGATCCCCCCGTCAGAGCTGGTCAATGTGGCTCGGGAAAGGGAAGTCTGGGGCCCCCTGCTTGAGCTGCTGCCCCCGCGACCCGACCCCGGATGAGCGGTTTGAGGATGAGCGATGAGATGAGATCGTCCACATGCTGTTAAGTTAAGTATATGATTGTTATTTTTCATAGACATAATTATACTTTCTTGCGTTTGACGTTGGAGGAAAAGTTACAAAGGTTTTACCCCTGTATTCAATGACAATTGGTTTCTAGGGGCTAGGGGTTGCTGGGGGAGACCACCAAGAGTGTCAGAAGTAACACGTGGGCCATAGGGGATTCTGTCAGCCCTCGGGTAGAAACGCTGTTGCAGCCAGCAGGGAAACAAACAACAACAAGGCACATATTTTGTCATTTGAGAGAAAAAGGTTTAGAATAGAGCCTAGCGAATAGCGTCCAAAAATACCTTTTTCTATAAACAAACCCACAGAAGAAGTGGTTGTGGTTAGCATCAGAGTCAAAGTCTGTTTAAATGAAGCATGTCATCCCAGCATCACGCTGATGAAGCATAGGACTGTGGGACATCACATTCCATAGCTTCACGTTGGCATGATCCAAATCAGAGATCACAAGGGGTCTGCGATGGAGGACCGCGTTGCCCATGGAGCTCGGTCTACCACGCCCCCCCGAGCCTGAACTCAGCGGTACGTGAGGAACGGAGTGATTTGATCTGGATTGCTCTGGTTTGATTATGGATTCTGAAACTACATCAAGGCAGAAGGTGAATCTACACACGATTCTCCCCCCCCCCCCCCCCCCTCTGCATGTTTTAAGAGGAGGCCGCAAACATAAGCCTCACAATCACCCAGGTATCTGTCGTATATTTAGTGGGACAACAAGGCCTGCTATTTAGTGAGGAAGCGTCTTGTTTAATGACAGGGGATATGGTTAATAGATAACATTGGTGGGAACGCTACGACCTTAGCCATATCTGGCAATGGGCATGACCACAGTGTGTATGGGAAGCACGTGAAGACCATGGGGGCATCATGGACCCTGGGTTAGATGCTGAGAGGAAGGGGGGGGGGGGATGAGGAGGAGAGTAAGAAGGAGAGAGAGAGAGAGAGAGAGAAGAGAGAGAGAGAGAGGAGAGAGAGAGAGAGAGAGAGAGAGAGAGAGAGAGAGAGAGAGAGAGAGAGAGAGAGAGTAGGGGGAGCGGGGCGAGTTAACCCGATTGGGTATTTTATGCTTGTGTGTGTACCATGCGAAACACCGTGACCGTTAGTTTTGTTATGTTTAACATCACCATGGAGAACTTGTGAGCTATACCTACAGGCATGGTGGGATCAGCAAGGAGCAAAAGCTCCGTCCTGCATTTTGCACCCCAGAACGTTGTCATAGAAGTGCACACACAGCTTGTGTGACGATGCGATTATTTGTCAGAAGGATTTGCATTTCTTCCATTTCTGAGGCTGGACTATTGTATTCATTTTTGTTTCAGAGCTGGAAATGTCATAGGTCACTTTTGCAGTACTATAGAGAGGACACCGTAAACTAAGCAGGTTTTCTGTTTTTTCACAACGGGGTAGGGGGGGGGGGGGGGGGGGGTCAGAGGGCAAAGGTGTAAGAGTCATATATTATGCAGCCAAGTAATTCATCATCATACATTGGAGCATTTACTAACTAACTAAAGCCAGCTGTAGAAAAGATCAGCGGTAGCAAACTGCTCCGAGGTAGTGCATGCTTAACCCAGTTAGACTGGTTACTTTGTGTCTGCCATGCATGACATCTGTTGCGAGCTGAGCACAACCCCCCCCCCCTCTTTGAATGGTCAAGAGATGTATAATAAATAGGTTCATGTACAGTATATTATAGTAAAAATAGGCGTCATTACTATCTAAAGAGTGCACCTAAAATATTAATTCAAAAAAGTCCATGTAAATCATTACGTTCTGAATGGCATTATGTTCCGATTTTTTAAGATTCTTTATACCTTCAAAAAATAAGCTGTTTGATGTGCTCATAATACTGTTTCGCAACGTTAACCAGTGAAGTTTTTTTTTGTTCTGACCACAGCCCGATTTGATTTTCCCAGCGAGGTCAAAACTGTTGACAACAGAAAGGAACACTAAAAACTGTTCTGAGCAGCTAAAACCAGTCTTTCTGCATTGGCAAACACGGGGGAGGGAGGGGGAACACTTGACCTGGTATCCATCATAGTCACTCAGACATTCTGACATAACATCCCGAGTAAAGGGTGGGTGTGTTGACTAATCGGGGTACGAAAGTACAAAAACAAAAACAAGTTTACAGGTGACCATTATTGTACAGAGCAAACAAACAACGCTGTCAGGTCAGCCTCCTTATTGGCCATTGGCGGGGGGGGGTGTCATCAGGGGAGAGGGTTCCAGAGAGAGAGAGAGAGAGAGAGAGAGAGAGAGAGAGAGAGAGAGAGAGAGAGAGAGAGAGAGGGTGTTTTATGCTTGTGTATTTACCATTTGACACACACAGACTTAAAGGCCTGGTTATGTTGAAATTCACACGGAGTGAGCTAAACATGTGAGAAACATGTGAGCTGAACTTGTGAGCTAAACATTCTTGCTCAGCTTCCCAAGGAAAGTTGCATGACGGGACACACTAAGACTGGAACGTAGGCCTACATACACTTCATGTATCACACACTGAGACGAGAACATAGGCATATACAATATCATGTATCACACACTGACACTGGAATGTAGGCCTGCATTTATGGAGCCAGTATCTTGCCATAATTCAAACCTGAAAAAAAAAGTTTCAAAGGCTTGTAAGTCTGGGTTTGAAAACTCAGCACCTTGTAAAAAAGGTTTTGCAACACTGAAAAAAGAGATTATAACCTGAAATTGTTTTCGAACATATGCAAACACGATTCAGTGTTCTATTTTATCTTATTCATAATTTTCACCACCATTTTCAAAGTATTTTTTTTTTCACAAACATATTTTCAAAGTTCAAAGAAGTTCACCAGCGCATTTGCAGAGTTTCAAATCTGGCACTTTTCTAACAGTGTACTTCATTGTTTCCCGGAAACCTTGTAAATGGGATTCTGCAAACAGGTGTTCATACATTGAGAAATATGTTTTGAAAGGTTGAATATTTATGTTTAAAAACTTGTAAAGGTGACATTTTTTGAACTTTGAAAATGTGTTGGTGAAAATGATAAAATAGAACACAAAATCATGTTTGCAGATGTTTGAATTTTTTTTCAGGTTATAATCTCTTTATTTAGTGTTGCTTTTTTACAAGTTGTTAAGTTTTCAAACCCAGACTTACAAGCCTTTGACACATGTTACATGTTATGTAGGCCTATGTGTAAAATGTTAGACACTGAGACTGACACATTTCCACAATACATGCATACATGTTACATACACACTGTTCATAGTCATAGTCCACTATACATGTATGCTATAGTTCCACACCACAATGCATAAATACACACACACACACTCACACAGCACACACACACAATGCATACACATACACCACACACACACAACACACACACACACACACACA
>OLKM01000802.1:18237-43237 GCA_900291075.1 Melanogrammus aeglefinus
AGGTTGAATATTTATGTTTAAAAACTTGTAAAGGTGACATTTTTTGAACTTTGAAAATGTGTTGGTGAAAATGATAAAATAGAACACAAAATCATGTTTGCAGATGTTTGAATTTTTTTTCAGGTTATAATCTCTTTATTTAGTGTTGCTTTTTTACAAGTTGTTAAGTTTTCAAACCCAGACTTACAAGCCTTTGACACATGTTACATGTTATGTAGGCCTATGTGTAAAATGTTAGACACTGAGACTGACACATTTCCACAATACATGCATACATGTTACATACACACTGTTCATAGTTCATAGTCCCACTATAATGTTCATAGTCCCACACACAATGCATAAATACACACACACACACACACACACACACACACACACACACACACACACACACACACACACACACACACACACACACACACACACACACACACACACACAACACACAACACAAAAGCCATAAACTATATGAGAGAGAGAGAAAGAGAGAGAGAGAGAGAGAGAGAGAGAGAGAGAGAGAGAGAGAGAGAGAGAGAGAGAGAGAGAGAGAGAGAGAGAGAGAGAGAGAGAGAGAGAGAGAGAGAGAGAGAGAGAGAGAGACTCAAGGAAATCATACCTAATCAAGAGACAGTTGCACGCAAACACAAAAGAGAAACACACACATTGCTTCAGCGTGAGATTGCTTTGACGCACACCTCCGACCACAGGGTCCAACAACCTCGGTCAACTGTCAATAATCCTTGATGTGGCAAATGGCCCGAGTAGTACGCACCTGATACAGTTTTGATAGGCTACTTTTGCGGCCGCGCACTGCCCATTGGCAGGTGTTCCACTTGCAACAATCACGGTCACCAAGCAGTCATTTATTATTTCTGCTATATTAATATTTTCTTTGATAATTTGTTTATATAAAAATAAATCATTAAACAAAAGTGTTTCAATAAAATACGACCGTTAGGCCTACGTGCATTTAAAGGTAATACCTGAAACTGGTTAGTTTCATGAATTTCTTTTGTGAATGTTTTTGTTTTGAGTTCACCTAGCTGATGTTGATCGGTTTTTACTATTGTAATCTTCATATTTAAAAAATAAATACAAACCTTGTTGTATGTGACTGTGCCTGTGCATGACGTTACCGATTAGAAGACCCTTCAAGGCATGTGAACATGCCCTTCAAGTTTTATTTCAACTTTTCCACAATACTTCCACATACAGAACAAACTCTAACATCTCCACAGTGGTTTTTATAGTCTTAATCAAATGATTCATAACATAGAGAGGAAGGTGGGCGTTGATGGAACGATAGGATGACTGACGTCAGTGTTGTACTGAAGGTGTGTCAAAAGCGGGGTAAAACCAACCAATGAGGACGGCCGCATGTGGGGTAGGGATGTTTGTGGGCGGGAGAGCTGGCGACATCCAAACCGATATAGTTGGCAGCACCACGTTGCGTCCGCAGAACATCCGCTGGTGCTTAAAAAAATATTATTAGCAGGACTTGAAAATAAGAAAAGGACGCTTTCTTTTGGGATATTTTCTTCAACGTCCTTTTTCCGCTTGAAAGTTGTTTTTGATAAAGCTTTACTCTATATAAAGAAGATAAATTCGTATACCGGTATTTAACATCGAAAATGTTTCCAGATTCAAACACGGGGTGAGTACAGTATGCCTGACCTAAATGATTTAATTCATTATAATGTCCCCGGATGACATGTGTTCATTGAGAGACCATTAAAATGGCCCGCTCCAGATTGCATCATTCACCACCTGCTCTAGTGTGGAGTGGTCCGCCGGGGGAACCGACCCCTGTCTCACGGCCGAGCCGGTCACGTGATCGGATAATGGAAGACGCACTGTTAATTGTCGCTGAATATCTGTTCTCCTTCGCGCTGCTGGCTGAAGTCTGCCATTTGAAAGTCTAATGCAATGTATATGCTTGCCATTCATTTAGGCTGATGTTTTTAATATGTAGTCTGACAGAAGAACAGAAGGTCGTAGTCTTAAACAGAAGATCGTCATTGTGTGTGATATGTAATTATATTATAGATATATAATATATAATAAAATAAATAAATTAAAATGAATGCAATTAATTCTTCTGCAGGTTTACCTATGAGGACTGCAAGGCCACCGCGGACTGGCTTTTGGCCCAGACGGACGTCCGCCCACTGGTGGGCATCGTGTGCGGCTCGGGTCTGGGTGGGCTGGCCGACATAGTCAAGGACCAGGTGGCCTTCAACTACAAGGACATCCCCAACTTCCCTCAGAGCACCGGTGAGAACGAAACAAAACTCCCCAAACAATCGAAACCAGACCGACAACCATCTTGTTGTAGTTTCATACCTTGTGGATTGTTTGTGTTTGCGGGTGGATCTTGAGGGGTGCGGGTGGATCTCGGGGGGTGCGGGTGGATCTTGAGGGGTGTGTGTGTGTGTGTGAAGCTAAGTTCCCCCTCTCTGTGTTACAGTGCACGGTCATGCCGGCAGGCTGGTGTTCGGGACCCTGAAGGGCAGAGACTGCGTGTGTATGCAGGGCCGCTTCCACCTGTACGAGGGCTACCCCATCCAGAAGGTACGGTAACCCACATAGGTCAAACCGCCCCAACCCATCCGTGACACAGAATACTTATTTGTGTCTTTGTGTAGACCCTATTTGTTTTAGCATGGGAGCAATGCATCAAGTTAAAAGTGTGTGTGTGTGTGTGTGTGTGTGTGTGTGTGTGTGTGTGTGTGTGTGTGTGTGTGTGTGTGTGTGTGTGTGTGTGTGTGTGTGTGTGTGTGTGTGTGTGTGTGTGTGTGTGTGTGTGTGTGTGTGTGTGTGTGTTCAGATCACGCTGCCCATGCGCATCTTCAAGCTGCTGGGCGTGGAGACGGTGATGCTGACCAACGCGGCCGGGGGTCTCAACCAGGACTTCAAGGTGGGCGACATTATGATCATCAAGGACCACCTCAACATCCCCGGCTTCGCAGGCAACCATCCCCTGGTGGGACCCAACGACGAGAGGTAGGATACACACGCGCGCACACGCGCGCACGCACACACACACACACACACACACACACACACACACACACACACACACACACACACACACACACACACACACACACACACACACACACACACACACACACACACACACACACACACACACACACACACACTCAGAGACACACACACACACTCAGAGACACACACACACTCAGAGACACACACACACTCAGAGACACACACACACACACACAGAGACACACACACACTCAGAGACACACACACACACACACACAGAGACACACACACACTCCGAGACACAGAGGGAGTGTGTTCGGCTCGTTGAGTGTGACTTTAACTGAATCATCCAGTCCTGGAGCTCCTTTTTTTTAGAAAGGAATTGAAAGGAGGTGGTCTGTGATTGAAGGTCATTATGGAGAGATTGGAGGCAGTTGGACTCATGCGCCGCATATTAGAGAACGAGAGTCAGATGGGGTGAACAGAGTGCACTGACTGTGGTGTCTCGACGGCTCTACCTCACGTTGAGCAGATGGCACCTCATTCTTTTAGGATTCTCTACTTGGGTCAAAACAGAATGCCTGGGCACAGACACGCAGACATACGCACATACTGGACCACGGCTAACGCCGGAAGGAGCTCGCATGGGGATGCATTTGGGAGTTGCGCGGTTGCAGTAGCGAATCGCGACCCTTGAACCTTTTGCTCTCTGACCCCCCCCCCCCCCTTCACTGTCGCGAAAAAACCGACCCCCCCAAGCTAGTTTACTGAATCCTCTCTACTGTAGCTTAATCTGTCCTCTTTATAGGCCAAAGTTACCCATGATATTCAGGCTCTGAAGATAAAGTGATTACGCTGGTGCAGCCAGAGCAATGCAACGAGCAAACAGTTATCACCGATGTTAAAAACAGCTTGTCTAAAGTGAAATGCAAGTCATCCTGACAAATAATCTCATCTTTACACAAGCTGTGTGTGCACTTCAGGGGAATATGTAGACTCATATATACACACACACGCACACGCGCACGCACGCACACACGTATACAGAGACAACGGCTCAGGGTGCATGACGGCAGACAAATCAAACACTATAAACACAAACGTTTGGTTAATTTGTCGTCCACGGGTTGATTGGTTTTCTGAACCAATTTTTACTCTGGTTTGGGTCTCCCTGTTATTAACTCATTTGTTTTAAAAGTTAACCTAGAAAACGGCATGAATAACAAGTCTGAAGCACTGTTAGTTAAATTATTAGCGGGGTTGGGGTTAAGGTTAGGCCGTCTTGAGGTTCGGGTTTATTTGCTCATTTTCGTTTAAATGTTGATTTGTCAATATATGAATGAATAAAGTAAATTGGGAATATCTAGAATATCTTTGGCGGTCTCTGAGGGCCTAGAGGGCCCACTCTGCTCCCCTCTGCACGGTGGTCTCAGGAGCGGTCTCTGTGAGCCGACAACGTTCCCGAACGTTCCTGAGTGCCCCCTCCTCACCTCTCTCCTCCCCCCCCCCTCTTCTTCCCCTCTTAACCCTCCCAGGTTCGGCGTGCGCTTCCCCTGCATGTCGGACGCTTACGACCGGGAGCTCCAGCAGCTGGCCATGGACGTGGGCCACGAGCTTGGCTTCGCTGACTTCCTCCGCGAGGGGGTCTACTGCATGCTGGGCGGACCCTCGTTCGAGACCATCGCCGAGTGCCGCATGCTGAGCAAACTGGGCGCCGATGCCGTCGGTGCGTTTCATTCAAATGAATAGTCTTTATCCGTTTATTTTAGGCTTTGTACAAAGGCATGAAGTAGCTCACTAAGCACACTACGCTCTGTTAGACGTGTGATAAAGGTGCCGTGTTATACCACCGGGTGTGAGCTTGATTAGCCGTTCCAAGCCTGTTTTGAAATTCGTCCTCTTCTGACATCACAAGTGGGTGTGACCACCTAGTCGTATGACGGATAAATGAGCAACGTTTGCTACAGTCCACTGGGTAGGCTGTATATTATCCTAATATTAGCCAATCTCTTGAACCTCTGGAAAGAATGAGCCGGAACGTGTTCTGGCTCATTCTCCCCAGTAACGCGGTTCAAGAGGTTAAAACGTGTCCACGTGGCAGTTTCAAAACACGCGCCTGCGACATTCTACGACGCGTGTGCCCGTTTCACTGACCTCCCGTCCCCCCCGTCCCCCGCCCCCGTCCCTCCCCCTCCAGGCATGAGCACGGCGCACGAGGTGGTGGTGGCGAGGCACTGCGGCATGCGCGTCTTCGCCCTGTCCCTCATCACCAACCTGGCGGTGATGGACTACGACAGCGAGGAGAAGGCCAATCACGAAGAGGTTCTGGAGTGGGGCAAGCAGAGGGCAGAGCAGCTGGAGAGGCTGTTCTCCGCGATCGTGACCCGCATCGAGCACAACAACAACTTTGTTTGAGCGATGCGCGCACCAATGGGTCATTGTTGTTTTATCTTCCTGTTTGTGGCAGTCCCTTATTGTGCATGGTTTTATCCGGTGGGGGTTCTGAAGGGAGCTACGTTGTCCCTGTTACGTTGTCCCCCGTACTGAAACAAGTCTGTGAAGCCAAGAAGCGTTTTCAAATTGGGTTAAAGAAGATCTTTTTTTTTCATTTTATTTATTGACTTTTTTTTGAAGAATGAACCTTTTGAGGCTTGGTTTTGAGTGTGAGTGATCGAGGGTGTTACTGTATGAAAGATAGCAATGGTTGAACTTAAGTTTGTACATTCCTGCACTAGTATGTAACCAACTCTTCTCTTATTTATGGTTAGAATGATGCTTAATATGTTTAACTTAATATCGTCAGGGCTATTGTAAATGTTTAATTTAACAACCATTTCTTTGAAAGTGGAAACTAGTGTCTTTATTATAAATGTTATTAAAGTTTATATTTATTACATACATGTATACATGTTTTTTTGAACAGCTGAAGAAGTTACATTAAAGTAATGGCAAATAGTGAATTCATCTTCATTTGATTTATTGTTCCTGTATGAATATTCGTTAGAAATATATGAAGAAGTTCTAAATTATTAAGATGAGATAATGGTTTGTAAGATAATTGATAAAGCATAATTTAATTATCTAAAAACAATTTATAATGTGTTGATGTTTCATGATTATTAGTTCAGGTTGTTAGAAGGCAATAGTTAAGTCTTTAGTGCAAGCTCATCTAAAGTAAGGACTATCTATGCCTTACTTAGCATTTATAAATGACATGAAGTATATAAAGAAGTCAAGTCAAATATTTTGTTGATCAATCCTGCCATAGTTTGTTAATGTAGTTAACTGTAATGAGGTCTTGAGGACAAGGGAGTTGAAAGTGGGCCCAAACCAATGGCTTTAAATTAATTACGTTATTAATTTATTAAATTTTTATTGGCATTATTTCACAAGAATTATTTTACTTAGTTTGTAATGGAAGCATGATGTAGTCATGAGATTTAGGAAAGCACATGACGTGAATAGGAACGTCAGTGTTAACGTCAGGTGATGGCCTGGCTGGTGTTTGCGGCACATGATGAAACAGCTGTTGCTCATCATCTCTGGAGACCTAATCCGATGGTGAGGGGGCTCTGCCTGGAAAACGAACCTAATGATGCCTTTAGAGGACGTAATTAAGCCCCTCCACGAAAAAGTCACTTTCGAAACCTAATTACGTTTTTGAAAGTATGTTGTGTGAATTATAAAGTTAATTTTACACTCTGACCGGATTATAGCCTAGCAGCACGGGGGAGAGTGCGGTCGGTGATCAGCTCTGACCTTTTGAATTTTTTTTTTGGTAGATGTTCCGTCAAGTGAATTCTAACGCCAGCTATAACCACCCACCCGGTTGTAGCTAGCATCTTCATTGGCGAAGCGCGGATAGCTGATGGTTGTAATTATGGAAATGCAACGAGCTCATGTGAATTGTAATGGCAATTACAACTTCTGAAGTGGAGAGAGCTGTGAGTGATTAGCAGACCGGGGTTCAAGTCCCACTATGAACGATGTCACGTGAATTGTTATAATTACGTTTATTTACATTTTCATTCAGGAAATCCCAAAGGGCTGTACATGGCTAAATCTAGAACTAAAGACTAATCATTTTTTTGTCTTAAAGTTTCCCAGGGTCAGTGTGGTGTCCTCAGAGTGCCCAGTTTGGCAAATGTTTTCACGCTGGATAGATTGATGTCTTGTGTTTTGGAGGTCGGGGGGGGGGGGGGGGGGTCGTGGAAATAGAGTAAAGTAAATTCGTACAACTATTAATGACAGTAGGCATTTTAATTATTCAATCACACGTTCAATGGGAGAGGGTGACCGGAAAATTTGAGCTAGATTTGGGATGGATGGCCATGAATGAATATGTAGAATGAATCATATATTTTTTTACTTCAATCCCGTCTTCCATTCTCCTCACCCATCCAGACTCAAAGCCTCATCCACACCCCTTACCGATCCTGGTCAGATTCAAACCTTTCATCAGAGGAAACGCCTCCCTCCTCCAGGCCCCGAGACACCACTGATGGTGACCACGAGATAAAACACCTTATCCACGACAAAGAACTGCACACACAGGTATATCCGGACTCATTTAAACATGCCATTGTTTAATTTCTATTTTTTTTCTTTTACTGAAATACAAATGTACATGATAAGTTCGGTATAAATTTGTCAACTGCGCTGTAATAAGATGATTTGAACAACCCATTTGAACAACATTCGAGGGGCGACCGTGCCAAACAAAGCATTTGGGACCCTCACGCGAGCCTCTGCACCATTGAAGCACTTGGATGTCAACAGCAACAAAAAAAGTCACACAATCCTTTATATAACCTTAAGATGGAAAGTGGCACTCCCAGCTCTCCGAAAATGTGCACGAGTGTTACGTGTTTGAAGGAGAGACAGCAGGTTAGCATGCCGAGCAGAATAGAGAGTTAGAGAGCAGACTGAATCACCATATCAGACGGCACAGAGCATGCATAAGCCATGATACATCTTCTCACAACCATACCCACCACATTGGCATGAGTGTACAACTGTTCCCTTTTTTTAATGAATCGCATTAGTGAGTAAAACAATGTTCCGTGAAGTGTGTTCCTCCTCTGGCTCCATTGTTGGAAGAGTGAAAGTCCGATTTCGGTTTTCCATTCAGTTAGGTAGATATAAGTATAATGATAAAAGCGATAGTCTGTTTCAGGAATACACCCAGCAAAACAGAAGAAAAACCCTCAATCGCTCTAATCAGACATAAAACATTACACATAAAGTCCCAAAGAGCAGACATCGCATCATAAAAAAAACACAAGCAACGCGCTGCGCTCAGTTGTAAACAGTAGAATCAAGGGGAAGCAAGCCCAGTCGATATCCATCCCCAAACGATCATCATCATTTACATTTGGCATTGGCAGGTCAGCACATAAGCGATTAACCCCTTCAGAATGTCCCCCATGTCCCGGGTTCGAGACCCAGCCGGTAGGCTGCACCGACGTAACCGTTCAGGACACACCCCCTTTTTGAGTTGGCATGTGACGCGATAAGGCAATCCGTGGCACACATCCATGGCAAATTCGCGTAAAATGAAATGGATGCGCGCGGTGGGGGGGAGGGGGGGGACAAAAGAAGTAAGGCACTTCTGAAACACTCAAAAGGAAGGGGTCCCGGGTTCGGGGGGGATGGCCGCGGGGCCGAACGATGTCAGCGTAGCGAAGTCGTGCTAGCGTTGCCTAGGCGAACATGGTCAGAGAAATCCACTGTGAAAAAAGGAAACGAGAAAGACAAGGAAGTTAAAACATGATATGTGAGGGACTGGTAAATGCAATGAAGTCATGTCTGCTGCAACGCTTTACTGACATGATTTGTTATGAATGCTGCACTTAAAGGTGGACTGTTTAGAAAAGTTGCTCATATGAAAGAGAAAACAAAACTATTAATGAGGAAGGAATAGGTGGAAGTGAAGCCAATAGGTTCTTATAACGGCCGTCCTACCTGCATGAAGTTCAGGCTTATGACTTTTTCTTTCTTGGTGTCCATTGTGTTGAAGGTCTCTGTGAGGTGGAAAGGAACAGGAAGTAGGTCACCACACGATGCACACAAACATGCATATTCTATGTCATGGTGCAGTCCTGAAGTCAGGGTTAGCAGTAGGGATGGGCGATATGGCCTAAAATCCATATTGCGATATACATTGCAGCCTATTGTGATAACGATATATATCCCAATATAAAAATCATAAAATAACCATTTCAGAACAGGTTACATAGACCCTAAGGAAAGCCAAACTGCTAAATGTATTCTAAAAAAAGAGATATATAGTATGTCGTTTGGAGAACATTTATTGTGCAACACTGTAATCATTCAACATAATGTTGCAGATGAATAAAATTCAAGCACAATATTGTTTGATTAGCGGTAACTCCAAGATTAGCAGTACGTTGTCGGACCGTCTGTGAAAATGAGTCGTGGCTCAACATGGAGCAAAGAGGAGTCAAATCGATTCCTTCTCATATCAGATTTTTAGGGCTGACTGTCCACACTGTTTTAGCAGTGTCCATCGCATTTGGCTCCATGTTCAGCCACTGACCACATTTCCGACCCTCTTGACAGGTTGCTGTAGCAACGACGTCAATTAGACCCGTCGGTCCGACCAAAGCCAATAAAAAGTATGCTGGAAAATATAGATAAAAATGGCGATGCATTTAACACATTCCGAGAAGGAGTTGGACTGGTCCGCAGATCAATGTAAATCACGCTGGATATCCATGATTGTTAACTTTCACCGGCGCTTACTCCCCCTTTCGTTTTTCCATTAACGCAATTACCCTGCCCCAGACCTTTTTGTCCAATGATTTAACGTTCTTTGCACATATGCAGGTTTGTTGACAAATTCTGGCGCTGTTGCGAAAATTGCAATGTGAAATGGAACCGTACCAAACCAAAAAATTAAAAAATATATTTTGCGTTATCAACCTGCATTATCGTGATAGCGCGATATAATTAAAATCACTATCGTAGGCTATTTTTTATCGTTCATATCGTATATCGTTTATATCAGGCATTACTAGCAGGTGGGCCCTTATCAACCGGCGGCCATCTTCTGCGTTCAGTTCCCCCAGCCAGCAAACGTTGAGAAGCTAGATGGAGCCAAGATGGCTGCTGCTGGTTGACTAAGGCCGCGTTCAGACTGCCAGCCAAAATCCGATTTTTAGCCCATCTACGATATGGAACCGATAAAAAATAGCCTACGATAGTGATTTTAATTATATCGCGCTAAACTGTGCCTTTGAAATCACAGTTTATTTTTCTTTTTATCGGTGACTTTGAAAGTCTAATTCAGTTAGTTAGTTAGAGAGCCGATTAGTTAGAGCTAGTATTAAAAGCTACCACCAGTGGTTAGAGAGCAGAGCAGTGGCCCTAGGAGGGGGAGGGGACTCACTGAACATGGTCTCCAGCCGAACCAGGCACGTGACGAATGTTGTCAAAGCTCGACTGCCTCAGTCCTTCCTTGGACTAGAGGAAGAAACGAAATGCCTCATTAATCTGTGGGAGATGGTTCCGTTCAAGAACGAAGCTCGAGGACATTGTATCGATATAAGTCGATTTATGAAAGTCTTCGCGTTCTTTGATCCATCTTGTTTGTTATTTGTTTTTTATCGTCGCTATTACATGACGTCACACAATACACGCGCTGGATGACGCCTCCGCTCCGTCGTCGTTGCTACAGCAACCTGTCAGATGGGTCAATAATGTGGCCCAGTCTGAACAGAGCCAAATGCGATTTGGACACTTGCTAAAACAGTGTGGACAGTCAGCCCTAAAAATTGGATATGAGAAGGAATCAGATTTGAATCAGATTTGCCTGCAGTCTGAACGCGGCCTAAGACCCATTGGATGACTTCATAGAACAACGTTTCACCTCAATTTAACTCGCATCTCTTAAAGACATTTCATTCTGGAGATTCAGATATTGGTAAAGATGTTAGTACCTCAAAATCATTAATTAATTAATGAATGACTTTATTACGTGTCAATGTTCCAAGCACATAAGGTAGCACTGGGCGCAGCTATTAAAGAACCTGGAAGGACAGACGAGTATATCTTTCAGAAGACTTCGGGATGGTTGTTGAGGTTAGACTCGTCTCGATCTCCATGTTCCACCTGACTACATTACAACGACGGGCTCTTGTTCCCCTGGGAACGGTACAACGCAACACACAGTCTGACCTTGGCCAGCCAGATAGCTCACAGGGAAATCTGAGCATAGGCTGGGCAGAAGATAAGCTGTCCTGGCTCATCGTACCCTTATCCCCCACCCCCTCACTGAGTCTTCAGTTCAATACATTTGGCATTTAGGTAATAGTCATACATTTCGCGGGGATATTTCCCTCTTAATACGCATATTTCCCGACCACCCGCCCCCTCATAAAAAAAAAATATGAAACAGAGGACTTTTAATTGGACACAATAGACACCAAAAGACGGGTAACTGGTAAAACAGTGTGTGCCTTTGAAATCACAGTTTATTTTTCTTTTTATCGGTGACTTTGAAAGTCTAATTCAGTTAGTTAGTTAGAGAGCCGATTAGTTAGAGCTAGTATTAAAAGCTACCACCAGTGGTTAGAGAGCAGAGCAGTGGCCCTAGGAGATGGGGAGGGGACTCACTGAACATGGTCTCCAGCCGAACCAGGCACGTGACGAAGTTGTCAAAGTCGACGGTGAGGTCTTCCTCCGTGTAGCGCAGGATGATCAGCTGGAACAGGTGATTGGTCAGCTTCATTCCTGGAGGGGGCGGGCACAAACAAAGTGCAATCACGTCATTGGCTGTTACTCCTCCATCATAGCTGATGTAGCAAAGCATGGACATCAACCAGAGAAAAAAGCCGGATATGATATTTGATGCTTTCACACCGAGTGGATAGAAGTGTACCCCAGTGTGGTCTTCTTAAAAGGGGACGTGTTATACCACCAGGTGTGAGTGTGCTTAGCCGTTCCAAACCGTTTTGAAAAACTGCCTCTTCCGACATCACTAGTGGGCGTGTCCACCTAGATGTGTGCTGGATAGATCAGTCCCCCAGCCTATCCAGTGGACTGTAGCAAACGCTGTTCATCTATCCGTCATACATCTAGGTGGACACTTCTACTTGTGATGTCAGAAGAGGCTGATTTTCAAAATGGCTTGTAATGGCTAATCACACACGTTCAGTGTACCCGGGTTGGGGGTGGGGGGGACGGACGTTATACCTGCAGAGTCCAGCGCCCGTCGCATCTCGTAGGAGTTCATGGTGCCCGACTTGTCCATGTCAAACTGGCGGAATATGGTCTGTAGTGGTGAGACAGGACAGGGAAGAGGCTCAGGGTGAGTAAGAGCAGGGAACGCAGGGGAGGGAACACCTGGGTGGGACATGCTTGAATGACGGACCTCCCCGACCCACCAATGGGGTCGCTCCTCCTGAGACCCGACCAACTACAATGCAGCGGTGTGCATGTGAATGGTGGTCTCGTCAATCAGACTTTAGTTGCACATGTCTTAAGTCTGCTGGATGAGCTCAAACCTGGGTGAAGGGGTGCTTCACCCAGATTTGAGCTTTATCTGTGTTTCGACCAATCAAGGCCTTATATCTAAGAAACTCGGCCAGCAGGGGTGAACGGTGAAAAAGTGTCTCTCGGGTTTCAAATCAACTGGAGGTTGGCCACTGTAGACACAGTGAGATCCCCTTCTGCACGTTTCATCCAGAACTCTGGAGCGAAACAGCCAACAAGACATAATAAAACACAAGTCTGCCTTTGTAGTCCTACTGCTGTGTCCCCAAAGGACCTACTCGTAAACTAGTAGGACTGCTGGATTCGACACAGACACACACAGACAGACAGACAGACAGACAGACAGACAGACAGACAGACAGACAGACAGACAGACAGACAGACAGACAGACAGACAGACAGACAGACAGACAGACAGACAGACAGACAGACAGACAGACAGACAGACAGTCTACGCGGCACGGTTTGACTCCTGAACAAACACACCACCCCCGTGTAAAGTAGGCAGGTCTAGGACACACGTGTTTGCTTGTGTGCGTGCATGTGCGTGCGTGCGTGTGCATGTGTCCCATGTGCATGTGTCCGTGTGTTTTTTGTTTGTTGTGCGTGAGTGTGTGTGTGTGTGTGCATGCGTGTGCATGTGTCCTTGCGTGTGCGTCCTCTCACCAGGTATCTCTTGATCTTCTCCCACAGTACGTGGAACTCGGCCAGCCCCAGCTTGCCGCTGCCATCCGTCTGTTCGTGCGGTCACTAAGGAATGACTTTAACCCAGACGGCTGTTGTTTGTTGTTGGCCTCACCGTTGTGTCTGGTCACTCTGGGCTCCGTTCTACTTTGAGTGACTGACCGAGCGAACAACCTTCTCAGAGACCACAGGTCATGCTATCCTTTTTAGCATGAAGAGCATTTTTCTCTCCATTGTTATTATGCTAATCCATTTGAGGAGGGCAGAAGGCTAACGGTTGCTAAGTGATTCCAAACTAACTTTAAAATGTGTGTGTGAAGGATACGTCCATGAGGTTTATCATGCTGCGACAGGCTTCCTCGCTGAAGCCGTCCGTCTTCAGGTCTTTGTCTGTTAACATGGAGCGAGAGAGAGAGAGAGACAGACAGACAGACAGACAGACAGACAGACAGACAGACAGACAGACAGACAGACAGACAGACAGACAGACAGACAGACAGACAGACAGACAGACAGACAGACAGACAGACAGACAGACAGACAGAGTTTTGAATTGGCAATACATTTGATTCTGTCGACTTGTTAAAGATGCAGTGTGAAGAATTTGTGGTATCTAGCGGAACAGACTTTGCAGAAGCTCGATATATGATTTAGAAGTACGATGTTGGAAAGGGAGGGTTGAGTGGGGATATATTATATAAATATATTCAGTTGGTTGCAAACTGCAACCACAATAGTTCAAAGTAGTATATTTGAATATTAATAAAAAAATAAAAGATTTTCTATTTCCTCACGTTTGCTGATGATCCTGTTCAGAATTGTTTGCAGTTCTTTAACACTGATTTCCATGTCCTGGTGGCATAGAAGAGCAAAAGTCAGGACTGCAATTCCCACAATGCACTCTATCCATGTTGTACAGACAGACAGACAGAAGACAGACAGACATGTATCAAACTCACCGGCCCTGCCAGCTGTCTAAAGAGATTCTTGAAGGCTTGATCGATCTGACTCTCGTGCAGCTGGGTCTGCAGTGTCAATTAACACACACACACACACACACACACACACACACACACACACACACACACACACACACACACACACACACACACACACACACACACACACACACACACACACACACACAGGGGTAATGAGTACACATTGTCTCTGATTGGTGTAGATTGGTCATGTGACAGGGCTCTCCTCTCACCTCTGGGGGAAGGTCTGCTGCGACCTCATCATCAAGCTCCCTAGGGAACAAATAACAATAAAATAAAGCGTCAGTAATGAAGCAAACATTTTATATATTGGATTAGTATGATTACACACCCATTTATTGATTAATATCATCACTCGGAGAGAAGCGTGCTGTAAACAATCGCGGCCCGCAACGTCAACAACGTTTCCGAAAAAGTGGCACCATTAGCATCACTGGCCTTGAATTTACGTTTGATTTTGAAAAAAATAACGTAAACTGAAGATTTTGACTTTAAGTAGAGTTGCAATACTCCAAAGTGTTAAAGATAGTTTAAATATAAATGATTTTTTCCATAATTCATTGTTTTATACACTTTGTGGTTTATTGTATACACACAACCTATCATCGATGCCCAAAACGAAACGCAAAAACTAACGTAAATTAAACATAAACTTTAAAAAAATATATACATCCTCGATGTCATCGTTTTTCTCTGCTACTCACTCGGAGTCGGTGGGCTTCTCCGAGAACACCCGCAGGACAAAGTCCCCCTCCTTCTGGGGCTCGAAGGTGGAGGGCACGATGATGTACTCCCCCGGGGGCAGGCTGAAGCGCGAGCTCACCTCCCTCAGGTTGATGAAGAGCTCGGAGCGCGCGCTGGAGCTGTGCGTCAGGAAGTAGTCCCGCTTCAGGTGAACCGCCGACTTGCCCGCAAACTGACCGCCACCAGAGGGAGGGAGGGAGGCGCTGTTACTGGGTTTGATTTTTTGGGGTTGTATTTGGTTGGTCTGCTTAAACGCAAACATTGAGTTAACATTGTGACCAGGGGGGTGTTCCACAAAGCCGGTTTTATCACATAACCGGGTTACGGGTAAGTTAACTCAGGGTTTGCGGTAACCCTGTGGTTTTCCGTTCCAGAATGACCACGGTATGTTAGTTACTATAGCAACATATGCTCCGAAGTAAACCTGGTCGGAGCAGGTTTTGCGCAGGTTAAGTTTGAAACATAACCCGGTTTTGGGTATTTAAACCCAGTTCACCGCAGATTTCATGTGTCAATGGCATGCCCTTTTGATGAGAGAACTGCTGATATCGGAGCGCAAATTATACGTGCAATCCACCGGGAGCGATTAATAAGACCACGGCTCGACATCTTGGCATATCGGATGAGTTTTTGCTGGAGAGATAT
This sequence comes from Melanogrammus aeglefinus, assembly GCA_900291075.1. NCBI lineage: Eukaryota > Metazoa > Chordata > Actinopteri > Gadiformes > Gadidae > Melanogrammus > Melanogrammus aeglefinus. The sequence continues at coordinate 33,840 of OLKM01000802.1, forward strand.
AGATTATCGCGCAAATCTTTAATATATTTAAATAGCCTTCTCCAGCCTTACATAGCCAACACTACCAATCGAGGACCCTCAGTTCACTCCAGACTATTTGCGTAGCCCTCCGTTTTTTGCAAATGATAGTTTTATCTAGGCTATAAAGTTGGAGATGCTGAGCACATCTCAGTCCTTTCAGATGACCCATCCAAGATTTTTATCGGCCTCGAAGGGTTATGTGGTAGGAACGTTAAGAATGCTTAACTGGAACTGGAATTTATAGATTCATGGCTCAAATATTAAGGATCATGCTTTTGACGTGTAACTAACGCATTTACGCGGTCAGCGATCCGCTGCCAGGCTTTGGTTCTCCGGGTTGCAGAGGCTTTAGCTTTCCCTTTTCTTGTGACAGTAGCCATGTTTCCATCCAAAGTGATTCGGCATTACTGGGCAATGCGCATTAAAAGAAATTCGAATCATGTGTGTTTCCATCAAAAGAACGGACTTTGGTGAAAACTTACAAATTTCACGCGGAGTTTTCTAAGTCACGCAGCGAGACTTTCCGCGGGTTTGGCATAGGCAACCAGCCTGTAAACATTCCGTCGTTCCGTCGAAGCAGTCGGGGTGAAAGTGCGCTACGTCACACTTGATTCGCATACAGCTGTTTCCATCCCATTCGAATCAACCAAAACCCGGCCATAGCGAGCGTATTTTATTTTGTGCGAATCAGGGGATTTTAATGCGAATCACGGCGTTTCCATCATCATTTTCCGATGCGATACATCTAGATGCGCATTTAAACAGCTGATGGAAACGCACCTAATGTCCTTCTCCTCGCCATAGCTCTCCAGGAGAACCTGGAGTTGCATTTTATTGAAATAAGCGGCCCGTTTCGCCATTTCGATCAGGGTTTCCATGATCCATACATCATGTCTTTTCAGGTGGCGCGTGAACGCGCACAACCCTGGGTTAACCAACTCCGAGTTGATTGAACTAGCTGTGCGTTCACACCAAACGCGAAATTTGTCGCCCGTTCGCGTTGTCGCCGAAGTTTTGTCGCGCCACACATCATAATCTGTCGCTGTGCAAGTTTTGTCGAATCTGTCGCGCCACCGGTACGCCCGATCTCGTCTTGATCTCGGAAGCTAAGCAGGGTCGGACCTGGTTAGGTACTTGGATGGGAGACCGCCTAGGAAAACCAGGTGCTGTATGGTATGAGTGCTCTGCGTCTGCGAGATACCGTCCCCAGCTATGGTAGTGGGTAGATGGGACCCAGCCTTGAAAGGCAACCCATCTAGGAGAAGGCTACTTCAAACAATAAACCAAAGATGTTGCTCGCGTCTCGACATAGAGAGAGAGAGAGCGCCACAACTTGACTCCAGGTCCTCCATTTCACAACCATGTCCGACATTGCATGTCTTTACCTTTTTAAAGACAAAAGCATTTAAAGACAAAAGCATTTAAAGACAAGTTCTTAAAGACAAGCATTGCATGTCTTTAGCTTGAGCGGGAAGTGAACGCTACGTCACTCAATGAAGTGAACGCTGATTGGCTGTAATCACGCGTCATCACGCGAAATTCGCGTCAAAGTTGAAAAATTTGAACTCGAGCGAATCTGTCGCGCCACAAATCCACGTGAACGCGCTCGCGAGAAGACGGCGAAAGTGTGGCGCGACAAATCAACATTTGTCGCCAGTTTTCTCTCGCGAAAATTTCGCCCGATACGCGTCTCTACGTTCACTTTGTATGGGATCTTGTCGCCCCGTCGCGTTTGGTGTGAACGCACGGTAATGCATAACCGGTGGTGTGGAACCGACAGCTCTAGTTTAGTTGGCACAGGCTCAATCAACCTAGAGTTCAGCGTTAACTCTGTGTTTGTTAAACCTCTGTTTGTGGAACACCCCCCAGGTCACAACGTCTCTAGGTTTAGCCGTTGAGCCAAAGGCACAGTTTGTTCACGAGCCGCATTTTGCAAACAATGCCTGGTTAGCAGGCTGAGTTCGAAGCCAGAGCAAATGTTTGAGACATTGAGTGTGGAGTGCGGTGTTAAGTGTTAGCTACAGAGGTGTTAGCTACAGGGGTGTTAGCTACAGGGGTGATGCCTATAGCGGTGTTAGCTACAGGGGTGTTAGCTACAGCGTTGTTGGCAACATCAGTGTTAGCTACAGCGGTTTTAGCTACAGTGGTGTTAGCTACAGCTGTTTTAGCTGCAGCGGTTTTAGCTACAGGGGTGTTAGGTACAGGGGTGTTAGCTACTGCAGTGTTAGCTACAGGGGTGATGGCTACAGCGGTGTTAGCTACAGGGGTGTTAGCTACAGCGTTGTTGGCAACATCAGTGTTAGCTACAGCGGTGTTAGCTACAGCGGTTTTAGCTACAGGGGTTTTAGCTACAGCTGTTTTAGCTGCAGGGGGTGGTGGGGAAGACTTACCTCTTTAGGCACCTGGGAGGAGGTAACAGAAGGACATAAAAAAGGAGTTAGAGGAAATGGGTAAATCCTTACAGTATAATATTTCAGTGTTATGAATTCAAAGGTTTTTCGATTTCCATATACAGTAGGTCGCTGCACACACTTAACAGTCATCCCTATTCAATGACTTCTTCTGGCATTGAGTTTCTTCTGCAGTAGAAGCATTTCTAATGATAACACGATTGTGACCTAATGACTATGGATGACTCTGGTAACGCGATGGCTGTATGTACTGGACCTGATGTGCAGGGCTCTGACCTCATAGATGGCGAACCCGATGGTCTCCATGTCCTTCCCCTCCCGCCGCTTCTTCCTCCGGTCCTTCTGCATCAGCGCCACCAGGAAGCTGCACCCTGATTGGCCAGCGGTGTCCGGGTGCTCCAGAGCTACCTTGAACTGCGGGTTGATCCAGTAGGTCGCTGCAGGAAAGGGAACGTTATTTAAATAAAAACGGGAGGCCTGGATCAGGCTAGATCTCGCTTAATTGACCTCGTTAGTGACATCCATATATGGCAGTGGAACTGAGTTGCCAGCAGGGGGCCTCATTAACTCCCGTACAAGGTGATGGTCAGTGCCCATGCGTCCCCACTATGTTTGGGCCTTCTATACACACTAAAGGTATGGCCACACTGAACGCGTTATGCGCGTTAGAGGCGTTGAAAATCTGCCTTTTTGCATAGGGAACCATTGGTTTAGGCGCGTAGACACGTTACACGCGTTAAAGCGGCGCGTTAGACGCGGCAGACGCACGTAATAACGCACCAACGCGCCGAGTTCAAAAAATTTAACTTTTAACGCGATTAACGCTTTTGACGCTTGCACAGAAGCACATGGCGGACATCTTACTCTTTATTCTGGGTGGAAATAGTAACATAGTTATGCCATTAAAAGTGTTTATGTAAACATTTTTAGCGAGAAATATGCATTTTCCATTCATAATGATCGCTCGGTGAATGTGAAGGATGTTTGGTTTGATAGTTATTACAAAGAGCTCCGTTCACTTGCATGGGCAGCATCTTTGGTTGCTAAGCAACCTCAACGACTTTGGCAGACTATGTCAATGCTGATCAACACTACGAAGGCTGGAGACACACCAGACACACCATGTGAAGTTATTTAACCCGATAATGTCATTATATCTGAGATTATTTAATCGAACCCGATCTAAGCTCTATCATGCATCCAAACACGGCGGCGTTTGGGTCTCCTACCTCAGACTCCTAAACACAGCGCAGCGATGGTGGCATTTTTGTGACACACAAGTGTCAGGTTAGGCGCGTAACTCACGTAATCTAACGCGCGTAACGTGTTCAGTGTGGCCCCACCGTAAGTGTGTCTTGAGCGTTTTTATACCACCTAACAATGCGATCTTTTTAACAAAGTGAAAGTCCTAACAACGCCCTGAGCACTCGGCTGTGTCGGGACGGACGGAAATAACGTCTTTTGATGTTTGGCATCCACCAATAGCCTTTAGTCCTGTACGATGCGAGCCAAAATATAAACAGCACCCAACCTTCAAAGAAATTAGAGAATCATACTGTAAAACGGATATTGCTTTAGTTAAAGTAATATGATTCTATTACTATAAGAAATAGAAAAGTAATAGTAATAAGTAATAGTAATAAGTAATTAAAATAATATTAACAAAGCTCTGTTGCTCTGTTAAAACATTATGATTCTTTGCGCTGTGTGTGTGTGTGTGTGTGTGTGTGTGTGTGTGTGTGTGTGTGTGTGTGTGTGTGTGTGTGTGTGTGTGTGTGTGTGTGTGTGTGTGTGTGTGTGTGTGTGTGTGTGTGCGCTCGCGCTACGGGCTTCTCGCTGAAAACCCCTCCCCCCTCCCAAAAAAAGAGAAAAATCCATTTATGTAAGATTTATAAAAACGGCCCTGTGTTCCTCGGCTCCGGGCCTGGCCCTGGTTCAGTGTGGGTGGGGGGGGGGGGGGCGGGACTTCCTCTCCGTACCTGGGAAGTTGCGGCAGCCCCCGGCGGTGCTGCCGCGGCGCCACTCGCCCTGGTAGAGCGAGGTGCTCCACTTCTTCAGCTGGCAGTTCTGCAGAGCGTCAGGGGTCAGGTTGCAGATCTCCAGCCGGCTGAACTCCCGCAGGAAGTCGCTGAACGACATCCTGTGAGGTGGGGAGAAGAGTGGGGGGGTTAGAAAGAGAGAGACATGAGGAAGGTAGGTTAGAGAAAGGGAGAGATGCAAATATGTGAAGAGGCCGAGAGGGAGAGAAAATAATTTGCTTACACACGTGCAAACTCGAATGCAAACACACACACTCGCACGCACACACATACACACACACACACACACACGCACACACACAGACTTGGAAAAATTTGGAATTTATTCAAATGTTTTAGCATTTCATGTGAAAGCATTGTAGTTGGAAGTTGCTACTAAAAAACCTGCGATGATGAGCTTAAAATACACCATCATAAGGCCAGGTGTGTGTGTGTGTGTGTGTGTGTGTGCGTGTGCGTGTGCGTGTGTGTGTGTGTGTGTGTGTGTTGACCCCACACTACTTTAAAACCAAAGTACAAACAGACTGAGCTGAGAAAGGGCCTACGGGCTCTCTCTGGCGCCCCCTACCAGAACTCTCCGTCCTCGCTGCGGTTCTGCAGTTTGCTGCGGACGTTGCGGTCCACACTGTCCCACTCCCTGGAGCTGAGAGAGTGAGAGAGAGAGAGAGAGAGAGAGAGAGAGAGAGAGAGAGAGAGAGAGAGAGAGAGAGAGAGAGAGAGTTGTGTTCAAGTTTGTGAGGACTCGAGACAAATCCAGACAGGGGGAGAGAAAGGAGAGAGAGGAGAGAGAGAGAGAGAGAGAGAGAGAGAGAGAGAGAGAGAGAGAGATTACACGTATTATATTGAGAGAGAGAGAAAAATACGTTCACAAGCATTGTTGAATGAACAATGTTTTACATATTTATTAGCGATAGAGAGAGTGATAGAGAAATTGGAGAGAGAGAAATAGAGAGAAATAGAGACAGAGAAACGGAGAAATATAAATGACATATTATATAATACTGTTGACGTGAGGTGGAGGGAGCATGGTCAAAGTGAACTGCGTGTCCATACAAGAGATAGCGGATACCGGTTTGATCTGGCCGGGTCAGTTGGAACAACAGACATCACCACACAAAATACTTTGAAATACCTATTTACTTTGAATGTATTTATTTACTTGTCCATCAAGCGATAATATATATTATCTAATAGGAGTGATGCAACACTCTTGAGTCTAAAAAGGCTGCAACGCCCTCATGTTACCAGAGGGGGCGCTGTGGTCTGGTGGAAGTGTTTGGTTACTCTACAAAGTGTGTTCAGATGCAGCCTACTGCAGGCTGACGCCGCCCTTGCCATATCTCTTTGTATCATTCCTCCTCCTCCGCCCACCTGCTACGTCACCTGGTGGTGGGAACGGGGCCTTACTTGTCGCTCCAGGAGCCGGTCCACTCCACCTCTCCCCAGGGGTTCCTGATGCGGACTAGCTTAGTGGGGGTCCCTCGGTACACCACCTGCAGACAGGTGAGACAGCACCGTCAGCCTGGCTGTGTGTCTAACAGACCTGCAGGTCTCTGGATCCATGGTTCGTGTCTTGTTGGGAACTGGACTCGGGTCTTCTTATAGTCGTGGTGGTTTGGTGAAGGGATGTACTGATGATGATTATGATGGTGTCATTTGCAACAAACTGATTTCTCCTACGGGAGATTAATAACATTTTATCTATCCATCTATTATGATCCAGTGTAACTAATACACAGTGGGGGAGAAAGGTTCTACAGCGTACAGCTTATTACAGCCTATTTATTTTCTCTTCTTATGGCAGTCGCAGAATTCCTCGCTCTTCAAGAGAACTCCTGGTGGACACTGCCCTCTAGTGGCCGTGCAGCGTCAGTGCGGCCGTGGCCCGCGACTCACCTCGTCCACGCCGGTCACGGAGTAGGCGTGTCCCTTCACCAGCTTTTTAAAGGTGACCGCCTCCATGTCCTTGTTACTGGATATCTGTACACAACACCAAGCACAAAAATGTTGGATCTTAGTTTCATCCTATTTTCCGATGCAGCGGCTTTGTTCATAGAGTCGACTTTCAAAGCGGTGCATACGCTAAAGTGTATGAATTAGTTTTTCGGGAAATAAATACAATATAGATAGTATGTGGTCGGACATTTTACATAACACTTGCGGTATCCATCAAAGTTTGAGCGTGTGTGTTTGTTTTTGGTGTGTGTTTTGGCGGGGGGGGGGGGGGTGGGGGTCTTCCACTGACGTCGATGGAGCAGCCCAGCAGGGAGCCCCTCTCGATGGCGCGGCCCACGATGCTGAAGAGGTCCCGAGGGGCCTTGGGCAGGTCGTACATCTCCGTCACGCCCCCCGTGAAGTCCTCGAAGCCCTCCGACGTGCTGCCCCCCGACAGGGCCTCGTAGCAGCCGTTCAGCCTGGGGGGGGGGGGTGGAGGAAGAGAGAAAGTTAGGATGTGTGTGTGTGTGTGTGTGTGTATGTGTGTGTGTGTGTGTGTGTGTGTGTGTGTGTGTGTGTGTGTGTGTGTGTGTGAGTGTGTTTGTGAGCGCATGTGAAATTCCTTAATGAGATATAAAACCAAGATGGGGGGGGGGGGGACTGTCCGGGGGGGGGGGGGGGTCCGGGGGTCTTACTTGGCGTAGGCCTTCTCGATCAGAGCGCTCCAGAACTCGGTGCCCTCGGCCGAGTGGACAAACAGCAGCTTGCCCTCCTTCACCGGGAGGCGGTCGTCTATCACCACCTCCACCCACTCTCCAAACTGCCAGAACTACACCACCGGGGGGGGGGGGGGGGATGGAGAGAGAGGGAGAGAGGGAGAGAGACATTAGACACCAGATACACTAACAGTCACAAAATACTTCATGTACTTCACACTGAACATGGACATGAAGTAGAATACTTCCAAGGTTAGAACGAAAGACTTTGAACAGCCTCACCTGTGGCGAGCTTTATAAGAGAGTCTGCTGCTGCCTGCCGTGTGATACAGTCGAGTTTAGTCCTTTACCGCTGGGCCGTACGGCCCCTAGCATGGGGGGCCCGCTAGCTCCTCCTCCTTTGGTTCTGATTGGGTAAGCTGCGTGCCTTTCATTCATTCATCCTTTCTTTTCCTTTTTTGCAATTTGATTGATTGTCATCTCATTTGTCTCTCTCTCTGTGTCGTTGTTCTGAGCCAATCCAGAGCGAGGCAGAAACGTCCCCCGCTCGCACCCACGCACATCGATTGAGGGGGCTTTTGGGTGTCAGCCGAGAGGGCGGGGGGCGGGGGGGGGGATTGTGCTGCTGACATAGACCTTCACATAAGAGCAAGCGTGTACAATGTATTCTGGTTTTGAGATTCAAACCAAAGATCAGAGCAAGATGGTTCATGGAGAAAATGTGAGCAACGCGTCGCATAAATAAAGTTGAGACTGATAAGCTGCTTTTCTCTTTGTGGTGGCTTTTGTGTATGATGCACTAGAACCTATAGCTCCAGTGCATCATGCCTGATGGCCAGCAGGGGGCAGAAATCACTATAAACTGCCGTTATATTCTGGCAATTATGTATTTTTGATTGCTGTACTTCGTTATGCACCAAGTGGGTCGTAGTCTACATCAACCACGATCGGCACTTTATTGTTATTATGACATTATACACTTTTGAAGTAGTCAATACTCTCATAAAGCAATCACATCTTTTCCCGAGAAGAGATTTGCAGTCTAAAATGAATGTTCCCAAACAAATAATCACATAAAAACGACACACACACACACACACACACACACACACACACACACACACACACACACACACACACACACACACACACACACACACACACACACACACACACACACACACACACACACGGAGGGAGACTTTGCACGACATTATTACCCAGCGCCTTGGAATTACCGACCAATGAGGGCTTTAATTGTCAGTTCTTGGCGGAAACGAAATTACACTTCAATACCAGAGCGGCAAACGGAGAAGAAATGGAGCTCCTTGGAACACAGACCTGACTGCATCACTAGCAGCCCTGGTTGGAAGTCAGCAAAGAGCCACAAGGAAAACAACATAACTACATTATTACACAGCCTTATTGCAGTATAATGGCTTTCTCTCTCTCTCTGATTTGTCCTATATCTTCTCCCTGTCAAAAATAATCAGAGGTACCACTTGTCTAAAAGGGGAGGAGAGGAGTGCTGATTTCTGAGACTGGGGAGACCTTTCAATCTTTCACAGCCCTGTGCGTGTTTGTGTGTCTGTGTGCGTGTGCACATTGTGCCATTGCTTTGTGCGTAAAAGCCTGTGCTGCATGATGAGAGCCGGGTTTACAATGTGATATCTGTACAGTAGAGAGAGGGAGAGTAAGAGGGACAGAGGAAGAGGGAGAGAGTGACAAAGGGAGAGAGAGAAGGAGGCAGAGGGAGGAAGAGAGGGAGAGAGGGGGAGAGATAGAGGGCGAGAGAGAGGGAGGGAGAGAGAGGGAGAGAGAGAGGGAGGGAGCGAGGTACAGAGCAGGAGAGGGGTGGGATTGACAGAGGGAGAGAGTGAGGGAGAAAGAGAGAGGGGGAGAGATAGAGGGAGGGAGGGAGGGAGCGAGGGAGAGAGGCGTGGAAGGATGGATGAATTTTGCATGCCCTGAAGAGCTATACGGCCGCCTGTGGGACATGCTGATTCAGGCCACGGTTGGCTGCAGATGTGTGGGGTGCACTGGAGCGCAGGCACACACACACACACACACACACACACACACACAAAGGCACACACACACACACACATACAGGCACATAGACTGAGTTGGCAAGAGCTTCCTGTTTAGAACCGTAAATACACACACACAAACAAACAGACACAATTACCCTTCTTTTCCACATGCACACATTCCTGCACCCACAGGTCCAATCACTGATGCACAATTTATTGCTGCACGCAAATCGTACAAGAGCA
>OLKM01000802.1:48244-88244 GCA_900291075.1 Melanogrammus aeglefinus
ACTTTGGTGCCACTGTAAGTCCTCCTTGAACCCTGGGTTGCTTGTTTGTTTGTGTAAATGAATATTATTGTTTGATACCTGGTTTCACGGTTTTGTGTCATTGCACCCTCACCCTACGGCTGTTGCCTTATGTTGCGCCCTTCTAATGAGTCACCACCAGGGGGCAGTAATAGTAGGTAAACAGGTCAAACTATAGCCAGTGGGTGCGTGCTAGCGCTGCCCGCTAACACTAGCACACATACTAATATGGAAGGCCGGGCTGATCTTGCATGTGCATTGGATCTGGAATTGGATTTTAAAATCCATGGTAGTGGTATTGGTCGTGGCCCAAACCGGCCCGGTCCCTTGCAATTACATAACAGAAAAACGTGTGTTTCACAACAGGAAACCGAGCCAATGGCACGAAAACGGTTTGCTCTGTTTGAACGGGGGATTAAGCCCGCCTTCTGGGACAAACAAAAGCAGTATGAGGAAGAAAGAGTTGATGTCTAGAATGCAAAAACAATGAGGTCATCCTCCAGATCTCATTGAAGATATCGTTTGGAGTCATGAAACCATCGACTCAATTTCCTTGCTGACTTTAAATATTGCATGGCCACCATCTTCAAAAGTACATCTTTAAAGATCCCACGACAAAACGTCGGGGACATCATAATGAAACCGATTCTTTTCATGTTTCCTCGTGTTAAAGACGAAAGGAAAAGTCTAAGAACTAGCATGAGAGAATTGCGAAACTTCCATATTTACCACAATGAGTAGAGTAATACTTCTAATGCGTGGGAACACACCAGAGAACAGAGCAGACCCAGACAGTTCCTTCTTTCATGTGTTTGACAGCAGACCACGTCTGCCATGTTTGGGCCGCTATATAACGGGAGGAGGAGGAGGATGACGAAGATGATTAAGAGGCTGACAATGGAGGATGGGGAGGAGGAGGAGGATGATCAAGAAGAGGAGGAAGAGGAGTACGATGAGGATGATGAAGGGGAGGATGAAGATGATTAAAAGGCTGACAAAGGAGGCCGAGGGTGAGAATGAGGAGGATGGAGAGGTAGAGACGAAGAGTACGATGACGATGAGGAAGAGGGGACCGCCTGCTCACCTGGAAGTGGAAGATGCCGACGTAGCCGCTGTCGAAGCTCTGGCCGTGAGGCACCACCCGGTGAAGGAGCTGGTCGTTCAGCGTCAGGGAGGCAATGGCCGCCAGGAGCCAGCAGTCACCTGTGGAGAGAGGCAGGGAGAGAGGGAGAGAAGGGGGAGATGGGGAGAGGGAGAGAGGGAGGGAGAGAGAGAGAGAGAGAGAGAGAGAGAGAGAGAGAGAGAGAGAGAGAGAGAGAGAGAGAGAGAGAGAGAGAGAGAGAGAGAGAGAGAGAGAGAGAGAGAGAGAGAGAGAGAGAGAGAGAGAGAGAGAGAGAGAGAGAGAGAGAGAGAGAGAGAGAGAGAGAGAGAGAGAGAGAGAGAGGAGAGAGAGGGAGAGGGAGAAGAGAGAGGGAGAGAGAGAGAGAGAGAGAGAGAGAGAGAGAGAGGGAGAGAGAGAGAGAGAGAGAGAGAGAGAGAGAGAGAGAGAGAGAGAGAGAGAGAGAGAGAGAGAGAGAGAGAGAGAGAGAGAGAGAGAGAGAGAGAGAGAGAGAGAGAGAGAAGAGAGAGAGAGAGAGAGAGAGAGAGAGAGAGAGAGAGAGAGAGAGGGAGAGGGAGAGGGAGAGAGAGATAGAGAATTAAAGATTATTTATCAACTAAATATTTTACCAGCCTTATTATCGTAACGTTCTGAGGACTAGGATGTTTCTCTAAAATCTCTTTCAACCACACGTTGTAACTAAAGATTTGAAAGGTAAGCGCTCGAGAGATCCATTTGTTCTCAGAAAAGAAACGGTTGTACATCTGCAGACACACCTGTTTTGGTTCTTGTCACATTTGAGAGTTAATAAGGAGCCAGTGATTATATTTTCGGAACCATTAAAGACCTAATCATTAAAGGCAAATTGGTTTATTAAATGATTGCATCAGCGGTAACGGGGTAATGTTAATATTTAACGGTGATATGTTCAAACAAAAGTTCATTGTTCTGACAGCTCTTACCTGAGTCACACGTTAACCGCTCACCTATAAAGTATCAAGGAAATTCCTAAATTGAATGGCGCCTTTATTTTGAAAGTTGCCACTGTTGTTTTAACTACCATCATGAGAAGTATCTGAATACTGTAAAAGCGCATGAATAAGATCATCCGGTTGTATGTGGGTTGTCTGCTTGCTGATTGACATTCATGGCCCCTGGAGATCTGTGTGGTTTATTTGCATAACCGTATTAGCTGGCTAGAGACGTGGAAGCTATTGCGGTCGTGTCCTACTAGACACAGAACAACAACAACAACAACAAAAACTCTAAAACGACGCACGGGGCTGGGCTGGGCTGGGGGGGGGGGGGGGGGGGCGCTGCCTGGTTGTTGGGTAGAACGGAGAAAAATACCCCAACTGCCACTGCCAAAGAACATAAATCATGCACATCACACTCTGGGCTGACGAGAAGAACCTCTCACTTCAATCGGGGCTACTAGCATGGGCGTCGTGCGCGGCTCTTCTGTACCCTGTGTAGATCTGAGTGTCAACACACAACCTCGCTCACTATTCACCCACACTCTTGCGAGTTTATCCTTCCTGATCACCGTGCTTTTTTTTACAGCACCACTATAGTCGAGCCCCTGCCAAAGCGCTCTCTTTTGGGGGGGGGGGTCGTTTGTGTTGTGTGTGTATATGTGCCGAAGAAGACCTTGCCAGGAATCCACAACTACAAGTGCAATTACTCTCAACGCCAACGGTGATGTGGCCTGCATTGCAGCAGCTCCTCTTTCCTCTGTTTGCTCAGTTGCCAGGGCAGGCGGGAGAGAGGCTGTTTCAATCCGGTCTTCTGATTGGATGTCGCTACACAGCCTCACAGGACATTTAGCATGAAGTTGAAATTTGATCCCAACGTTTTTCTGAATTGCCGCCAGATTCGTCGTTGTGACTGGGAGGTTTGTAGTGGTGCGAATGATGGCTGGGCCCAGGCTGACTCACTGGGTAGGAGTCACAGTCAGGGCTTTCACCAGACCACCATAGAGACACAAGCTGGGAACACGTGTCTGAGCAGGGCTAGCAGTCCTCTATCGGCCAGCAGCGACCCAACTGGGAGTTGCTGTTTACGTACGAGGAGGTGATTTCGCTGTCATAAACTTTTCTTGTTTCTATGTTATCACGTCCCACTGTGGGGGGAGTGTTTGCTGAGGTGGCCCAGGTTTCATGGATCGTTTGCGACGTACACGGACACACCCGGGTCGAATACACAAGAAGGCAGGAGGCTCCAAAAGTTGGGACATCCCATCGCAACAAGGGGAAAATGGGCGTCTTCATGACAAAATCTTTCAAACAGGCTCCTCCAAAATGTCCTCCGGTAAGGGGGGTTTCTTGACGGAGAACCTAATGATTAATTTAGAAACGTATCCACCTTTCCCCGTTCACGAGTCCCTCAGTTAATCCAACTGAGTCACACTGAAAAAGCTTCAGGCTTTCTTTCCAAACTGGATTTTTACTCTCTGTTTTGTCTTGTAAAAGATTTGTGTGCCAGTAACAACCCATTTCTCAGACTTTCACAAGGGTGCATGTTTTGCAAGAAAAGTACACTCCTTCTTTCGGTCACTTCATCTTCCACGATGACAGACAAAATGTATTTTTAGTTTCTTATCGGGCCCATGCGGCCGCTCTTTATCGCTGAGTCATGTGGTTAACCCGGCCCACCATTTGACAGGAAGTGGCGGGACGTTGGTGGTGACTTACCAAGACCCCCCTGGCAGATGTCTGTGCGGGTTGCTCCATCCATAATGAACTTGGGATTCCGGCAAACCTCCTTTGGAGAGACACACACACACACACACACAAACACACACACACACACACACACACATTTAGCCTTGTAGATGACGCAAGGATTCGCCCTCACCATTTGTTCAAAGAAGAGCTATACCAGTATTCTGAGTGAGATTTCTGTTGAACTTTGACCTGATTTCACTGTTAAATAATGCACAGAAAGAAACCTTTACTGGTTAAGACATTTTGTCTTACGTCTTGTTTTCTTTTAAATATTTAGGGCTACTATGGCAACGCCAGAGAACTACTGTAAGTGTCTGGGATGTGCCTGCTGAGGGTGTAACCTGTGTGGTGTGGCCTGCCTGATCCATGGGCAGGCTGAGTCAGGGCCTGAGAAGACTTGGACTCTGCCTGAGGCTAATGCTCCCATGCATTGATGCGCTTTCATTATGATGACAAGGGGTCTCCAGTCAGTTCTTGAATGATGCCTTTGTTTTATAGCTTGTGAAATACAGTATCTTCAAAGCGGTTTAAAACTGTAAACTGCTTTGAAACCGGTTTGAGGATATTCCGTCTCTTCCACTGTGCTTGCTTGTTCATTGAACGTTCACCTCTGCTTCATTTATTGCTGTATGAATGCATGCACATGAGACCGGCAGCCCGACAATGTGTGAGATTCCCATCAGCAACATGGTTGGATTCTCACAAACACGTACACACGCACACGCACGCGCACACATACACACACACACACACACACACACACACACACACAACACACACACACACACACACACACACACACACACACACACACACACACACACACACACACACACACACACACACACACACACACACACACACATACACGACCCACGATTGCTCAAGAATGAATTCTAAAAAATGATGCAATCAACAGACAAACATCACAACCGTAACTGCTCTGATTCTTGGTTGAACTACTTCCCCCCTCAGTGCGACAAAAGTGGAGCAAGAATTTCCCCCACTTACTACTGAGCTCTCTCTGTCTCTCTTCCTCTTACATTCTCTCTTTCTCTCTCCCTCCCTCTGTCTCTCTCCCTCCCACATTTTCTCTGCCTCTCACTCTCTCTTCACCTTTCCCCTCCCTCTGTCTCTCGCTCTCAGATTCTCTCCCGCTCCCTTCTGTCTCACGCTACAAGCACTCTCGTGACATTCCTTCTGGGGCATGGAGGTCTCTCAGTGAGGCTGGTAAATATTAAGGCTCTCCTGATGGAGCCAGGGGGACAGATGCATTATGGAGCGAGGACGCTTCAGAGACAATGGGGAACAAATGGGCCCATCGCAGGTGTAGGAACACACACGCGCGCACACACACACACACACACACACACACACAACACACACACACACTAACACACACAAAGCCACATATGTACACACACACACACACACACACACACACACACACACACACAAACACACACACACACACACACAACACAAAGCCACATATGTACACACACACACACACGCACACGTACAAACACACATGTGTACTAACAAACTCGTACACACACACACACACACACACTCTCAAACACACACACACATGTACATGCACATGTACACTGAGTTCACAAACACACACACACACACACACACACACACACACACACACACACACACACACACACACACACACACACACACACACACACACACACACATGCCTCCTAGTCGCTTCATGTCTGCTCAGTGCACCAGCACTCCAGTCACGACATGCAGGGCTAACTTCAGCAGGGCCCCGTTAGAATCGAATAATGGCAGCCACGCGCACGCACACACACACACACACACACACGCACACATTCACCTAACACACTGTAACTGCAGAGGGGGTGCCAGCTGCATATTTATGGCTCAGCCCGGAAAGTGGTGGTGGTGGTGGTGGTGGGGGGGGGACGGAGCAAGTCAAGGAGAATGTGACTTGCAAGTAAGAAACAAGGGCTGGAGCAGGGAAGACAGAGACGACAGGCACTGAGAGATATGTGTTAGATCATGTTGAATCTGATCTAAATCTTTCAGAGTCCTGACTTCCGTATTGGAGGGGGAGGAATGATGTAGTCGTCGTAGTGGCTAGGGGGTGTTTGACTACCAGTTCAATACCCCAATGTCCCCATCCTCGAATGACCCGACTACGAGTTCTCTCCCTTGTGCTCACGGTGTCTCCACAGACCCTCTCCACAGAGGGGTCATGGCGGGACAGATAAAAACCACAGGCTCAGTGTTATGAGCGACACCTGTGTTTGTCCTAAGGTGACACCTCTGTGCAAAGGGTCTGTTTGTGTTGTGGTTACTGCTGTTGAATAAGAGCCTGGAAATTGATCATTTCATATTTTTTGGAAAGAAAATAACGTAAAAAATGAAAATAGATAATTGTAAAAAAAAAAGCTCCACTTCCGCATCAAACTCGTCCCCCATCATATCAAACCCCGCCCCCACCTTATCAAGCTCCGGCCCAATCATATCAAACCCCGCCCCAATCACATTTACCCCGTCGCTATCACATCAAACCCCGCCCCCACCACAACCGGCCCCGCCCCCTCCACATCCGGCCCCGCCCCCACCACATCCGGCCCCGCCCCCACCACATCCGGCCCCGCCCCCCTCCTCACCGTGGGCCGCATCCAGCGGACCCCCGAGGTCTTGGCCGAGCGGGGCCCCAGCTCGTCGAAGCCCAGCGAGGAGGGGGCGCAGGGGAACAGGGGGTCCTCAAACAGGCCCCGGCGCTGGGCGCAGCAGGCCTTCAGCGACTCGTAGTCCTGCCCCAGGAACTTCACCGCCTTGTGGTTCTGGCCCAGGCCGTCGTCGCGATCCCATTGGCTCCTGAGCTTGGCCGCGATGCCCGTGGCGTAGATGGGCGCCTCCATGTCAGACAGCGAAACCGATTGGCCGCTCCCTGAGCTGAAGGTCGATTGGTCGATTTAAAAAAAAAAGGTCCAATCACTGAGGAGGGCGAGGCCTTCCTAAAGTGGCGGTGAGGACAGGAAGTGAGAGCCGACAGAGGCCTGTCGCCACTGGGATGAGGAGGAGTTAGGAGAGAGGGAGGGGCTTCCCAAGGCGAGGGCCAATCGTCAGTTAGAATGCAAATTAAAGCCGCAAAATTGGATCAGCTATCAAAATGTAATTGCAATCCGGGGATATGTGTCGTCCATGGAATGCTGCGTTGGCCAGAAACCACCCCGAAGAGGTGTAATGTGAGGAGGATGTGGTTCAGAATGAGGACACGCTGCGGGGTCTGGAGACGGCCGGGAACATCTTCTCCAACAGAGGACGGATCCCGGGTACGGCGACGGGAAGACGACAGCAGCTCCGATCACGCTAGCGGGGCGAGGAGGGTCCCAGGGGGTCTGTGGGTTCACCAGCTCTGCTGTTGTCAGGGAACAGAAGAGAGGCAAAATAAATAAGTGGATTATAATAATGACACATTCAGTACCGGGTATTTGTACTTTACTTTGTAATTGCTGGACTTAGGTGAATCAAGTATGCATCTATGTATATCTGGTTTGGCCAGCACAAGTTAAGACAGTTCTCAAGTTAAGCCAGCTCTATGTTAAGCTGATATACGGCATTCATAGTCCCTTTAAAGGGGACACTATAGCTCCATGTTGCTCTGTACAGCCAACGACGAAGCAATGGAATGCACCCACACCCACTGCACCCTGTGCACACACACAAGGGTCGCCGAAGGTCAAATAATGACTTCTCCATGCCCCACTGAATTGTGTTTCCCTTGTAGCTTGGCTGTGCCTGGCAGAATGAAGTAGCCCAGAGGTTGTGTGTGTGTGTGTGTGTGTGTGTGTGTGTGTGTGTGTGTGTGTGTGTGTGTGTGTGTGTGTGTGTGTGTGTGTGTGTGTGTGTGGTTGAAGTTAATTAAGTCGGTTTGTTTCTGTTTTGCATTTATGAAGTTAATTAAGTCGGTTTGTTTCTGTTTTGCATTTATGAATGTTTGTAGGTATTATGTTGTGTGTGTGTGTGTGTGTGTGTGTGTGTGTGTGTGTGTGTGTGTGTCTGTGTGTGTGCTGTGTGGTGTGTGTGTGTGTGTGTGTGTGTGTGTGTGTGTGTGTGTGTGTGTGTGTGTGTGTGTGTGTGTGTGTGTGTGTGTGTGTGTGTGTGTGTGTGTGTGTGGGAAAAATAGCTTACTTAGGCTATGGGTCTGTACCTATGCATGCAGGCACATGCATGAATCCCCCTTGCATTGTCTTTATGTGTGTGGTCTCTCTCCTGTGGGCGTGTGTTTGTGTGTTTTGTGTGTGTCTCTGTGTTGCCTGCCTGTGTCTTTGCATGTCTTGTCACCAGATAGGGTGTGGTGCTTGTGATTGTGGCTAAACAGCGATGGCATCAGAAACTAAAGCTCCCAGGGTGGTTGTGTTAGGTAGGCCCGACTGTGGAAAAAGTCAAACCTGTCATTACTACCAAGTCCTTCAGTCCTTTCAAAAGCATTGTTCCTTCAAATGGGTTTAATGCCAACCGGTCATTATTTGCCTCTCGAAAGACAATTCCTATAAAAAGAATAAGGTATTTTTAACTTATCAACTGAGCAGTGTTTCAACTCTGTTTCTTCTGTCATAGGCCTATAATAGAGACAAGGGAGATGGCTATTTAAATATCTCTTTCTCGTCAATGTACCTCTCTCTCGTCGCTCTTTTTTTTTGCAGGTTGCTTCAACTATTATGCAACTCTCCAACTGCTCTCTAAAAAACATCAATATCTAAGTTTTTTTTTTCTTTCTCTCTTGAGAAGGCGGCGGTTTGTGGCCGTGATAGTGTAGGCCTACGACTTTGCTCAAAATCCTAGCATACGTATTTTGTTGCTCAAGTCAACAGATCTGCCTTGGATAATAGTTGCAGAGTTACTGCTTTAGATAATGATATTATACCCACTTGCGTATTAAAACAAGCTGATTCTTTTCTCGGAATCCCAAGTGCAATTTGCTAAACCTGCACACTAGATGTTTGTCGGGTTTTTCGAGTTGCAAAAGGAAGAGATTACATCGACTGGAATCTCTCTTTTGATTGATCAAGGACCACACCTCTTGAATAGCGTGATCTTATTCCGTTAACATCATTTATTTATATCCTCCCGTGCAAAATATACATTTTCAGGGGTTACAAGTTCAGCGCTACGAGCAGCGCGCAGGGAGGGGGGGGGGCATGTTAAGAGGGTTATTACTTTCAAAATAAAAACAAAGACTCGATGGCAATGTTCAAATGATACAATCCTCACTATTTATTATTACCTGATAGCTACCCTTTCCCTCCATTGCCAGTCGTTGAGGAGGAAATTACCCAAAATAGTAATAATATTCAACTTGGCCATTGATCGTGGCAACACCTTTATTGTCCCGGAGTTTTAATGGTGTTGTTATGGTCTTGATTGAATCAAGCTGGCGCCATAGAAAACATAGATTATTTGTGATTGAGCAAATAGACATACAAGTGGAATTACAATGACTTCAATTTTGCGTCGACCAAGCCCCAGATGAGGAAGTTGATGTAGAAAGTGTGTCGCTTGCGTTATAACGTAATTTACAACACGTTAGTTGTATAAACAAGAATCCTGAATAAATAGGCTTTCATTGGAAAAACAGGTGAAAACTATTTTCACCATCATGTTTATAGTTTAGGGAAGCTTTGGGGGTTGGACACCCCCCCCCCAAGTGTTTGCAGAAAAAAAATAGCGAAATAGTTAGGTGCATTGCTTTCTCTGAGATCATATTTCATTGAGATCCAAAAAAAAAAAAAAGGACGGTAAAGTGGAGTGGAGGGTATGTTTAACCCTGTTAAGTGTTGTTGCTATTATTTTTGCTAGAACAGCGAGATAAAGAAACACTGGAGAGATTAGGGCTAGTTATACCACCGAGGTAGATCACTTATGTCAAAAAACAAAGCCCTGTTATTAGGAAATAGCGCTGTTTGTTTAGTCGTATTGGTAGGTGTGGTTCGCGTGAAACGATAGTGCATGTCCAGCTGTCAATACCAACTACTCAACGAGTTAACCCACAAGAACAGCTGGGCGACCTATAAAACACTTTATAACAGCTGGCCGTTTCCGTATATTGGAGAAAAGATGGCTTAAAGATCTTGCAAAATGTGGTGTGATGTTGATACAGTGCACATGAAACAGTTGCACACCCAGCCACGCCGTAATCCATGATCACAACTGGTCCATATTTCTATATATACTACCAAAGAAATAGGAGAAGAAAAACGATTACCTTTGATGATCCTTCATAAAAGCAGAAGCTTACGTTGAATGCGTTGTTTAAACTTTTTCCGCTTCCTTTACATGTTAACTTTGGTCCCACGCCTCCCCTTGTTCGTGAGCAGTCTTTTTTAGTCAAATCATTAGGACTGAGTGCCCGCTGGCCACAGCCATCGACAGACCTCCAATCTGTGCGTCTGCGCAGGAATTTAAACAGTGAGCTGGTAGACAGCAGCGATACTCGTTTGAGCGCCTTGTTTTGTGCCACTTATGGAGATTTTGATGATAAAACAAAAATGCTATGTGAAGAATAAAAACGACTGACAGTGTAAAATTACTGTAATTATAACGTTCATTAAAAAACGCGCCGTAGGAGGTTCAGGTTTTGTGTAAATTGTGACACCTAGTGTCAAATTCGCAAAACTACCGCGCGGTGTTTTGGACTACATTTCCCATAATTCCGTCGTTTCTCCCAGAATGCATCACAAACATTTCCCGTTCTCGTCGATCGCGTGTCGTCCGCAGCCGCCGTCGTTGTTCATTCAAAGAAGTGCAACATGGCATCCGACGGCCCACCGGGCACTGAATCTCTACAGTCCGATTTAGGGTCTGCCATCGTAGCTTTGAACACATGGAGCCACCCGGAGTTGCAAGCCAAGCTGGGGGAGCTGGGAGCCCCGAAACATGGGTGAGTAGAGCCAGGGAAACACAGACGGGCCTCGCTAGAGCTGCTGTTTAGCTAACACAATTAGCACAATGTCAACATTAGCTAGCTATGCGAAGCGGTAAATTCCAATTTCCAGGCCCTGATATGTGAAATTTTTAATTCGAGAGACTTTATTTTCAAGTTATTAAGATGTATTCAACATGAGGAGATTTCCAAGCGTGCTGAAATTGGGTTTATTTCGGGATTTGTCTCGCCAAATAAGAGCCATGGTGGTTAACATTAGCCGAACTTGCGTCCTTCTTGCATGCTATTATTGCGGCGGAGATATTGTAGTTAGTGACATACAGGACTAACATTTACCCCTATATAACGTCGCAAGATTGCTTGAAGCAAAGTTCTTATGTTTTTGTTTTCATTTGTTCTTGTGTTTCTGTTCTTTAGGTCCCAGAGAGGAGCTGATCGATAGGCTCAAGGGATATATGATCCAGGTAAACTTGTTGATATCGAGCAGAAGTTTTAGTGATGGCTAGTCATTTTTGGCTAAATGGTATATCAGTGCAATGATGTGAATTCATTTCGAATTAGATAGTATTTCAGTCTCATACTAAGTAGCAATGCTTCACAACCAACTGTCAGTTGACGTTATACGTTAATGTATTCTTTAATACATTAAAAAATACAAGAAAACTGGTAGTGTTGGGGCTTACACATGGGTTAACAATATTCTATTTTTTATTCTACAGACGGGGGTTCTGCTCAGCAAACCCAACGATGATAAATCCATGGGCCCTCAGGTAAATGAACTAAACAGGGTCACACCTTGCCCCATATGTAACTCAAGACTCTGTAATACACAACTTTAGTGGGTCAGACAATGCCGTGAAGAGTAAAAGAGATTGGCCATACGTGAGGAAGTCTAATGTCGAGCAAAACATTAACACAAATCGGGCTGCATTGTGGGCTCAAATATTTGTTTATATTTGTCTATCTACACCATCCTTAGTCAAATTCTGTCAGTCAGTGCCTAGTCCACCCTTTAACTCGTATGATCGGTCCTTTTGTCTTGTCAGTGTCAATGCCACCTTAGGCTAATTCTGTCTTTGTCAAACGTAGTGCAATGTCTTTCGATACCAGAGTCTTATGTTCTGTCCGTCTGTCTATATCACCTCTAGTCTTATGTTCTGTCTGTCTATACCACCTATAGTCTTATGCTCTGTCTATACCACCTAGTCTCAGGTTGGTCTCTACCCCCCCTAGTCTCATGTTGGTCTCTACCCCCCCCCCCCCCCTAGTCTCATGTTGGTCTCTACCCCCCCCCCCCGTCTTATGCTTTCCGTCCGTTTGTCTGCCAGATGCAGGGGCTCCCTCCCATGCCTCCCATGCCCATGCCGCCCCTGCCCCCGGGCATGGGCATGCTGCAGGCCATGAGCATGATGTCCGGGGGCCCGCCGCCGCCCGGCATGCGCATGCCCCCGGGCCTCTCCCAGGAGGAGCAGCTGAAGATGGCCCAGCAGAGGGCCGCCATGATGATCCAGCAGGAGGAGAGGGCCAAGCACCAGGTGAGGGCCCCGCTGACAGCGGAGCCGCCCGGCACGGGGTCGCCCCCTCGCTTGGGGGCGACGTTCACGTTGCGTGAACGTGGGCGCCATCGTCAGCCCATTTAAGGCGCTGGTGTTGTTCCTGAAAGGAGTTGGTGTGTGTCTTTGTGTGTCAACCTTGATTGTGTACCTCGATATTGAACGCGTGTGTCTTCTCTGGGCAGGGGGACCCCCGCACCATGGAGGAGCAGGAGCTCCTGGAGCAGCAGAAGAGGGTGAGGCAGCGGGGCCGTGTGTTGTTGTTGTGCTTTGTGGCCGACCGGCAGCCTCCCTACCTCCCCCAGGGTCCCTCGGGGGTCAAGAGGGTTGTACCGATGCTCAGGGCACACCGTGCTCGTTGTTGAGTTGTTTGACCCTTTAATGCTGTTTATGGAGGCCTATGTTTGGCTGCATGTCGGCCTGCTCTGTCGGGGCGTGTCATGCGATTGTCCTCCCCCCGTCTTTAGTCGATCAATACCCTGTCCACCACGTGAGCCAACTCTGTACGATGTTATAACCGGTGATGTAATGCTATATTAATGTAATTGATAGTGGCCCGATATTATATTAATAGTTTTATTAACGGTGGTGTGGTTTTTAGATTAATAGTCGTATTAACGGGGAAGTGATCTTAACGGTGTCGTTGAGTTATAGTCGTTTTATTAATGGTGATCTTGTATGTCGTCTCTCCAGGCTGCAGTGCTGCTGGAGCATGAGAGGCAGCAGCAGATGGCCAAGATTCACTCTGGCCCCGGGGGGCCGGATATGGGCCCCAGGCCACCCATGATGTCCTCCATGTCTCCAGGCAACCCCATGAGAGGTTAGTGTGTGTGTGGCGCTATGTTTAATCTTATAAGCATCGCTGTCTTGTGGTTCTGTCCGCACGGTGAGCGTGTTCAGGGCTCCAGACTGCGAAGAATTTGAGAGTGCGACCGAATTTTCCATCTGGTCGCGCATGTGTAGACCAGTAAATCTGCCCTTCTTTTTTTTACACGTTAAACGTGAAAGGGGCGCGTCAATGAATCCGGAATTTATAACAGGCCAATGAGGGTGAGGACAGGGAATAGCGCTAATGTGTCGAGGGGGAGGGTCCTAGAGATTATCGAGCGCGTGTAAACGTCTATTGACTCGTTCTTCTGACCTTCGGCTAGGCTGCCAGTGCAAGTCAGTCCTGCACGGGTCTTATTTTACAAACCCCTCAACCGCCCGTACCGGCAATACTTCAAACCGCATCCGACCCGTGTTCCGACAGTAGCCCGACCAGACCCGCTATAAATTGATATCGACACTCGACCCACACCCGATGGAAAATTAGAAACATTAGATGGGAATTACACTATCTGGTGTTTGGCGTGGTGCTTTAGATTGTTGTGCACAAAAGCACATCATCCACTGTTGACGGTTTTAGTGGG
Organism: Melanogrammus aeglefinus; assembly: GCA_900291075.1. Taxonomy (NCBI): domain Eukaryota; kingdom Metazoa; phylum Chordata; class Actinopteri; order Gadiformes; family Gadidae; genus Melanogrammus; species Melanogrammus aeglefinus. The sequence goes on from OLKM01000802.1 coordinate 61,990, forward strand.
CTCCTCCGCTCCTGATTACATCCAGCACCGGTGAAGTCTCGCTCGCAATCGCAAAACCCGCGCTGTTCAGGCGTCCGGCCCGACTCGTGTCATCCAAAGTGTGCGGGTCACCCGAACCAGGGCAGGACTCTGCTCCAGGTGCCATAAAGGGCTTTTCACACGGGAGGCGTTAGTCGGGCCTGATGATGCATTCTCAATGGAGAGGCGAGCGGGCAGAGAGGAGGCTCAGCGTCCTGTCAAGCGGCACGACAAGCGGGCGCGCTCCCGTGAAACTGTCCGTACTTCCGTACTTGTCGAACGCATGCATGCTCAAACCTGGAAACCGTTGGGATAGATGAGCATCGCAATAAAATGTGACACTGAATTTGAAACAGCGCATTGTAATTTCTGCATCTATTATCAAAATAGATATTAGTAATACAGTGGAATAGTAGAAATGTGTATTTGGTTGGCATGTTGATTAACGGTGTGTGCCCCTAAAATTTCTGGTTGCGCCCCCTAAAATTTTAATTTAGGGGGCCACAGTGCTCCTAGTGAAAGAAATAAGTCTGGAGCCCTGGTGTTGATTGTATCTTATCGTCACTTGGATGGACTAGCACGCGTTTAATACAATTTGAATCTATTGATTTGGCATCTATATCCATGATCCATGACATAAAATGCACATTGTGCCATATCAAACCTGTAGCTTGGCTCAGGGATGGCCGCTGAATCATGACATCATCCTACGTGTGTGTGTGTGTGTAGGTATGGACCCTCGTGGGCCGCTCCCCCCAGGGGTGAGCATGATGCCCACCCAGAGACAGAGGGTCCCCCCCCCTCCCGGAGAGGACGGCAGAGAGGTAGGCCCTCCAAGTGTGTGTGTGTGTGTGTGTGTGTGTGTGTGTGTGTGTGTGTGTGTGTGTGTGTGTGTTGAAATGACTAGTGGGTTTGAAAGTGTCTTTCGCAAACACTGTGCCCAATATGTGGGTTCTTGTTGACCGGGACCCGTGCAATAGTTCCCCGTGTGCGGTGCTCCCATCCCATTCCCACCGCTTCACCACCCCGAGTGCAGCTGTTGAGTGCGCGTGTGTGCTTCCACCTCCTCTCTGACTGCGTCGGCGCTCCGGTTCTGCAGAGCTGGCAGGGGGAGGAGTCAAGCGTGGCCGGGCCCAAGATCCCCCAGGCGCTGGAGAAGATCCTGCAGCTGAAGGAGATGCGCCAGGGCCAGCTCACCGACCCCACAGGTACCGGCCCCCCCAGCACAAGGTGCGCCCTGCCCTAGACCGGGCCCCAAGGTACTGGGTTCCATGCTCAATGTAGTCCAGGGACCCTTTCGGCCTCCTAGCGCAGCGCAAAGACCACCTCACCAATACTTAAAAGACCTTTATCCAGAGTCACTCGTGAATAACGTCGTCCCCGCTGAACAAAGTCCTAACTGGTTGGCGTTGTCCTTCTTCTGATCAGAGGAGGAAGAAGAGGATGACGAGGGAGCCGACACTGAGATGACGGGCTCCTCTGCCCAGGGCATGTCGGAGACGGATGAAGACGACGGACAGCTGTCCAAGAAAGACGTAGGTCCTCTGCCGCGGGTTGGGGGTCCGTCCAGCCCACACCAGCCCCGGTTAACGCTTTGACTTGAGATCCCAGCCGATGTTGATCTGTAGAATGCTGCTTTTATTATTTCTTATTGTCATATTTTCCGCATTTAGTAATTGAACACATGCTAGGTAAAGTTGCGTAAATCGGTCGCTGAACCGTACTTGAGTAAAACCGGTTGATTATTGCGTCAACAAGAGGACTTGTGCAGGAAAGTGAGCCCGACTCTTGTGTCCTTCTGCGCCTCGTCCAGAAAAACCGCAAGCGCCGGAACCGCAAGAAGAAGAACAAGAAGAAGCGTGCGCAGGAGAAGCGGGAGCTGCAGGGCCAGGAGAAGCCCGAGGCGGACGGAGACAAGGACGGGGAGGACAAGGACAAGGAGAAGGAGGACGAGGTGGAGATCGAGTACGTGACGGAGGAGCCGCAGATTTACGACCCCAACTTCATCTTCTTCAAGAGGATCTTCGAGGCGTTCAAGGTCAGTTTTTATGAATTATATGCCTCTATATATATATATACACTTACTTTGAATTTTCCCTGGGTTCAATAAAGTATTAGTCTATTTATCTCATTTTAATATCGCCAACCAGGACTAGCTTTCGTATTTGATGGTTTTCCTTTTGGTTATTGTGGCTGAGCGATCTCCCTCCTCAGTGTAAACCACGTCTGTCGGCCCTTTCACACCGCCGCAAAATCGGAGCCCGTTCCGGGCCGGTTCGGAGCTAGAGCCAGGGTTTTGGTTTCACACCGCCAAAGAACCGGCTCCGGCCCCTAAAAACCGGTTCAACTCAAGCCCCAGTTGTGAGCTGGGCTAGAACGGGAACCGCTCTACGCCAGGGGCGGGGGGCGGGGTTATCCTTACCGTCATAAACAGGAAGACAAACGAAGACCGGTCATTGCTCTCGCGCACACGATCATTATCACAGATTCCCTGGATCTGTTGTGTTTGGTTGCCTAAGTAGGCGCCCAAAGCGAGGAGAAAAACTTTAACAGCTGCCGCGTATTCCACCGTTGTTGTGTGTTTGAAACTGCGAGGGTTGCCGGTAAAAGCGGAGACGTATGCAGACGTTTGAAGTGACGTCATGACGTTGCTCTCGCCGGCTCCATGGCTGGCTCTCGCCGGTGTGAAACCAACCGGTTCGTAACTGGGATAAGGCTGGAACCAGTTTGGAACTGGCCCTAGCACCAGCCCGGAACCGGCTCTGGGTTCTTTTTGGTGTGAAAGCCCCATGTGTGACCTTTTGAACCACGTCCAGTTCACCCCTAAAACCACACCGGTGTGACCTCTGAACCATGTCTGTATGTAACTCGTCCACCCCCTCCTTTTTTGTCAGCTGACGGACGACGTCAAGAAAGAGAAGGAGAAGGAGCCGGAAAAGACGGACCAGCCCCTGGCCAGCCTGCTGAAGAAGAAGGGCTTCGAGGAGGAGAAGAAGGACAGCGATGACAGCGACGACGTAAGCGCCCTCGGCCGACCGCCGCACTCGTAGCGCCGCCTTTGGACGTCCCCCCGTTCGTCCATTCTCAGGCCTGCGTCGGTGCGCCCTCGCTGGAGAAGTGACGGAATGAGTGCAACCGAAGCGTTGATGTTGACGTTGTTTCCGCTCCCTGCAGGACATGAGGCCCGACGTGTCAAAGTTCTCCAAGAAGAAGATGAGGAGGATGAACAGACTGACGGTGGCTGAGCTCAAACAGGTAGGGACCCGGGTACTCGCCCTCAGCTCACCTGGTCTGATCAGAGAGATTCAATGAGTTTTAGCCTGAACTGTTATTCCTCTGTGTTACTTTATGAAATTTCTGTTTCTAAATGGAAAGGTGAATTAAGAGAAAATTGACTTTGGTTTGGACTTTATCAATAAGACTATCGCTGTCGTCGAGGCGTGAAATGTTATTCCTTCATATTACTTCGGGAGATTTCTTTCTTTTAAAAATGGTGAATTGAGAGGGAAATTTCTTCGTTTTGAATTGACTTTGGGGGTCGGCTTAGCTCAGGAGGTAGAGTAGTCGTCTTGTAACCCGAAAGGTTGCTAGTTCGATCCCCAGCTCCTCCTAGCTGAGTGTCGATGTGTCCCTGAGCAAGACACTTAACCCTAACGGCTCCTGACGAGCTGGCTGTCGCCGTGCATGGTTGACTCTGCCGTCGGTGTGTCAATGTGTGTATTAACCGATGTAAGTCGCTTTGGATAAAAGCGTCTCCCAAATGCCCTGTAATTGTAAAAACTTGGGTTTCCATTTGACTTTTATCAATAAGACTGTCTATGTTGTCGGGGAATACCGTCGCTGGCCGTACTATCTCAAGCAGCGGTACCATCGCCCGTCCACCTCTCTCTAACCCCCCCCTCCCCTCAGCTGGTGGCGCGCCCCGATGTGGTGGAGATGCACGACGTGACGGCTCAAGAGCCCAAGCTGCTGGTGCACCTGAAGGCCACGCGCAACACGGTGCCGGTGCCGCGCCACTGGTGCTTCAAGAGGAAGTACCTGCAGGGCAAGAGGGGCATAGAGAAACCCCCCTTCGAGCTGCCCGAGTTCATCAAGCGCACCGGCATCCAGGAGATGAGGGAGGCGCTGCAGGAGAAGGTGGGTGGATGATGGGGTGGTTGGGTGGGGGGCGTTGGGTGGCTGGGAGAGGTTGAATGCTAGAGCTAGGAGCTAGCTCGATTATGGGGGGAAAAAAATCATTATCACGATTATTTTAGTCAATATTGAAATCACGAACATTCAAACGATTTTCTTTGAACACATGATGCATTTATTCAGCATTTCTCTCCCAAAAAATACTTTGTAGCTGAGGACTTAAAAATTTCCCTTTTGGAAAAAATAAGACGATGTACGATTATGTAGCCTAGCTGTTCTGCAACTTCTTTTAAAACATTTAATGAGTGAAATAAATCTACTTTATAGAAAAAAAAGATTGTTTCAACTCGACAATACTAGTTTGGACATCGTTTGACCCAAAAATAGAAATCGCCATGGAAATTCTGTTAATTGCACAGCCCGGGAGGTATTTCTTATTTTATTTTTTAAGGATTGCCTAGTTGAATTGTGCATGTAACGGAAGTATGAATGTCAGCGGTTTGGGTCTCACAAAGGCCTCTTTTCGTTTACCTCGAAAGATGTGTTTTGGATACAAGAGAAGCATAGAAGAAGCCTTCTTGGAGTTAATTTGGAGCTCGGAATAGACAAAGTGTTTTTGTCTATGGTGGCGTATTAAACGGGGAACCACTTTTTGTGTTCCAATATTGCTAGCGCTACCAATTCTCTCATTAGCACCGGGTTCAGGCATTGATCCGGACCCTTGGTAGAGACTGAATCCCCCCCCCCCCCGCCTTCCCCTTGCTTGCAGGAAGATGCCAAGACCATGAAGACCAAGATGAGGGAGAAGGTGCGTCCCAAGATGGGCAAGATTGACATCGACTACCAGAAGCTCCACGACGCCTTCTTCAAGTGGCAGATGAAGCCCAAGCTCACCATCCACGGGGACCTTTACTACGAGGTAGCACGGCAGCACCCTCCAGAGGCAGCCCTGGGAAGTGCAGGGGTTTTTTCGCGCTATTTCTTTTTGAAAGCACGATGCTTCAACAATAACGATTGCTCAATGGTGTGCGTTCTTCCCTCTCAACCTCTCTCTCTTGCTCTGTCTCTGTGTCTCTTGTCCCTTTCTCCAGGGGAAAGAGTTTGAGACCCGTCTTAAGGAGAAGAAGCCAGGAGATTTGTCCGATGAGTTACGCATCGCTCTGGGAATGCCCGTCGGACCAGTGAGTACTGCTAAATCATTCCCGTTTTAATGTTACTTTTTTTCCCCAAGGACTAACAAAAGGTTTATGTGTATTTCAAACCCTTTAATGAAAAATCCCATATTGAACATAAATATTTAGTATTATGTATAATTGCAAGATTGATTTCATATCAATATGAATATGACTGTGGGGCTGAAAGTTTTACTACTATTGAACTACTAAATTATTAAAACCTGCAGATTGACTGTTGCCCTGTGGTTTGCGTTCTTCTCTTGAATGATTTTTTTTTAATGTTTTTTTATACAATATATTTTATTTTAATTCCCTCTTTCTCGTCCCTCCTCAGAACTCCCACAAGGTGCCTCCACCCTGGCTAATCGCCATGCAGCGCTACGGACCCCCGCCCTCGTACCCCAATCTCAAGATCCCGGGCCTCAACGCCCCCATCCCCGAGGTACCAGGCTGGACGGAGTCCTCCCATCCTCTCCTCGCTCTCCATGACTTTATATTTGTTGTTCTTCGTCTCCTTATAGCTCTTCTCAACTCTCTTGTTTTTTAATATATTTTTTTATTTTTCTCCATTCTCCATTCTTTCTCATTCTATATTATTCATCTCAGTTTTGTGTTTTTTTGGTTTCATCCAACCAACATCAATTGTCCTACGTCTCACCCTTCTCCTCTCCCCTTCCTGTCTCCCGTCCAATCAGAACTGTACGTTTGGTTACCATGCCGGCGGCTGGGGGAAGCCGCCCGTGGACGAGATGGGCAAGCCCCTGTACGGCGACGTGTTTGGCACCAACGCCGGAGACTTCCAGGTGACTACCTCTCTCTCTCACACACTCGCGCGCACAAACACACAGAACCTGCCCGACAACAAAAAACTATAAATAGGTGTCACGACGTGGCCGTTTCGTATAAAGGGGCTTGGGACTCACGATGGACCTTATAGTGTTCACGTTGGTGTCTTTGTCTATCCCCCCCCGTCCCCCAGTGAATATCTTTACTGCTTAAGAGTTACATTTGCAGCATGGCCAGTGTAGGTCCCTTCCCACGCGTCATATAATGGACCAGTTGAAGGCAAATTACACATTCTCCCTTTTGTGTTCTTCAGCTCGTGGCTCTTTTGTTCTTGGCTCTAAAATAGAAGCAACCGGTTTTTGGTTCTTTTTGGAATGCAGCGCTACAATAGCCCCCGAGTGGGCGGCAATACTTCTTGTCGCGGTTGAGAAAGTGCGGGGAAAGCGTAGAAATTCTGACCTGGCCTTTTTTTTTGGCACTGCCAGACCTTCACATGGCAGCAATGTGAGCATTGTCTGTGATTGGTCTGAAATTTAAGCCGGGTGCGATTCTAACCCGCAGTGGGAAATCGTTGATGACTGCTCTATAGAAGTGTATAAAACAATAGGCTCTATGCACAACTCCACTACTTCCTGGACTTAGTGCAGCTCCTTCATTTCCTGTCTTACATTATTGGATAAACTGATTAATCCAGGTGTGTCTGACCATTGGGACTACTCAGACACACCTGGATTAATCAGTTTGTCCAGTAATGTAAGACAGGAAATAAAGGAGCAGGACTAAGTCCAGGAAGTAGTGGAGTTGTGCATAGAGCCCATTTAGTCCACAAAGATTCTCCTGGTTTCGGCTAGCCGGGGAACAAAGTCGTCCTTCCCTGTGAAGTGTGCCGCCCCCCACTTACTCTCCCCGGGCGGGGCGTGTTGTTAACGACGACCATGTCACCGTGTGCCCCAGGCCAAAGCCGAGGAGGAGGAGGTGGACCGCACCCCCTGGGGGAGCTGGAGCCCTCGGACGAGGAGTCCTCCGAGGAGGAGGAAGAGGAGGAGAGCGACGAGGAGAAGCCAGACGAAACGGGCTTCTTTACCCCAGCGGACAGGTACTGGAGGGTCCGGAGCAGGAGTTGGGTTCAGGGAAAACGTGCTCAACATTTGGACGCTCGATCACGTGTTGAAGTAGCCGGACATTTACAGACCAATTGGCTTAAATGCGTATTAGTGTGAAGCCTCATTTTTCGATTTCCATGGGGCATTATCCACGCCTGCAGGCCTAAGGCCTCTGGCCGCCATTGGACAGACCGACCATCAATCGGTGCATATAAAGTTGTTTGTTTATGTAAATACAACGACGGTTCTCCCAAGTAGGGTTGCCGCGGTATACGGTATTACCGGTGTTACCGGTGTTGAGGCCAACACCGATTACTCGGTGTTGCACACACCGGCAACAGCGATTTTTTTTTTTCAGTAATAAAAAAAAAAAATGCAGTAAAAATTAATAATATAATTAAGAAAATTTAAATGCGTGGAATAGGCCACAGTTCTGCTCTGTGCGGAAGAGAATTGGCGATCTTCCTAACAAGAATGGTAACCATAGCAACGCCGGTAAACAAACCCGGTGAAGCCCAACCCCTACGAGAGCTCCCCGCGCTACGGCCATCCGGAGGCGCACAGAGCTTTGGGCCGTGATATTATATATACAATTATATTATGCTATTGTATATAGAACGTTATAAGACGTTGTCACCGAGAATTGGCCGCTGCCAGCCGCTGTCACCGAGTGTGAGAGGAGAGTTGACGGAGAAGATGGCGGTTGACCTAGTTTCAAAGTTTATACCGTTTATACTCGTGGAAACCCAAATATTTGAAAAGCGGTTGGGATTCGCTAAGTCCGATGGTGGTCTGACAATCCCATCATGATCGGCCTGCCATTGTTACTGCTGTCTCTCTGTGGACCCATGGTGAACCTGTGTGTGTGTGTGTGTGTGTGTGTTGCAGCGGGCTGATCACCCCAGGAGGCCTGTCGTCGGTCCCTGCCGGCATGGAGACGCCCGAGCTCATTGAGCTGAGGAAGAAAAAGATCGAGGAGGCCATGGACGGGTGAGCTCCCTGTGGCGACCTCATGGGATCTCCCAAAGACCCGTCGCATAACGCAGCATTTATTTTTCACCAATACTCGCGTTTAGATGTATTGGGGAGTTTACAAATAATAATCATAGGAGTTTCATGTGTAGTGTTTTGCCGTTGCTCTAAAAATATTATTTTTACAGTTTTATTAGTGCTAGTTGTGTCAGTCTAAATATTTAATGTGAAAGATGGATTATTTTGACGGTATGCCCAGGGTTGTGTGTCAGAACAAGTGTCCTTACATTTTCTTTGGTTTTCTGTCTCGTCGCCAACATCAAGCTCCTGGTGCGAACCACTCAGGTCTTGGCAGGAAGCAGTTACATGATCAAATGATGAGATGTTGACCGTGTGTTTTCTTGTAGCACTTCTTAAGCTCATAACCGCAGCCAGAAATAGACCGGGAATCAGACTATATTCAGAACCGATTTTTATCTTCCAAAGTTACCAGAGAATGAAACAATAGTACAACTATCTTGGTCAAGGCTAGTAGCAACAAGTTTTAGCCTTTGTGAATGAAATGACAAACCGGGGACACAGTGTCCTTTTCCTTTGGCACGCTTGACCATAACCGCATGGATTTAGGGCGCCAGCATCATCCAGCTCACCGTGGGTCCCCTTTGACTCTCCCCTCTCTCTCTCCCGCTCGTATCCATAGCAACGAGACGCCCCAGCTGTTCACCGTGCTCCCGGAGAGGCGGACGGGCGCTGTGGGGGCGGCCATGATGGCATCCACGCACATATACGACATCTCGGCGGTAAGTGTGTGTGTGTGTAGGTGGGAACTACATACCCTGTGGCAAGCCAGAACATGCAACGCATCCGACTCCACTTTGTTTCTTGGGTGTGTGTGAGAACATATTTGCGTGAGTGTCGATAGTAAACATTCCCGGCATTCCACGGCTAGTCTCTCGTGTACCTGTGACTAGGAGCGCACGGAGCTTAGCAGAGCTGCGTTTTGCTAAGAGCATTAGAGTGGGCTGGTGGAGCTTGGATATCCTTTTTTTTTGGGGAGGGGGGGGGTTCTCGGTTTGATTCGGAACTCGTCTTGGTTTTTGTTAAGTCACTAAAATAGGATCAAACATATGTTATATTATTTGCAGATGAGTGGGAGATGTATGTTTAGTTGTAGAACTCTTGTTAACCGTTTTTTTTTTCTTTCTGAAATTGGACTTTCAAAGTTACGTATGTGATGTTTTTATTTATATTACATCCTCACTTATTTATGACCCTACATTTTCTACCCTTAAAAGAAGACGATAAAAATAAAGTACTTCCCCCCCCCCCCCCCCCCAAGTTCTCGAAATACTTCAAAGTGAGTGTGGTTGCCCTTCCATCCACCTTAACCACCCCCCTCCCTCCCTCCCTCCCTCCCTCCCTCTCCCAGGCCATGGCGGCACGTAAGGCCGGGGGCGGTGGGGGCGGCGGGCAGGAGTCCCAGGGCGTGGAGGTGGCCCTGGCGCCTGAGGAGCTGGAGCTGGACCCCATGGCCATGACCCAGAAGTACGAGGAGCACGTGCGCGAGCAGCAGGCGCAGGTGGAGAAGGAGGACTTCAGCGACATGGTGGCCGAGCACGCCGCCAAGCAGAAGGTACGCCATGAAACGACGAGGGCGCGCGTGGTGAAGGAGGCGGTGGGCTTTATAATGGGGCTGACCAATTTGGGGAAACAATCGAACTGCGATTATTTCTTCAACCGCAGCCGTTGCGATTTGCAAATCGCGTTCCATTACATCGCGATGTCGATTTGAATTCGATTTATCGTTAATAAATATTTCATTCTTTATTTCAGTTTAATCGTCCATAATTTACCCTTTTCACAGAGGCGTCGTCGTAGGACAGACGGGTGTCCCTTGTGACACATTAGGTGTGCTTCTTTTATGTACCAGAGGACGCTCCTACCTGCCCCTGGTGCATTAAAGGAGCAGACGTATGCACCAGTGTTTTTCCTAGGATGTGTGTGAAGCGAGTCATGAGTGGAAAATGTGCCTCCAATTTATTCCTATATTAGTTTTGCTTTAAACTGTTGCTGCCTAAAGTAAAAATAGTCGGGTTTGTCCAAAAATAACTTTATTCAGGGTGTCCGCGCACCCTTAAAAAGTCTTAAAAAGTCTTAAATTCATGTTTCTAAATTTAGGCCTTAAAGTCTTAAATTCGTTACAAATGTCATATGCTGGTCTTAAATACTGTAACTCAAGGTCTTAAATTTGTCGGGGCAGGACTATATATATTTTATTTTCCTCGAGGGACTTTTCTTGAAGGACGTGTAGGCTTCTCTCTTGCTAGCTGCATATAATAACGATTATCTGCGTGCTTGCTAGCTAGTCTGCGACAATGGGTAGGTGCAAATTCAAGGACAGTCGGCTGGAAGACGTCCGTTTCCGAAGTGGGCTTGCGTCTGCTGCCAACCCCCACCATTGCGTGTTTTAGGTCGTAAATTTCATTCAAGGTGGTATTAAAAAGGTCTTAAAAAGTCTTAAATTTGACTTGCTGAAACCTGCAGATACCCTGATTTTTTTCCGCAAGAGTAACGATTATATATATATTATAATGTATTCCTCTTCCATCCCACTGTTCTACTCCCAACACCCTTTAAATCCTCCACCTGCTCTTCCTCCTCCTCCACCTGCTCTTCCTCCTCCTCACAGCAAAAGAAGCGGAAGGCGCAGCCCCAGGACAACCGGGGAGGGGCCAAGAAGTACAAGGAGTTCAAGTTCTAGCCGAGGGAGGGATTCGGAGCTAGCATTTTAACTGCAGGTCAAACCTGACACACAAAGCCACGAAGACGTCTTTTTCTGTTTGTGGTTTTTTTAATTTTTCCAAACATACTTGTGCACATATCCTCGTTGATTCTGCGCAACCGCTGCCAGCTTCGTCGTCATGTGCGTTCAAGTTTGACTGGGTGAAATGTCTGTTTTCTATTGTAGTTTTGCTTTTCATTTGTTTTGTAAATAAATAAGTCAAAGTCCTGTTGCTTTTGCTGTTTTTTTTTTCTTGTTTTGACAGAATCACTAATTCTGGATTCAAAAACCGATATGAGGCTGTTGTAATTTCACTGACCACCATTCAGAAAGATGTGGATATTGAGGACAAGATGTAGGGAGCGTTTGTACCGCCAGAGGGCAGCGGGGGCTCACCAGAGCGAGACTCTTCGGACCGACTGAGAAGCACAGTGACCTAAATAGCCGCAGTAGCAACAAGCCTCCCTTGCACAGCCCCGGTTGCACCGGCCGTAGAGGCCCCCTCTGGTGCGCTATGCGGACCGGTGCTTTCCATTTGTTATTCTTAAAATAGGGTTGAACTATTTTGATTTATAGATGTGTGTTTAATGTTGAAAAAGAGAACCCAATCCGTGGGGCCATTTTATTGTACAAAAAAAAGAAAAAAAAAAAAAGCATTTTAATGACCTGTTTCCCACTTTAGTAAAATTAAAAAATGTAGGATTATATTTTTGATATAGCCTACAAGAAAACCAAAGCAATCTTGAGAGATTCTAACTTTACGATTCTCATAGCTCACAGGGACTTTGATGAATCAAAGCGAGATTGTATGCAGAAGTTGCCAGTTGACGCAATGACTGTGCGCACAACTTGTCTCGTGCCCTTTCCTTCTCACCTACTCGTCGTGGGCGCGGGCAATCACCAGTGACTCACGCGCGCAGGATGTGCATGGGTGGGCAATCCTCCGCTGTGCCTTTTTAAAGATCCGAGCATATGCAAATATATAACTTGTGTTGTGCATAGAAAACTTCGAACAAGAAAACACTGTCCTTTAAAAAAAAAATATATGGACACATTTGCTAGCCTATAAATCATCCCGTATGATGCACCTGCCGTAATATAAAACGTCAATAATGTCGTAAATCATTACGTACCGATTATCCAATTATAGTAAGACATGCGTAATGTTTTTTTTATGAATAACAATACAAAAACATCGACACAACATTTTCCTTTCATGTATTTATTTAATCAAGAGCACAATTACATTTAAATAAATTTATCGTTGGAATTTCACTGCCAATTAAAAAAAAAACCGAGTAGTTCTATCTCTCTGGTGTTGTCGGTCCACACGTCTCTGCAAAGCAACAGTCGTACGTCTTTAACTAGAGGCGTCGCTCTTTTTTCGGCTCATTGTGAGACTTTGGGGAGGAGGAGAGGAGAGGAGGGGTGGGGGGAAATTTCCGCTTCCTGCACCGATAAACATTTTACGACCAAAGTTGTGGAGTAAACTGGCGTGCTTTTATTCCAGCGCGAGCTCACGGCGTGAAATGACGTCGAGGCTGCAATGTTGTCACTAACGTAGCGAGGCGATTAGCTCCACACCGGATCAACTTTGGCTGCCCGACGTCTTCTTTTTTTTTTGCGCATTTGCAGCTAGGGCTATGCGTTTGGGAATTGTTACCAGGCAAACGTGAAGAGTGGGAACCAGACCAAAAAAAAAACAGGCAGTCACACCACGGATATACCCCCTTAATCGTTTCGTTTGAACCCTTTTTTTGTGTGTGTGTGTGTATTTGGTTAAGAACAAGCCTCCAGGATGTCGGAGCGCGGAGGGCTCCCGCGGACTGGGGGTGTCCCCTCGCCGCACATGCAGCCCTCCAAACCGGTTACGATCGCGTCGAACCGCCCGGTGCACATGAACCTCTACGCCACCTGGGAAGTGGACCGATCCTCGCCCAGTTGTGTGCCGAGGTGAGTGTCAGCTGGCAGACAGGGTTCTCCTCGCATCTCTAGCTCACTCTTGTCTGCTGTCTGTCTGTCTGTCTGTCGGTAGTGGTTCATCTTTTGCTGGAATGTCTTACCCAGTGTAGTCCACCAATCGCTCGTCTTTCGTGTCTGATGGGTCGCATGGCTCTGGCTAATGATTAGGAGAGGTGTTCCAAGGCGATGGCCAATCGAGGCTTAAATAGTCTGGCCGTCTGCGTGTGCCACGTTAAGTGTCGTTGTCTTGTCCTCTCAATAGACAGAAGATAGCTGTATCTCTACCTCATTGACAAAACAAAAATAGGCGTGTGCCACACCGCGGCTTGCGTTACACTCATTTACATTTCACTGACAATACAATGTAAATCTCGTTCTCCGGTCACCTCCGTGTACCTGCTCCCTATAATCACCCGGCGCTGTCTTTTATACCTACGCTGTGATAAGACGATGTCGTTTCAAGAGACAATGACCACCATCCATCCATACATCATGGTAATCATTTGGATGTTGTTGTAGGACTATAGCCATTGTTGTTTTGATGTCACCACTGGGGAGTTGGTTTCTAAGGTTTATTGATATTCACTAAAGTGTGTGTTCACTCTAGTGCTGATGGACATTTGGAACATGGTAATAGGTTGAGGGTAGACTGAAAGACGTGGTTGCATGTCTACTCTACATGTCTTGCAGATTGCTACTGGGGTAACAATGGAATACGTACAGTGGCTACTGGTCTACTTGATGTCGATGTCTCGTAGTCGCTTTTATGTCACGAGTTCTGTCTGTTGGACCTCAAGGTCAAAAGTCAACTATAAAACTGCATGTGACTATTGAGCCTTGTTAAGCGTATTGTCAACATTTTTCAGGATTAAACGGTTGGGTAATATACTTGGTTTACACAATCCGAATGAACAGACGTTGACCCGATTCAAATAAGCTCTACTACCCTTTTGGTGAGGCAATTCTCTTATCTTTTGTGAGCACATTTGACAGTTTAAATTTGAAATGCCTGCAGTTTTGGTCAATATGAGTTGACCCTTTTTTTTTTTTTTTGGGAAAGTCAATGAAAATCTACCACTGTTCTGTGACTAAGCAGAATCCTGTAGTCTGTGAAAGTGTGTGTGTTGTGTGTGTGTGTGTGTGTGTGTGTGTGTGTGTGGTGTGTGTGTGTGTGTGTGTGTGTGTGTGTGTGTGTGTGTGTGTGTGTGTGTGTGTGTGTGTGTGTGTGTGTGTGTGTGTATTTTGAATCCAGTTCATATTTTTTATGATGTGCCCATATCTAATTCTCACATACACGTAATTCCTTCCAATTGATTTCCCCAGCACCTCATACGAACCAACACACTGGGTTCCCCAGAAGCGCTGTAGTGTCTGCTCCCTCGCAGCAAATCCATACATGTCTCCAATATAATTAACATCACCAAGCCAGCCCCACCCACCGCGGAGCCGTTTTGGAGGTGGAGCGACGATGGAGTGATGGAGAGGGATAGCCGTCTACGGTTTTTAAACGGGACGGGCATGGTCATGTTTTTCAGATGAAGGCCAGCATTAAGCTTATCAGATGCGGGGAGGAAAGTGATGACATTGTGTGTGTGTGTGTGTGTGTGTGTGTGTGTGTGTGTGTGTGTGTGTGTGTGTGTGTGTGTGTGTGTGTGTGTGTGTGTGTGTGTGTGTGTGTGTGTGTGTGTGTGTGTGTGTGTGTGTGTGTCTCCACCCGTGTGACACACATACTATTTCGAAATACGAGTCTGAGTCATAGTTCGCCAAGTACCCACTCGCTCACCACCTTGTATGAAGAAAGTCCTTTGATATCATTTATAATTTATACCGACCAAGACATTCAGTCCGATGTTGGCTTATCGTGGTCAGCCATTCAGGACAGCAAAAAGGTTGACCCGCAAATTACTCAGACATTCTCCATCTCCTAAATAATGCTTGGCTTGATACTTAGATTTAGACACAGAGTCGGAGTTCAGGGCTTATGGGGCGGGCGGGCGGGGGGGGGGGGGGCAGACAGCGTTTGCATTCTTTCCTGTTTCTCAAATGTCTTCTCGTGAGTTGGATGCTGAACTTCCCCTTATTCTGGCAGCTGCTTCTCTAATCTCCGCTAGCGGAGGGTGTCCTGTATGCAGGGGTCATTCTCCGTGCCCTACAGGGTTACAGGACGCCTTCTAGGGGTTAGGACGAGTATGAAAGCAGAGTTTTTGTGTCTAGGACTGTCGTTTTTATGTTCGAAAGAGTATATACCGAATATAATGATGAAAACCGCACAAAAGTGAAACTAAGGCAAAAATGTTTTGGTGGTCTTTTTATCCCCCTCATCCCTACGTCCTCCCCTCGTGATGGCCGATTAGAAATCAAGGCCTCAGAGTTGATGATGCCGTTGATGTCATCGACAAGCAGTGACTAAGAGTTTTGGGCTGACCATGCTCTCTCCCTCCCGCTCTCTCTGTTTGTCACTCTGCGTCTGTGAGACCCCCCCCCAACTGTTGAGCAGGGACCCAGACGTGGGCCCATGAGGTCAAGCCTCTTAAAGACCTCCTCCTCTCTGTCGTCGTCGTCGTCGTCGTCCTCCTCCTCCTCACCTCTTCATCGCGACCGGCTGGGTGCCAGGTTCAGTTGTGCAAAAGCCGTACTGCGTGGGTCCTTCCCCATCCCCTCCCCTGCTCATCCCCGCATCTTTCACTCACTCACTCACTCACCACTGTTCTCTGCAATTCAATCAGTTTAATTATGTGGGTCTCTCGAGCAGGTGTGCTCGAGAGACCCACAGACACACACACACACACCTTCCCATTTTATTTCCTTATTCCTTCTCTGCAGGTTCTCCTACAATCACCCCACGATCTGTTTTGCGCTTGACACACACACACTCACACACACCCCCCCCAAAGTCCTTCTCTGGCGTCTGTCGTTTCTCTCTCCTTCTCTCTCGGGTGGTGTTAGAACAACAGCCCCCGGTTGTCCCGCAGGCCTCACCTCTTCCTGCTGTGGCACCACATGACGCGGTATCACGCATTCCCGTTCCCCCGCGGATGACTCTGCACCAGCCCACAGTGCTGCTGCTGCTGCAGAGTGCAGATGTCAAGACGGGACTTTTGAAAATGATGGCTCATAGAATGGGCCATGATTGATCTATGAGGCGTACTGGTCTCTTAGTCCGTCTTATGTTCATGGATTAAAGTGAAACACTGCTGATGGACCATCAATTAATACGGCGTTAGAATTTGGAATGAGAAAACAGGCATGTGAGCAACCTCATCGTTCAAACCGCGAGGCCCCCTGCCAAAGCAAATCCTTTGGCGTTCTTCGTGACCATCTTTGAGACGTCGGGATTGCCAATTACCATCCCCCCCCCCGTCGTGTGGTGTGTGTGTGTGTGTGTGTGTGTGTGTGTGTGTGTGTGTGTGTGTGTGTGTGTGTGTGTGTGTGTGTGTGTGTGTGTGTGTGTGTGTGTGTGTGTGTGTGTGTGTGTGTGTGTGTGTGTGTGTGTGTGTGTGTGTGTGGTAGTTCCTGCCTACTGGATGTCGATCAACAGCCAGACTCATCAATCAATCAGCAGTACCCCCACACACACAGGTCAAAACGTCAAGTATCTAAAAATGTCTTCGCACTGATCTCGTTATGGATCAGTGTGTGTGTGTGTGTGTGTGTGTTGAATCCAGTTCATATTTTTCACTCGCTGTTCTTAAAGCAACCTTTCTACACCTACCGACTGACTCTCTGTGGGTGTGTGTGCCCGTCCTGCGGTCCCATCTGAATTCATGCACTGTTGCCAGCAACCGCTCTCCAGCCATGCCAGGCTGTTTTTGTGTTTTTGTGTGTGTGTGGTGTGTTTTTATAATGATATGCTTCCATGAACAAGCCTTCCACAATCCAAGGCACTCGTACCGATCTGGATTACAGGCATTCACCAGAAACACATCTCTCTCTGCCCGTCTCTCCCCCATGTGCCCAAGAAATAACACTGGCTTTTGCAAGCAGTGTCAACAAAGCACGTCAATGTTGTATGATAACAATATGTGAGGGGTTCATTGCATTGCACCGGTGCTGGTGCAAACGGTTTCTGTAACGCGACTGTGGTGTGTGTGTGAACAGCAAGTTTAGAGGAGTGTGTTTGCTGGCGTGGTGCACTTGTTGGAGCGTGATCGACCCTGCAAAACAATGGTGGGCGCTACACTAACGATGACACCAAAAGCAGGGCTTCAGTGTGCTAGCAAGCACACACACACACACACACACACACACACACACACACACACACACACACACACACACACACACACACACACACGAACACACACACACACACACACACACACACACACAGACCGAAAACACGGAACTGTCAAAAGAAAGCGATCTGTCAGTGCCAGAGCAGTATTGCGACATTCAGAAGCTGCTGAATTACTGACCTGGTGTGAACATGCATCCCAGGTCAAGAGTGGCAAACTAACTAACGCCAAATCTGGTGGGTGTCTTTTATATTAATACGAGACTGAGATTACCTCAATTTAATGTATTGTGATATGAATATAACATATTTTGTAATCTGACATGTATGACATTATGATGGCATGTATTCACATGGCCACATGTCAATCTCGTATGTTGTTCAGTTTCACATCCTGTGGCGGTCAATGATGACTTCGTCCAACGTCGCCCTACAACCACCCGCATCGTCTCCGTGACGACGGCCCAGGCTCCTAAAAAGGCCTGGAACATGAACTGAATCCGCCACACACTGAATATTCATCTCAACCCACAGAGCCGATAGATGCTCTAGGGTTCCGTTTGGGTCCGATTGTGTGTGTGTGTGTGTGTGTGTGTGTGTGTGTGTGTGTGTGTGTGTGTGTGTGTGTGTGTGTGTGTGTGTGTGTGTGTGTGTGTGTGTGTGTGTGTGTGTGTGTGTGTGTGTGTGTGTGTGTGTGTGTGTGTGTGTGTCAGGGAAGGATCTGCTAGCTGGTGTCACCCGTTGACTGATATCCAAATCCCAGGCCACAGGCGGGTTTTGCAGTGGAGCCCTGACAAAGCCTTTGACTCCTCCATTTGAATGAAGTGTTTCTGGTCGTTCTGTCTCTGAGCATATTGCCAGCATGGGAAACAAAGCGGGAAAACCTCTGCGCTGGCGTTGCTATTCGTCCGTGGACTCTTCTGTGGAATACCGGTCGATTTAGGGATGAAAGTACATCTACAAAAAAGTGCCTCACGAACGTTGCATGCTTTGTGTGCAGAAGAGTTACTAAAGGATTCAGTCGGGGCTGGATTTTTATTTCTGTGTGTATCCCTGATGAGCCGTGGTGGTCCAGTGCGTCGTAGGAGGTGTGGTAGGGTGCATCACATTAAGGGGACGATTGGAAACTCAACTCGACAGCAAAAGTGGGAAACGACAACAATAATGTCACAGGGGCTACCGAGATGTTCTCGGAAGAGGTGTGTGTGTGTGTGTGTGTGTGTGTGTGTGTGTGTGTGTGTGTGTGTGTGTGTGTGTGTGTGTGTGTGTGTGTGTGTGTGTGTGTGTGTGTGTGTGTGTGTGTGTGTGTGTGTGTGTGTGTCATGCGCGCGGGGCAGGTGTAACCTGGGTGGATTGTCTCTGCGTGGTAATCCCTGAGCGGCTCGGCTTACCAAACTCTCTCTCTCTCTCTCCGCGGTGTCATCTCCCGTCCCCTGATGGAGTTAACCACACACCCTGACCTTGACACTGCGCCAAGGATACGTGTGACTGTAGAGTAGGCCGCATAACGAGTCCGGGGAGACCCCCCCCTCCCCCAGAACAAAACGACAAATATATCCCGCGTTTCCGCTGAAGTCTCGGTGATGTATTTCGGAAAATACAACAGTCCCCGGCAGAGGACGGCGATGCGGCCACAAGGTGTTTCCCCATCCACTTGTTTTCATGCGCATTTTTTTTTAAATTTGCGCATAACCCCCCCCCCCACAAAAAAAGCTGAGTGCTTTTTCTCTTATGCCAGAGGGAGGGGGCAAGCCGGGGTATCGGTGAAAGGTAAAGGACACCACGGTCCTTGGGAGCAGATTCAGCGAATAGATGGCACACGAGCGGATAAATGATGGGAGTACAGAAATCGCGTAACTTGAATGTCACTCGGGCTAAAGCTTGTGCGCACGCAGGGCTGTTTCCAGTCCGCCAAGAGCACGTGGCTCACATAGCCCCCCGTCTCCCCCCCCCCCCCCATGTGTGTGTGTGTGTGTGGTGTGTGTGTGTGTGTGTGTGTGTGTGTGTGTGTGTGTGTGTGTGTGTGTGTGTGTGTGTGTGTCCATAACCAAGGAAGCCATTGCGATCTTCCGTTGTGATAGGGGGTGTCCTATTTCCCCCCCGATAGCCAATCGCGCGGGGCGAGTGGGTCCACCGGGAGGAGGAGGGGGGGGGGGCGAGAGATGAATTACAGTGTCTGAACCTGCCCCGGATTAGCAGTTTGCCATGCTCATTAATCTGTAATCGCGTTAATGAAGGGGTCAATTGTATCAGTGTTGGTGTGTGCGTGCACTCGCCTGGTCTTGTGCTTTGTGTGTGTGTGTGTGTGCACGTATGTCGGGAGTGACATCACACACACACACGCACACACACACTCACACGCATACACGGGCGTCCCGGCTCCACGTTGGGCCTTGATGCAACACATGGAGCCCATGTGTGTGTCCAGACGGGATAACATGTGTGGGTGCTGCTTGGGGAGTCCCGGTCCCTCAGTGTGTCCTTGCCCCGGGGGGGGGGGGGGGGGAGGAGGGGAGGAGGAGGAGGAGGAGGAGGAGGAGAGAGAGGGAGATGGGTTAAGAACAAGAGAGAGGAGTGGTCGAGGGAGGGGCCCGGCGGAAATAAGCGTGAGGTCACTTGTTGTTGTGGTTCTCTCCCCCCCCCCCCCGTCCCCTGTGAGACGGCGGGGCGGGGCTCGGACGGTTGCCTGAGGCAACAAGGACATCCAAGTGACCAATCAAATCAAGGAGAGGGAGGAAAAAAGGGAAAGAGAGAGCGCTTCCTTTTTCATCGGTCTAGTCCTGTATCGATGTATAAATACATACATAATATATTCCATCCTATCCATATCAGATTTCATATCTGACACCCAGTAGTAACACGAGGAATTGGAGAAGGAGGAATTGTGAAGTGGGAGTGGCTGTGGAAACGGTAGAGGTGTGAAATATAGGATAGTGGAAAGGGGATTAAACATCTTCTAAGGGGCGACGCACGCGACACACACACACACACACACACACACACACACACACACACACACACACACACACACACACACACACACACACACACACACACACACACACACACACACACACACACACACACACACACACACACACACACACACACACACAGAGAGAGAGTGTCAGTCGGTAGGTGTAGAAAGGTTGCTTTGAACAGGGAGTGCGAGGGGAGGATTAGTGAGTGAGAACAGGTTCTGGGGGTGACGAGGGATACTTGGCGTGATGGAGCAGGCGTCGTAAGGCGAAGGACGACAGCAGGGGAATGTCCAACAGGCCGTACAGAGCTGTGGAGCAGGGAGGAGGAGGGGGGCTTTACCGACTGCTTTCCCCCCCTGTCTGTCTCTCTCGCTCCCCCTGTCGCTATCAATGGTGGAGTTATGAGCTATGGAGTTGAGTCTTGATCCGCTAAGTCTCTCCATCAATCGCTCTCGTTCTCCCCCCTCCTCCCTCTCTTTATTAATCATTTTCAACCTCCTCGCTTCCTCAGTCTCTCAATTTAAAGCCACATTTTTTGTTCACGATATGGTTGCATCTTGTGCTTTCATTCGAACTCTCGGTCTCTCTCTCGCTCTCTCGGTCTCTCTCTCGCTCTCTCGGTCTCTCTCTCGCTGTCTCGGTCTCTCTCTCTGTCTCGGCCTCTCTCGGTCTCTCTCGCTCTCTCGGTCTCTCTCTCGCTCTCTCGGTCTCTCTCTCGCTGTCTCGGTCTCTCTCTCTGTCTCGGCCTCTCTCGGTCTCTCTCGCCGTCTCGGTCTCTCTCTCGCTGTCTCGGTCTCTCTCTCGCTGTCTCGGTCTCTCTCTCGCTGTCTCGGTCTCTCTCGCTGTCTCGGTCTCTGTGTGTGTCTTACTCTTTCTAGGTCTCTCCCCCCTCAGAGGGATGTAGAGCTATCTATTCATCATAATAAAACCCTAAACCTTAAAAGCCCTGTATCAGTGTCTGTCTACTCCGCCGCCCTGATTGGCTAACCAGCCCCTCCTAGGCGGACACCGTCCTTCTCTCTCCCGTTGGCCCCATTACAGATCTCCTCTCCACTCTCACTGTGGAGCCACGATGCCACGAACCGTTCCCAAACGCTTTTCCCACAGTTATGTTCACGAGCACTCCGGCACTTGAAGGATCACCCTTCAAGGCGTTTTAGTGGCGGACTCTCTCCCTTGTGGTTGGTTATGTTTCCCGCCTAAACAGCGTCACTTTGGCCGCCATTTTGGATTTGAAACGTTTCGGTGTCACCGCCATGACCGGTGTGATTTGTAACTTGTCCAGGCGGCTGGCGTCTATTTGAAACCGGAGTAGCCTTCTGTTATCAGAGGAACAAAGCGCTGTGCTTAAGGAAGCCGCCAACGGGCCAATGACCCCTTTTCACAGATGGTCAGTAGCAGTGTAAATGAACTTCCTTTTCCTGTAGCCCAAACGTTGGGCCAGTTTAATCGACGTCCGTCGCAGCACCACCATGGTCAATGTACCGTTACCTTTATGTCTGTACTGGTGCATTCATTGCCATGCCTAAATTTAATGGACCCATAATTGATGCTAGGAGCCACACCCCATGTTATTCCAACTGTATAAAGGGGTGACGTTATCTGCTGCAATGACTGTTCCAGTATCACCCCCCGCCCACACACACGGTCACACACGCACCGTTTCATGATACAGCGATGTATTCTCTGTCCCGCAGATATTTATTGGTCCGTGAAGCCAACACCACCTCTCAAAGTGGGAGCCATCACTATTCCACTCTGTTTTAAAGGTCCCATGGCATGCTACTTTATGGATGCTTTAATATATATATATTAGTAGGTCCCAAACACAGTATTTGAAGACATTTCCGAAATTGAGCCGTGGTGCAGAATTACAGCCACAACGAGCCAGTTGCACATTGAGCTTTCCCCAAATGCGTTCCGTTTCGGTGTCTGTAGCTTTAATGCAAATGAGGAGGAGAGAGGCGGGTCAAGGAGGAGGGTGGGGGTGTGGCCCTGAGCAGCTAGCGGCCACGGTTCCATACGCTCTGTTCACAGTGGCTGTGAGGCGCACACAGCCTTTAGCCTATTCTAGAACACATGGGAGTCCTGGAGCTCTATATCTAAATAATATCATATTATACATAGATATTTATATCATATAATATATATTATCACGGCCAAAAGCTGTGTGCGCCTCCAGACGATATTATGAATCTCAAACGACCTTCTTCCACGTCTCTGGTTCTTCCACGTCCGCAGTCAATCTGAAGTGGACTGAACCACGATTCGGAGGAGAAAGGGATTGTTGCCCGCGTTGACTGCGATTGTCTCCCGCTGGAGCTTCGCTGCGGCAACGAGGGACCACCGCCTCGGCAGCGCTAAGCAGGGCTCAAGCGGGAGACCTTCGCGGCCAGCAATCCCTTTCTCTTCCATGTCGTGGTTGATGTACTTCAGGGACTCAAAGCCAAATTTCCTTTATCCCCCCAATTCATTCTCAACAATGGCTGACATAACCCCCACTACGGTCTCATTGTGGAAACTACCAGAGACCAGGGTCTGACGTGTTCTGCGCCGTAACACCAACAGCGAACACTTGCGTTACAGTGTGTGTAATCACACACACACACTCATGTGGCGCTCGCACGGTCGCGTCTCATTGGCAGGCCAAATTCTCTGGGCGGGCCAGGCAGAGAAAGGGGAGGAGCTTAGATCCTTTATGACGACATATGGGACCACGTTCCAAATCAGCGCGCCTGAGCCTGCGTTTTTTTCAAAGGCGAGCAGAAGACCTTGTGCTCGTTTTACACCGAACGCAAGTTTTAGCCACTGGGGGACCATAGGCAGGCTAGGGGAACTCGTATTTCTTTTAAAAAAACCTCAGTAAGTGGGATTTTCATGCCATGGGACCTTTAAACTGAGTAGCCATTTGTTTACATCTGCGTCGGTTCGCCTTTGACTTTGTTCTGAGGCGAACATCAGTTTTACTGCGTGATTGTGTGGTTGTCCCTCGTGTTTGAGAATGGGATGCGTGCGACTGCGATCAAGTTCTTTGTTGCTCTTTATGTATTTCTCTCCTTGTATGCATTTTGTTGTCTTTATGCTACACACATTGCAAAGCTGTGTCACACGCCTATGCACAGATGGCTAGTCTAGCCCTAAGGTGCTGACACATGTGTCATGCATGAGGACACGCGCATACACACACACAGCTCTCTTAATAAACCCACAACCCATGCCCGCAGGTCAGTTGGGACCAAACGCCAAAGATCATTTCAAGATTGGCTGTGTGTGTGTGACACACACAGCCAATCTTGAAAAACACACACACACACACACACACACACACACACACACACACACACACACACACACACACACACACACACACACACACACACACACACACACACACACACACACACACACACACACACACACACACACACACACACACAAAAAATCCGTGGCTTCTGTTGGGAAATTACTTCTGCTCTTCCTCTCGATTTCTCGTCGGGAGTGACTCACTGCGCCCCAGAAGGTTCACATGCACGTACACACACGCCCACACAGTGGCCGCCGCCGCCACGCGCGGGGCAGAAGACGGTAGTGCCACGTCGGCTGGCGTATGGACCTCTCGGTGTAAAGCCTGTTACGTGAGCCCTAGGATAATGTAACCTACTTCTGCAGATGAGCCCCCGTCTTTGACTCGCTCACCCGGATCCAACGTGCGTGTTTGCGGGGGGGGCCCGCGCTTGCATCGTGCCAGCGCGAGTGTTCCTCTCTTTCACATGTGTGCTCACGTGTCGCCTTTTAAACACACACACTTCTATACTCTGCGCGCACGCACGCACGCACGCTTGTGTGTCTGTGTGAAGACGTGAGCAAGTGTTGTATGCGTGTTATTTTGGGTGGAGTTGAATAGCGGGAGAAACCGGGATAAAGGGATTATTATAATTACAGCAATTCGAGACGGAACGTGTGGAGATCCCCGATTGATGGAGAGAGGGATGGGGAATACTGTGTGTGTGTGTTCGTGTGTTCGTGTGTGTGTGTTCGTGCCTATAGGAATAAAATTATAAATGTGACTTTTCCTTCTATGTTGCCTATCTTCTGGGTATTCATTATCTTTGTTGTCCGCACTGGGTATTCATTTGAAATATATTTTTGTGGTCGTTTTATTGCAATCCCTGCATTCAGCTGGTGTGTGTCACTGTCAGAATTAAGTTAGGGCTGCACTAATCCGTGAATGTGTGCTTGATGGCTAGCCAGATGACTAAAATCTCCATTTGTTGGGTTCCTTTCCTTGGCATGTGATTGGTATTTACCAGCTGTAAAGTCGTACATTGGCATTACCAGCGGTGACGTCGGGGTTTTGAAGTCTTGAGTGGCTCTAGCCAGGTGCAAGCTCTGCCTTCTTAGACGCACCACCTGTTTGGTGGCTAAAGATTAAATGAAATGGACTGAATATCCATGCAAATGATATTCTGCAGACAAAAGGCTTGAGTCTCAGGACTCGAAAGACTCAAAGACTCAAACATATGTCACTGTCTATACAAACACTTTGTGTTGCCCTCTGGAACATTTTCGACCACTGATTAGTGTGTGTGTGTGTGTGTGTGTGTGTGTGTGTGTGTTCTCCTAGGCATGTGCAGTATATTGTGTTTACTTTGTGTGTGTGTGTGTGTGTGTGTGTGTGTGTGTGTGTGTGTGTGTGTGTGTGTGTGTGTGTGTGTGTGTGTGTGTGTGTGTGTGTGTTCTCCTAGGCATGTGCAGTATATTGTGCATAAATGTTTATCTTTGTACGCCAGTCACCACCACCAATCAGTGGGTGTGCAGCGCAGTATGATGGGCGGTTGATTCTGGCATGGACAAGATCCTCATCATGTGAGAGTTTTGCATGTTGGTGTTCCCATTTGCATAATGAATGATTGTTTACTTTAATCAAAATGTGTTTGTTTAAGGCATTGACAGCCCAGCGCATATTTGGCAGGATTCTCTACTGTTTTGTAGTTTTATGATTGTTTGTAACGCTCCACTGGTATGGCAACCCGGTCTCACGAAAATATGTGACACTGTCACGTTGTTTTAATCTATTGTTCATGATCAGGGACACGTATTTTCAACATTTTCGTGTCGAAAAGCACAATTTTCAAACTGTCATGGCAACGTCCGCTCGGACACTGGACTTGCGAGGCATCGACGCGGACTTTCATTCACATAGCCAAGAACAAGACAATAGATGGCACAATAAACATCAAGACATACCATTCTAAAAAGAACAGATGAAGCAGCTACCCTTGTTTCAATTCGCGGTTTGAGCAGCGCAC
The DNA here is from genome assembly GCA_900291075.1 of Melanogrammus aeglefinus. Taxonomy (NCBI): domain Eukaryota; kingdom Metazoa; phylum Chordata; class Actinopteri; order Gadiformes; family Gadidae; genus Melanogrammus; species Melanogrammus aeglefinus. The sequence continues at coordinate 87,446 of OLKM01000802.1, forward strand.
CTGCATTTAATATATCCCTAAATTGTTACAATTTCTCAGAATCAAAGGCGAAAGTAGAAACGGGTGGCCAAAAGCTGTCATATTGTTAGTTATCACAGACTATTTTAAGTAGAAACGGGTGGCCAAAAGCTGTCGTATTGTTAGTTATCACAGACTATTTTAAGTAGAAACGGGTGGCCAAAAGCTGTCATATTGTTAGTTATCACAGACGATGCCTCGCAAGTCCAGTGTCCGAGCGGACGTTGCCATGACAGTTTGAAAATTGTGCTTTTTGACACGAAAATTTTGAAAATACGTGTCCCTGATCACGAACAATAGATTAAAATAACGTGACGGTGTCACATATTTTCGTGAGACCAGGTTGGGTATGGAGTTCTCTACTGGATTGTAGTTCTCTGCTGGTCTGTAGTCCTCTATTGGTTTGTAGTACTCTCTACTGTTGTGTAGTTCTCTCGACTGTTGTGTAGTTCTCTCGACTGTTGTGTAGTTCTCTACTGCGACCCACGTTGTGAAGTGACTATGCTGGTTTAGACATTCCCCGGTTTGTCCAGGCACCAGCTTTCAGTCAATACACAGACCTTTGCATTATTTAACCTTCATGCATTATTCACTCGTACCCCTGCTCATCATCCAGACATACGCTCTTCTTTGTCTCAGCTGACCTGTGTACTAGGCAGCAGTGTATTACTCCAGTCATGATTAGGATTAGGATAGGCGTGTGTCAACTCGTTTAATTAACGGACTAAAAAACAGCACAGAGGCATGACACAGGAGTCAATAAAGAGATGATCTTCAGGAT
>OLKM01000802.1:93244-97525 GCA_900291075.1 Melanogrammus aeglefinus
TCTTTTGTAGGCACAACTCTTAACAATGCTACTTTATTTGTCTGTAGGGCATTGGAATTAATTTGGCTCTCTGTACGTTAACTGTTGACTGTTGCATGGTTTTCAACTGGTGCACCTCAACTGGTCAATCTTAACATCGGGTATAGCGTTCCAACGCTAGCTGTCCACTTTTAGCCGTCCACCGTTAGCTGACCTCTTCTAGCTCTTCGATGCTCTCTGTACGTTGCTTGCGCTCCACTAGGCACAGTCCTCTCCTATGTGTTCTTTAAATGCACATTACCACTGTGGCCTGGAAGAGGCCGGGAGTGATTTCCGTTAGTGCGGCCAAAGGTTAAAGTAGTCGGTGCATCCTCCCCCATTGGCAGCGTCAGGCCGTGGGGTCCCAGGCCAAGAAGGGGGCTCTGCCCGTAAGCAGTTGAGTTGAGGAGTTGCTGCATTTGTCTGTGTCGTCTTTTTTTTTTTTTCAATTTCCCAGCTCTGTTTGGGGGAAATGAAGGCACTTTGCTTGTCTCAGGCTGTGGTTATTTCCTTTCATCCTGTCCTTCCCTTTTTGAATCTCGTTCTTTTTCTTTTCTTCCTTCCACACTCCCTCCCTCCCTCTGAGGTCTATTTTTGTTGTTTTCTGTCCATCAAACGCCCAAGGGATGAATTATTGATCACACTGACCCTGACAGAAAAAGGTGTGTGTGTGTGTGTGTGTGTGTGTGTGTGTGTGTGTGTGTGTGTGTGTGTGTGTGTGTGTGTGTGTGTGTGTGTGTGTGTCCGCCCTTTGCCTATCGGTGTGTTGACTGGCACAGTGCTCGGTCTTCCCCTCCCTCTACCAGGGAGAACGTCCAGTAGGGGAAAGTGCTGTTGAATGGAAGGTCAAAAGCGGCCACCAGTCTGACATTTTCAAATGACCCTTCACGGCGTCATCTAAAAGGTGTGTGTGTGTGTGTCTCTTTCCAGGCTCTTCAACCTGACTCTGAAGAAGCTGATCATGCTGAAGGAGCTGGACAAGGACTTGACCTCCGTGGTCATCGCGGTCAAACTGCAGGTATGTTCTCACTGCTGGTGCACACTATACAGATGCAAACCACGTCGGGCGTTTCCTCCGCGTTCTATACACAGTAATCAGTAAGTCAATAGTCAACATTGTTCTCACTCGGATCACGTCGTAGATCACCAAGTTATGTCGCCCTTTAGTGATCCGAAGGGAGCGATTGGATCCATATTGCTGTCTGCAATGCGACTCTAATGTAACTGTATGGCTAGGCCTTGATATATTCAGCATGGCTGCCAACAGGCAGTTTTCAATTTAATCGTCCTAATAAAATCAATAGCCATGATTGTCAAAGAAGGTTTTGTCCACGTTAACAACATCGTTGACCGTATTATCAAAGTGTGTTTGCGTCGCTATGCATTGAATCCGTTCGGCAAAAGCAGGCGCATTGTGTCGGAGCTTATCTCAGCCGGTTTGGTTTATTCCTTTTTTAAAAGCAGCAGTATTAGAGTAAACCCTTGAATCCTCAAGTGCTGATGTTTATAAATTCCTGCACATGGATTTCCCCCCCCTCCCCCTTTTGCTCTCAGACATCTCCCAAAGGACCACACAGGCTTTAATGAACGGACTGAGTGGATTTGTGATGGCGTCTCTCTCTGAGGTCGTTACCAGCTCTGCTCTTCAAGACCGGACACCATCGGTGTCCGGTCTTGAAGAGCGGAGCTGGTAACGACCTCAGAAGAGAGGGCAGACACCTCTCTGTACTTTTAGTAGTTACTTTTGGAATTGATCCGGTGTTGTGTTTGTTGACGTCTTCCTGTAACGGTCTAGCGAGGTTACCCTGCAATACGCCCGTGGGTCCAGACATGATACTCATCCCTTAAGTTTCTACCAAAGTGAAAACATTTCAAAGGGATTTTGTCAGTATTTTGGATCACTTGATTGCTTTAATCGAGCGGATCATCATGTCATCATCTTTGCACTTGAGCTATTTTGTAAATACTCCACCCGCTGTGGTTGTTGACGGCGACGGCACGTTGTCTTGGCAACGTGTCATCAGCAGTTAATCGAGCGGATCATCATGTCATCATCTTTGCACTTGAGCTATTTTGTAAATACTCCACCCGCTGTGGTTGTTTGACGGCGACGGCACGTTGTCTGGCAACCGTGTCATCAGCAGTGATGCCCCCCCCCCCCCCCCCCGCACTGCTCCCCACCCAGCTGTTGCCAGTTGCATTTGTCATTTCCTCTCTGTATGATGTGTACACACACACACACACACACACACACACACACACGCACACGCACACACACACCATTGTTGTGGGGGCGGCAGGGTGTTAGCCGGGGTACACTAATGGTGTAATCCACCCCACTGGCATTTAATCACGTCTTGTACTCTCTCTGCATCTGGGCGCCTCTCTCTCGCTCTCGCTCTCGCTCTCTCTCGCTCTCGCTCTCTGGCGCTCTGGCGCTCTCGCTCTCTCTGGCTCTCGCTCTCTCTCTCTCTCTCTCTCTCTCTGGCTCTCTCTCTCTCTCTCTGGCTCTCTGTCTCTCTCGCTCTCGCTCTCGCTCTCGCTCTCTCTCTCTCTCTCTCTCTCTCTCTCTGCGCTCTCTCTCTCTCTCTCTTCTCTCTCTCTCTGTCTCGCTCTCGCTCTCGCTCTCGCTCTCTGTCTCTGTCTGTCTCTTTCCCAGGGCTCCAAGCGTATCCTGCGCTCCAATGAGATCCTCTTGTCTGCTGCGGGCCTGACCGAGACAGACCTGCAGCTCACCTTCTCCCTGCAGGTGCGTAACGCGGCTGCAGCACCTGCCTGGTCACCCACAGACCCCCCAGCCCTGTTCAACCGGTCGACGGTGACCTGAGGCCGATTGGAGCCGGTGTCGCCCGTCACCTATGTTCGGGGTGGAGGGATCGGCGGAACAAATTGAAATGGAGGAAACGTATAATAAACTGAATCTAACTCGGTCCGATTTGCTTTTTTTAATTGAACATTTAACCCTTTCGTGCCGGATGCTACGTCGCGCAACATTAGCACTTCTGCCGGCTGCTGCGTGGCGCAACATTTTGGACAATTCGTACTATTTTCTCTGAAAACCCCTCAGGCAATGAGGTCCTCTTAGCAGGCGTTTTCAGCAGGCGTTTTACCGATGGCCCGTCTCTTGACCGAACACGGTTGCTCTGTTGTATTTATAGTCGGTGAACCCATTACCGGCCCGCATTGCGGGTCCTGCTGTGTGGAGAGGGACTCTGTCGAGGGTTATGAATGTGTTGCAGCAGTCTATTAGATCACCAATTAGATCAGCCCAACCCGGATATAGACAGTCATGTGTTCCGCACACTGTACCTCACAGGTGTGTGTGTGTCACTCTATCTTATGCACGTTTAATGTTTATTTTTCCATTGGGTGTTCTCTGTGCCAGTCTGGCGTGTAAAAAAAAATAAAAAAATGAGCCTGAACAAATACGACGTGCGCTCCTCCCAGCTGCATCTGGGTCATCATAACTTCCTGTGTAATGGTGATTGTCCCTTTATCCCCCTCCCCCTCCCTCCCCCCTGCAGTACCCCCACTTCCTGAAGAGGGACGCCAACAAACTGCAGATCATGCTGCAGAGACGGAAGCGCTACAAGAACCGCACCATCCTGGGGTACAAAACCCTGGCTCTGGGGCTCATCAACATGGCCGAGGTACCCCCCCTCCACCCCCTCCACCCCCTCCACCCCCTCCACCCCCCCGTCTTTTATCCAGTTTTGAGGAAGACTGGAGGGTTGCCCGAGTGTACGCTTGAGTGAGCGTAAGCGTGTATGTTCTAATGCGTTGTTTTGTCAACGGGGGCGCGTTCGCACAACCTAGGGGGGGCGCTGGGAACGGGGTTGAACTTTTCATGGTTTTCAACTTTTTTGGGTGAAAAAATACGCTACCTGAAATAAATAGCCTATTTTTTCATTTATTGGTTTCTAACCCCTCTACCGTCTCAGCTACTTTTACTGTCTATGCGCAGTGTAACAGTGGTCATACCGTGCGGTTCGGTCCTGCACACGCCCGGACTCCCGTTACATCAGCTATCGTCATGATCTCTATCGCTGATAAACATAACCCAAGTTCACGGGTTAACAATTCAATAACCAACACAAACATGGCCGATAGCAAGAAAAAAAATCTCTCTCTCTTCATCTCCTCCTCTCTCTGCTCCTCCTCTCTCTCTCTCTTTATCTCTCTCTCTCTCTCTCTCTCCTCTCTCCCTCTCTCTCTCTCTCTCTCTCTTCATCTCTCTCTCCTCTCTCTCTCTTCTGCTCTCTC
>OLKM01000802.1:102075-139575 GCA_900291075.1 Melanogrammus aeglefinus
CTTCACCTCCCCCTCCCCCCTTCTGTCCCTGCATGGCTCATCATGGCAGTTCCCCAACTGCATAATCTGGGAAATTCCCCTCTCTCTCTCTCTCTCGCTCTCTCACTCTCACTCTCACTCTCACTCTCCCTCTCTCTCTCTCTCTCTCCCTCTCTCGGTCTCTCTCTCTCTCTCTCTCTTCTCTCTCTCTCTCTCTCTCTCTCTCTCTCTTCTTCTCTCTCTCTCTCTCTCGCTCTCTCTCCATCTCTCTCTCTCTCTCTCTCAATGTCTCTCTCTCTCTCTCTCTATCTGTCCCCTTCCAGGGGTAGAGATAAGTACACACTAGTGGAGACCAGTAAATTGTAGTAAATCTGCAACTGCCAAATAGGACAAGGGTGGTATATCACAAGTGTGGTTGTGTGTGTGCAAGCACACACACCGCTGCAGGAATCGCCTCGGCCGGTTATTAATGGGTCCCTCCCTTGGTCAACACGTGCACACTGACCCAGAGACCACACCATGAAACACGCACGCCCACACACGCTTTTAGCAGGTCACGCAATGTGCAGAACAGAACCCCTTAAAACACACACATGCACATATATATTCCCTCTCCCTCTCCCTCCCTCTCTGCCTCTCTCCCTCTCTGCCTCTCTCTCTCTCCTCTCTCTCTGCCTCTCTGCCATAACACATGGCAAATGACATCCGGGGATTTCATCAAGGGATTGGCGTTGCCATGCAAGTTATATTAAGGACCGCTCCCAGCCCCATTCACACCTTTTTTGATTTTTTTTTTGGCATAACTCAGCCACCCTCATAGTTGCGCAAACTCACTCACAGTCTCCGGTCTCCCCTCCCTTCACCCGTGTGTGTGTGTGTGTGTGTGTGATTCTCCTTCCAGCAACCCAACATCAAGCAGAAGTTTGTTGCCCTACTGAAGAGGTTCAAAGTGACCGATGAGGTAGGCCACTCTTTCCCTGTCTCCATGTCGCTCTCCATCCCTCTCGTGTTCGCTCTCTTGTTCGCTCTTGCTCTCACCCTCTCTATGTGTGTCTCTCTCTCTTCTCCCTCTCGCTCGCTCTCTCTCATTCACTAGCTCTCCTGCTCTCCATCTCTGTTTTACTCCCTGCTCCCCCCCCCACCCCAAAACTTTCTTTCTCCCAATCTATGTCTTTCACACCCTTCTTTCATATGTCCCATCTATCCTCCCATCTTCGCTCTCTCGCTCTTTCGCACTCTCTCATTGTTGTGTTCTCAGAGGTGTGGGCAGAAGAAGTGACAAAGGCAGCTCGCACTTTGACACTGTACGGGTGGGCTTAAAACAAAACAAGTGCATGTGAGGGTGCAGGCGTGTAGGTGCCAGCGCTGTGTTGCCCCCACAAAAGTGTGCGTCTGTTTGGTTTCGGTGGATAGAAGCCAGCCGCCCTCATATTGTTATGGTTTCTATTTTTGATCTGCGGCATTTCGTGCCAAAAACGAATGCCAGCTAAAATTATAGAGCAGTGCCTCTGAAAAGCCTGGTTATGCTACGATCCGTTTGGCTATATTTATTTACCAGGAGCGTGTGTCTGTGCTCTGATGGCTTCTGACAAACCAATCTTTGCTTGTTCCTTATCTTTGCTGTTAATGCAGCTGACACACACACACACACACACACACACACACACACACACACACACACACACACACACACACACACACACACACACACACACACACACACACACACACACACACACACACACACACACACACACACACACACACACACAGACACACACACACACACACACACAGAAACACAAGCTAATTAAGAAAATGACTTCCGCGGGAAACAAACAAACAAAGCACTTCTCCTATTTCCTTTTCGACGGCGGGCAATCTTTGTTTACACCGCCAGTGTTCCTAGTGCCTCTAATGACATCATCACGGTTTCTGTTGTAATTATCATTGACCCTCAGAGCATCTACTACTGCGACTACCAGCCTACCTACTACTATAACACTACAGCTTCTGTTGTCACTACCGGGAGTGCTACAGGAGTTAGCTCCAGATTTGCAGTGTCAGAACACTTACCACTCCCATCGGTCCTGCTCAGATTCAGCACTTACCACTCCCATCGGTCCTGCTGCTGTTGGGATTTAAACTGACTCTGATTCTACCCTCTCCGGCCCCCCCTGCCCGGTGCTTAGGTGGGCTTTGGCCTGGAGCACGTGTCTCCGGGAGCAGATCCAGGAGGTGGAGGAGGACCTGGACGAGCTCTATGACAGCCTGGAGATGTACAACCCCAGCGACAGTGGGCCAGAGATGGACGAGACCGACAGCATTCTCAGCACGCCCAAGCCCAAGCTGAGGTATGCTAACGCAAAGCTAGGGTACGCTAACCAAGAGCCCAAGCTGAGGTACGCTAACGCAAAGCTAGGGTATGCTAACCAAGAGCCCAAGCTGAGGTACGCAAACGCAAAGCTAGGGTATGCTAACCCAAAGCCCAAGCTGAGGTATGCTAACACAAAGCTAGGGTACGCTAACCCAAAACCCAAGCAAAGTGTATGCTAGCGCAAGCAAGGGTACTCTAATCCAAATCCCAAACTGACGTATGCTAACGCAAGCTAAGGTATGCTAATCCAAAACTCAAGCTAGGGTATGCTAACCCAAAACCCAATCTAAGGTACTTTTACCCAAAGCTAAGGTACGCCATGCCATTAACCCAAACCCCATGCTATGTTACACTAAGCCCAATTCAAGACTCAAACTCAAATGCAAGCTTGGCATGTTTCGACAAACCTCAAGATGAGGTACGCTAACCCAGGCCCAAACGTATGGTATGCTGACCAAACCCAAATTAAAGATCATCTGCTTGGCCCCCCCATAATTAAAACTTGGGCAAAGTACGAAGCAAATCGACGTAGTCTCGTGAAGACTATACATGTTGTGCAGCTTAGAACTAAAGCCAGACTCACTTCAGTTCCGAAAGTGCCAGCCACACCAAGATACTGAAGGGGCATCACAAGGGGAATGCACCACGTGACACGCCAGCGCACTGAAAGCCTTCAGATTCACAGCCCTGTGCACAATGACATCTTGACAGCTGATGGACCACCCCATGCTGCTCTGAGTCAGGGTGCCATTAGGTGCTGCCCTAATGGACTTGTCGCGCAATGCGCGTCAAACCGTTTGATACAAGCTTATTTCGCTTTTTTTTAGCACTTTGCAGTTAAGAGCCAGGACAATCCTTTTCCTCTTTCAATGAGCACATGTTGTAATTTAATGCAAAAAATGTACCTGCACGCGACCCTTCAAGGTATACCCCAAACCTCAAGCTAAGGTACGCCAGCCAAAACCCCAAGCTAAGTATGCTAACACCCACTCTATGCTAAGTTATGCTCACATAACAAACGCTGAGTTTAGCTAACTATTGATTTTTAGTTTTCCAGAACCACTATGTTTTTGGAGATATAATGAGGTTTAACAACACAGGGGCCTTTTTAAAGCAGAATCCTCTGGGGTTCTGTACGAACATGGCAAGTGAGAAATGACACAGCAAGACCAGCCACATTTCACGTTATAATATAGGACAACTGAAATGCCAGTGCTAAGTCCCCCACACATGAATGTCAATGCACACACACACACGCACTCTCGCATTCACCGCCCGTCTGCCAACACCCTTCATGTGCAGGAAGTGGGAGATACACCTAAACACACACACACAAGCACTCACACATAAAGATTACTAGCCCAGTATTCCAAAGGCTATTTTAATATTGAGGACTCTTGACCTGCTCCATTTGCTTTTAAGGTTAAAGTTAGTCTGCCCTCTGGTGGACAATATGAGTTACTGCTACCACCTGAAGACTTGTATTATTTTAAAAGAATAAGCACACCGAATCCTCCAGGTAAAAGATGTTGTTTTAAGATTGAATACAATTCCAGGTAAAAGATGTTGTTTTAAGATTGAATACAATTTAATATTTACATATGCTCCAAGAATGGTGACTCATCCCTACCCTCGGTGAATCACAATTGATAAATTCTCTGTTATTAATCAGAATATATTCTGACCGTCATCAGAATAAAGTCATTAAAAAAAAAAAAAAAGTGCTCCATTTTGAAAGTCTGAAGGCGAGCTTCTGTCTGTAGCTCAAACTGGTCTGAGCGAAAGCGTATGGCGCAAGGAACGGCTGAATAGTCCCCCTTTAACGACGCTCTTGCTTCCAGGCCGTTCTTCGAGGGGATGTCCCAGTCGAGCTCCCAGACGGAGATCGGCAGCCTGAACAGCAAGGGCAGCCTGGGGCGGGACGGCACCTTCAGCCCGGTACCACCAGCACGCACACACACGGAACCACACACACACGCACAGGCATACATACACATACATACACATACATATATGCACTTGTGTGTGTGTGTACGTGCCATTTGGTGGATGTTTTAATCCAGAGTGTTGTGATACCGTAGCCTACACTTTATAAAATCCCACATAAAGAGTCCTTTTTATGTGGCAATGATAAAAACATTTCAATGCGGCAATGTGGGGTTCAATTGATGCCCACGTAAAAAGTCCTTTTTATGTGGGCATCAAATCATTTTTTTACCAATTTTATTTTTTTCTTTATCATAAATACTTGTTTATTTTGACAATACACTATCAATACTTATCGCTCATCGATCAACACCCGGTGCACAAACCGCACACATAGACGGTGATGTGGTCAGGCAGCGGCTAACTGTTGGGCAGAAGCTTGTGGGTTTCAAACCCCCAACCAACGGCTTTGTGGCTCCAGCTCTTTGATGCTCTCTGGGTGTGGGAGCTTTCCGACATAAAAGAAGTGTTACATTTTTTAGGAAGAAGGTGACACAACATCAGTGGACATTACATAACGCCTGCCTTTGAGACCCTCAGGGGAGTGGGCTCGCCGATCTGAAGAGTGTGTGATGACTATCAGCCCAGGGAGCGGGGGGGGAAGTGTGTGTTCACTTTTTAAAAGGGTCCGAGCCACCGGTGTGATATCTGCTCAGTCGATGTGTGGAGTCTATGGCACCCTCACTCACCTTCACCCCGGGGGTGGGGGGGTCCACCTTCACCCTAGGGGGGATATCCTCGTCTTCTCTTCCTATTACAACCTTCAAATCCGGTTCAGTTATTGACGGACTTTATAACAAAACTATATAAAAAAACATAAACACGTTTTCAAAACACAATGGACTGCGATCCCTCCGTAGCGGGAGCCCCCCCCCCCCCCCAGGGTGTTATGGTTACGGGGTGATTGACGTCTGGTTCCTCCAGCAGGGGGAGCCAGCGCCCATGGAGAAGATGAAACCCTCGCGCAGCCGCAACCTGGATGAGGCCCAGGCCGAGAGCAGCACACTGGTACCTTACCCTACCCTCCCTGTGTGTGTGTTGTGTGTGTGTGTGTGTGTGTGCGTGTGCGTGGATACTAGTTCACTTATTATACTAAAAATGTAATAGATGCACATCGATTTGTATTTATTTTATTATGATGGCTTTAACAGGTGTGTGTGGGGGGGATAATACATCTAGAATATCATTTTATAAAGTTTAATGAACTGAATTGTATGTGATGCGAAGTAACGTATTATTACAATGCATACAGAGAATCTTTGTCATTATATATCTACATCGTTATCTATCTACATCATTATACATCTACATCATTATATATCTACATCATTATACATCTAGGCCTACATCATATATACATCTACATCATTATATATCTACATCATTATACATCTAGGCCTACATCATTATACATCTACATCGTTATACATCTACATCGTTATACATCTACATCATTATACATCTACATCATTATACATCTACATCATTATACATCTACATCGTTATACATCTACATCATTATACATCTACATCATTATACATCTACATCATTATACATCTACATCATTATACTCTACATCATGTACATCATTATACATCTACATCATGTACATCATTATACATCTACATCATTATACATCTACATCATTATACATCTACATCATTATACATCTACATCATTATACATCTACATCATTATACATCTACATCATTATACATCTACATCATTATACATCTACATCATTATACATCTACATCATTATACATCGACACTGAAAGAAATGTGTGTTTTTGTGCACAGGAGCTGAACGACCAAGAAATGGTAGCCGAGGTGGGCCCCTCCATTACGGTGTCCGTGGCGGAGAAACCCCGTACGCCCATGAAGATCAGCAAGAACGAGAACCAACCCATGCCGTCGCCAAGGTAACCAACACTCCCCCCCCCCCCCCTGTTCCAGGGTGTCAGGTCGATTCCCAACTGGGACTACGGAGTACAACTTCCGTTACGTCTTCTGTTACTATGCAAGCAAAATCACTCTTTAGTTACTCTTTTGATTTGTGAACACAATAAAGTTCTTATTCTAAAATATATTATTATAATGTATGTTTTTTAAGAAACATGGCTGTACAGCACTTGAGATATCTTTAGTGCTAACACCACTTCCCCTCACTTGTCGCTTTGGACAAAAGCGAATTAAAAGACGATTTTGACTAAACACCCCTGAGGGTGGACTGACTCCGCCTTCCTCATCTCAGGCTGGATGGAAGCCACACCCCCAGGCAGAAGCGCGGGGCCACGCCCATGAAGGAGAGGCAGCTGTCCAAGCCGCTCAGCGAGAGGACCAACAGCACCGACTCTGAGAGGTCCCCCGAGCTGGGGCAGACGGCGCCGGTAAGAGGCCCCCCAGTAGACCCCCAGTAGACCCCCAGTAGACCCCCAGTAGACCCTCTCAAAGAGGCTTCGTCAAAGGACGCGTAGGGCTCAAAGTTAAAAACAGGGGGCATGGGTAGTGGTCTGGAAAGGGGAGAGGAGTCTACACCCCCTGGTACATAAACACGTCATTATATCGGCCAGTGTATTCAAAAGATTCAAAGGTTTTTGTTTATCACACACAGCATATGCAGTGAAATGTCGTGACGTTCTCTGTATTTACTGTGCTTAAAAATAAAATACAATAGAATAAAATAAAATGCAATTAAAGAAAAAAAATTAACAAAAGAAGAATATTATAAATGTGTGTAAAATTAAAAACTGGACGAAACAGGAAGATGTTCCAAATGTATTGTGCTAAATGGCCAGGGTTAGGTGGGAGTTGTTGCATACTACAGCATGTGTTTAACACATAAAGGGCGTGGTCTTTTTTTAAATCATTCACTGTAAGTCGTGTTGGCAATGTAGCCAATGTATATCACGGCCCCCCCGGTGACTAGCACCGCAGGAAACCCGGTGGGCTGCCCTGACCCACCACCGCCAACACGAAAGCACTAGACTGTGAGATTGATGAGGTGGTCTGAGGCATGTGTGTGTGTGTGTGTGTGTGTGTGTCTAGGTTCTGAGGAAGGCGGTGTACGACCAGCTCAACCAGATCCTGTCCTCGGACTCGGCCCTCCCAGAAACACTGATCCTGGTCAACGGGACGGACTGGCAGGGACAGGTAGTGTGTGTGTGTGTGTGTGTGTGTGTGTGTGTGTTCCAGTGTTAAATAGCTGTGTGTGCGTCTGTTCCCCTACGCTCTTCAGTGGCTTGTATTTGACCACCCTCCAGCATGTTGCGTGAGGTTTTGTAAACGGGGTCGTCCCAGGGGAAATCCACTCAACCAAGAGCCGTGGGTTCCACAATACTAACGGCTTCATTATAAACACGAGCCGATGTCCGCGCATCCTTAAAAAGTCTTAAAAAGTCTTAAATTCCTGTTTCTAAATTTAAGGCCTTAAAAAGTCTTAAGTTTGTTACAGATGTCATATGGTGGTCTTAAATACTAACTCAAGGTCTTAAATTTGTCGGGGCAGGACTATATATTTTTATATTTTCCTTGAGGGACTTTTCAGGAAGGAAGTGCTTGCTAGCTAGTCTGCGACAATGGGTAGGACAGTCGGCTGGAAGACGTCCGTTTTCGAAGTTGGCTCGCGTCTGTTGCCAACCCCCACCATCGCGTGTTTTAGGTCTTAAATTTCATTCAAGGTGGTATTAAAAAGGTCTTAAAAAGTCTTAAATTTGACTTGCTGAAACCTGCAGATACCATAGGTTCTCTATCGAATTAGACGTCCGCCTCCTGACTGTGGTGTGTGTGTGTGTGTGTGTGTGTGTGTGTGTGTGTGTGTGTGTGTGTGTGTGTGTGTGTGTGTGTGTGTGTGTGTGTGTGTGTGTGTGTGTGTGTGTGTGTGTGTGTGTGTGTGTGTGTGTGTCTGCCCTGCAGTACGTGGCCGAGCAGCTCGTGATCGGCAGGCAGCCGGTGGTGTGCACGTGTTCGGCGGCAGAGATCCAGGCGGTCCTCTCCGCGCTGCTCACGCGCATCCAGAAGTTGTGAGTCCCTCTCTCGTCCGCCCCCGTCGTTAACTCTCCACCAATCACCACCACTCCTCCATCTGGTTCCAACCCAAATGTTTTGACATCTCTCTCTCGTCTCTCCTCCCTCCTCTCCCCCTTTCCTCTCTCCCCCTCCCCCCCAGTTGTAACTGTAACTCGTCCATGCCGCGGGCGGTGAAGGTGGCGGCGGTGGGCAGCCAGAGTTACCTGGGCGCCATCCTGCAGTTCTTTGTCACCCAGCTGGCCAACAAGACGTCCGATTGGCTCAGCCACATGAAGTTCCTGGTGGTGCCGCTGGGTAAGAGAGGCTCTTCCTGTCTCTGTCCTTTTCTTTCATCCCTCCTTATATTTAGTCTTTCTTCCTTTTTATTATTTATTCCTCACTTTGCTGGCCTCCTTTTAATTGCCCTTTCCTCCTTTTTTTTGTTTCTTTTCTCGCCTTTCTTTACACCCTTCCTCCCTTCCTCCCCCTTCCTTCCTCCCTTCCTCCCCCCTCCCTCCCCCCCTCCCCCCTGCCTCCTCAACAGGGTCCCACCCCGTCGCCAAACACCTGGGCGCCCTGGACACCCGCTACAACGCAGCCTTCCTGGACACGGCGTGGCGGGAGATGTTCAACCGATCTGAGCCCCCCCCTCCCTCAGGTACCCCAGAGAGAGGCCCCTGGATCAGAGGGGGCCCATCGTAGGACACACACACACACACACCGGGGTCGCTGGTGTCCCTAATTATGGACCCGCTGCTTTAATGTACCAAGGGGGGCACTCGTACGCAAATCCGGGGAAAGTACCGGAAGTAACCAAGTCGTTAAGGAAGGTCTTATGAGTTATTCATCATGTCAAGCATTTTTATATGTTTGCAATTTACGACGTCTGTGCAAACCGTTTACAAGTTGTAAATGCATTTATTTCAACAATGGCTGCCAACATGAACCCAAATATAACGATAGAGCCGTGTATCATTGGTGGGTGACTGTGTGTGTGTGTGTGTGGGTCTGCAGACCAGCTGTATAGAGAGACATGTAGTATATATGAAGAGAGCAAGGTGTGTGTGTGTGTGTGTGTGTGTGTGTCAGATGGATGCTACGGGGAGGATAGAGAGACATGCAGTATATATGAAGAGAGAGAGAGGGGGTTGACTCTGTCCTGTGTGTGTGTGTGTGTGTGTGTGTGTGCAGACCAGCTGGACGTCGCGGGGAGGATTGCCCAGTACGTCGGCGGAGCCACGGTGACTCACCAGCTTCCTATCGCGGAGGCCATGCTCACCTGCAAACACAGGACGTGAGTGTGCAGTACAAACGCACACACACACGCATACACAAAACACACACTCAGAATGTCGTGCACCAGATAATGTGAGACGCTCTCTCTCTGAGAAATGTTGCAAGGCAGTACAAACAGGAAACCGCGCTGGAACCCATGACGGCACGTGCTCTGTTTCTTGTGTACCATAAAAGTGTCCCTTGTCCCCCCACCCGTCAGAAGGGTACTGTAGCCCATATGTTGTGCTTGTATGCATTGTTTCGAGAGTATTATTATCAATTGTAATAGTTCATCTTCATTAGCATAATAATGAATTAGCGTAACAACGATGTTGACTGCAAAGTGACAGTGGTGTATGAAAACTCAATAAAATACTTATTATTGATTATGATTAAAGCCGATTCATTATAACGATGAGCCGTTGCGTTCTCGTCCCTCTCAGGCGTGATGAGGACTCCTACCAGAAGTTTATTCCTTTCATCGGGGTAAGTGCATCGGCCGCTGTATTTATTTACTTTTAAAAGTAGCCGTTCAAGCACTGTGTCGATCTGTGGCGATATAAAACGATCTATTTAATGGATCACAGGTGGTGAAAGTGGGCCTCATCGAGTCCGGCCCCTCCCCGATAGGTAAGTGTGTTTGCGCTGATTAAAGATATTTTGCCACCAGGTGTGAGTGTGTTGAACCGTCTACAAGCCGTTCAGAAAATCTGCCTCTTCTGACATCACAAGTGGGTGTGTCCTCCTAGATGTATAACGGATAGATGAGTAACGTTTGCTACAGTCCAATTGATTGGCTGGTAGACTGATCCATCCAACACACATCTAGGTGAACACGTACACACATATGTTTTCCAAACGGCTTGTAGCGGCTAATCACGCTCACACCTGGTGGTATAACATGTCGCCTTTTAATGAAAAACAAACTGCATTGCGAGTTCAAGGTGAAACTGTTGACTGCGATATGGAGTTAGAATCATGCCAAAACCCCACACACACACAAAACGTGTTTTACTCACGCACAATGATCCACAACACACACACAAAACGTGTTTTACTCACGCACAATGATTCACAACACACACACAAAACGTGTTTTACTCACTCACAATGATTCACAACACACACACAAAACGTGTTTTACTCACGCACAATGATTCACACACACACTCAGAAACATATTTCTTCAAGTACAAACTAAAATCTTTCAAGTACAAAAAAAATTCCTTCAAGTCCAAAACAATTCTACAAGTACGGAACTAAAAGTTGCGCGTGGATCTGAATGCATTTGTGTGTGGATCAGCAAGGCGGAAAATTAGTGCCAAAAGTCACGTGACAAACAAATGTCCTGTGATTCACACTACAGGCAACTTTTAGTTCCGTACTTGTAGAATTGTTTTGTACTTGAAGGAATTTTTTTTGTACTTGAAAGATTTTAGTTTGTACTTGAAGAAATATGAGTGTGTGTGTGTGCGTGAATCATTGTGCGTGAGTAAAACACGGTTTGTGTGTTTGGGGTTTTGGCATGACTCTAACTCCATGCTGCGAGTGTGAACCCGTTTTTCTGACCCGCGTCTCCGTGTCCGTCCAGGCGACGCTGAGGAGGGCGTGGCCGTGAGCCTGGCCGTCCCCTCCACCTCCCCCCCCACCAACACCTCCCCCTCCGGGGCCATCAAGGAGGCGGCAACCCCCCCCTCCTCCCCCTCCATGGGGTCCGTGCTGACGGTGCAGGGGTGAGACTATATTGTGTATTTATTTATCTGTATTACATGTTGTAGCTTGGTGCTTAAGGGCCGGTTGTTCCTCGTTGATGCCACGCCCTTAACGCACAGGTGTAGCTCGTTAAGGTGTGTTGACGCACACCTTATGGTTTGGACGTTGGTTGGCGGTGAAGAAAAATGGAACGCGCCCCTAATTAGCTTGATTTCATAATGTTTAGTTGGCCAAACTGCTCCTTGTACAACAGCTGAAGCTGCGGTACAAGATGTACAGTTGGTACACTTTGCTCCCACAACTCTCGTAGGGCTTGTTGTGGAACTGGCTCACTAGGTGACGAGCGTACGGGGAATTCGGACTCTAATTAAACGCCCAACGTCCGTCCTGTGTGACGCATGTCGTCGCCTGAGCAGGCTAGGCACATCTCAGCCCACAACAGCAATGTAGTGCGTCACAGGATTTAGCACGGTCAGTTCTACACGTCGTTTGAGTTGTGTTATGGGTACAAAGGCAGTAGCTCAGTAGGTAGAGCGGGTTTGGCCGGCAACCGCAAAGGTTCGAGTGTCGAGGTGTCCCTGAGCAAGGCACCTCACCCTAACTGCTCCCGATGAGCTGGATGGTCGTATGTCAAGGAATATCGTGAAGCGCTTTGGATAAAAACAAAATTTAAATGCAGTCAATTGACCATTCATTTGTGCAGTTATATTAGGCACGAGCAGACCAATCCGAACAGAGCTTCAAACCACAATCCCCCCCCCCCAACCACTTCCTGTGTCCCCCCCAGGAGCCCCAGCATGTCCCACGGCGTGGACGCCATCGGGCTGCAGGTGGACTACTGGCTGGCCTCGCTGGCGGAGAAGCGGCGGGAGGGGGAGCGGCGCGACACGGGCTGCAAGAACACCCTGAAGAGCGCCTTCCGCGCCCTGCAGGTCAGCCGGCTGCCAGGAGGGGGCGGCGTGGAGCCGCAGGCGCACGTCAGCACCATGGCCATGACGGTGGTCACCAAGGAGAAGAACAAGAAAGGTGGGGGGGTTTTATATTATAACTGCGCTGTTTTGATCCGATAGGTGTCGTGCATAAGACTTCGTTATGGGTCGGCTGCTTTTATGTAGCACTTAGCTTTGTACTATGATTAGGCCTCTGTGAAAAGGGTAGACAGAAACCGTTATGGATTAATAAACGGGGGACAGAGCTGGTGGTAAAATATCTCATGATGAAATTAAAATGTGTGTAATTGAATCCTCCGTAGCATTTTGGCGTTCTCTCCGTTTCTATTGCGGTCGAGTTCCAAATAGTATTATTTATCGTTGGTTCGAGTGCCGTCGATGTGCTGTAACCCGCTGGTGTTGTCCTGCAGTGCCTACCATCTTCCTGGGGAAGAAGCCCAAGGAGAAGGACCTGGACTCCAAGAGCCAGATGATCGAGGGCATCAGCCGGCTCATCTGTTCCGCCAAGCAGCAGCAGACCATCCTGAAAGGTAACCCGCACCCCCCGCTCTGACGCGCGGCGGCCATCTTTGTAGTGTTTTCTACGACTCTTAACAAAGTTGCCGTCCCCTATTACACCAGATGGATGCTTTGTTTCTAGGAGTCCTTTAACCATAACCATCCTATCAGATGGGGTACTTGTATTTGTGTGTATGTGACGCTAAATACAGCCTTATTTGAGGCGCCCCGGTGGCTTACCGTGTAGAATCTTTAACCATGGCCATATTTATAGTGAGTTGGTTGAACTGCGGCCAGATCCATCAAGCTCTTCCTCTTCCGCGTCCCCCCCCCAGTGTCCATCGACGGCGTGGAGTGGAACGACGTCAAGTTCTTCCAGCTGGCCGCGCAGTGGCCCACCCACGTCAAGTACATCCCCGTTGGACTCTATGGCTACAGCAAGCCCCCCTGCTAGGGGTCTGCGTCCATCACGACCTCGGACCCACCGACCCCCCCTCAACCCGGAACCAGCCCGACCCGACCTCATGACCTCTCCTCCTCCCCCCCCCCCCCCTTCAGCCCCCCGCAAAGGCCCTTGAGCAACGCAACGTCATTCAGGCGCGGGTCTCGTTCGTTGGGTTCGTGGTCGTTTTTTTGTGTGCGTTTGTTTCTTCTACTGTTTGCTCATTTATTCTCCGAGACGCACAGAAGGGAGAGGAAGGGAGTGTGTTTTTTTTTTGGGGGGGGGTGCATTGCTACTACTAGTCACTTTATTACCTGTGTGCATGCGTGGTGTGTGTGTGTGTGTGAGTGCGCCAGTTTGTGTGTGTGTGCGTGTGGCCATGTACACGTGAATGTTAATTGACAAATGAATGTGTGCGTGTGTATGTGTTCATTAGGGGCTTACATATTGGCACAGCTTTCCTTCTATACCTGCTCATTAGCTACTGATCCATGACACCCCCAAAAGCATGAAGACTACAAACTATTGTACTCTTAACCCTCCCCTGATACCGCTGTTCCTAAATCACGTAACCATTGACCCTGACCTTGATGGATTCAAACCTATAAAACTGCCCTGAAACCACAAGACCGAAGTTCAAACCATGCATGTTTAGACATCCTGTCTATGCCACTTGTGTGCCAGAAAAACAAAAACAACAACAACAACATGAAAAACAGGGCTAACGCTTTAGCATGCGACGGCTAGCTTACAAAAAACGTTTACCAATGAAGGCTAGCAGCATGCGATGCTGACGTCTGACCGTGTTTCATACAGATGTGCCCATCGGTTTGCTCAGGATTGAAGGGCTTCCGTTGTTGCAAAACGCATTTCTGATGCCTTATGGCGTCTGGGTCTCTATGATCCTGCATATTGTACCTTGGGAACCGCCCCAGCCCCTCCCCTTTAATCCTGCGCCGGGGCGTGTCGTCCTAAACGAGCACACTGGAAAGAACTCTGGTGCCAAGTTGCACTTCATTGTCTTATTTTCTATGCACTTTTTTTTTCTCTAACAAACCGGCATGTAGTCCCTCCCTACTCTCCTGTTGCGCGGAATTGAGCTCATCCAGGGGTTAGCTCCCGCCCAAATGCAGCTAATCCTGAGAAAATACCACGGGAAACGTTTGGATTTGGTTCAAAGACCGAAATTGTTCACCAGTGATTTCGACCAGAATCTACTGAAACAGAAGGACGCTAACTCTGTTACTAGCTTGTCCCCCCCCCCTCCCCCGCCACTGAGAACTGCCTTGATTGTGTGTATCTGTGGATGCCCTCAACCCCTCCATATATTAAAGCACAATGTAATCAGTCTGCTGGCCCTCCCCTCTCCTCCCCAAAGGAGCTGCAACAGCCAGTTCAACTCTTTTTAATAGTGAATCGTCGTGGTCTCGGGTCATAATCTGATCTTCATGTTTTACTGTGAAAATGTACAAGTGATGCAAACTATCCGCCATTGCGTAATTTCATAGGATCCATCCTGTCTGAAAAAAAATGAAAATGAACATACGTTGAAGACCGCTTTTATTTATTGTGCTTTTGACCCAAATCCACAATACGTAATGTAGGTTGGTGTGTGTGTGTGTGTGTGTGTGTGTGTGTGTGTGTGTGTGTGTGTGTGTGTGTGTGTGTGTGTGTGTGTGTGTGTGTGTGTGTGTGTGTGTGTGTGTGTGTGTGTGTGTGTGTGTGTGTGTGTGTGTTCGGTAAATTGAAATCCAGAATAAGAAAAATACTTTCTTTTTTTACCATGGGCCAATTTTTACCAGTGTGTCAACGTGGTGGTTAATATTACAATGTCGTCTACATTAGATCAGGCCCGCGGCGTCGACAATGGTGCACCAATGTTTACTCTGGCCTGGCACCGGGCCAATTTATTGAACCCCAATGAGCTGTACGTTCAACTGAAACCTTGAGGAACGGTCAACTTTAATAATCAAATAACCTGATCACACTGAACCCAAATGACAACAGCTTCATCTTTTAGAAAATGTGGCTTCGGGGCAAAATAGAAGTTGTTTTTTCCGTGTGAGAGTTCTGATTATTATTATTATTGTTGGTGTTTTTAAAAAAAAAAGAGCAGGCACTTTCCATGCTAGGATAGCTCTGGGTTTGTGTATTTGCATAGCAACACTCCTCGTCAGAGTAGGTATTAAGGACACAAGTTTTAATAGTATTAATGCAATTGCCTTGATTGTTACAGGTTTGTGTGTTCATTCATTTTCGAATTGGACATTTTTATTTTCCTCTTATGTCAACGTAACAGTGTTACAGTTATTTTAACTCGAATACCACATGTCTGCCCGGTTTTTACTTTGGCCATTTCTCTATTCATCGTATCCTTATATATTGGGATGTTTAAAGCCTCTTCTGGCTATAGGTGAAAGCATTTCTTTCGACTATTTAAATTTCATTTTATAGTTAAAATGGGTGTAAACAATGTTGCTTGATAAAATAAGTCTTTAGAAAGCTGCAGCATTCTCTTATTGTTCTGGGAGCATGCTCTGTATCTGCAATGTTTTCCGTAAAACTGGGTGGTCTCTCAAGTTTCCGAACCATCTGTGAACTTGAACGCATCACGCTGCCCTCCTGTGAGCGAGGGAGAGGGAGGGGTCTGCGCAACACCGCGCAGCGCAATCGGGAAGATTTGATAAGCATTCAGCATCATTAAAAGAATATCGACTTGCACCATGTAGGGTTTTAAAACTAATTGATGGTATATCTGTACTTATAGGTGTAAGCATTACTTTCTCTGAAACAAAATGCGCTCTGCTGGTTGTTAACCTCATTATTGTCCTAATGTGGTTCAATGTGGTTCCAAATCAAACTGGCTGGAGACAGCCGATGGATGTGGAGATGTGTGTCTCATGCGCCTCACCCTGCCCAGTTTATACATGATGTTATGTCACCGTGATGTTATGACACACACACACATAGTCAGCGTGCGTGCGTGTGTGTGTGTGGTACCTATGATTTGTGAACGTTTTTAGGGGGTGAATACTCGCAAAATCAACCGCCTGAAGTGACTGGTGTTCACCGGGTCAATGTTAGGAGAGACCAGATCATCCCTTTGACACCTTTGTCCCAACCCTTCATATTATTCGGAGTCTCTCTTTTAAACTTGCGATGCATTTTTTTATTTTTCCATTTCCGAACTTTCAGATCCAGTGGCTGTATGTGTGTTTGGGTGTGTGCGTGTGGAAATCTCACGTTAGTTCCTGTGTGTTGACGTGTGCGCCGTTTACCTCTCTACCCGTGTAACCTGTGTTGACTCTGTGTTCGTGAAATGAAACCGTGACGTCGGTCGTTGCCTCGCTTTTCCGATGCCCATACTACTCGTTGCTTAGGTCTAGAAGTGTATGTTCAAGCCGATTTGATCTAACAGTGGCCTTTTCTCTCTCTCTCTCCACTGTCCTCGGATACCTTGTGACTCACACACTCACACGGTGACACACACACTTATTACACCTTCTTCCAAAGTCTTCTCCCAGGATTCCACAAGCTTAGCCTTCTCCACATATTTTTTAAATCCCTCTTTATCCTTCCTTATCACACACACACACACACACACACACACACACACACACACACACACACACACACACACACACACACACACACACACACACTACGAATTCTATAAATTTCAAGGAAAGAAATGCATAGCAGTTGTCTGTGTAATCCACCTGTGTAGGTGGGGTGCATTTAAACAATTCTAAGCTTGTGGAATTGGAAAGTATTTTGCACACGTCATTGTTTTCCTCTGTCTTCAGCATTTTGCCTTCAATGACTAAGTAATAATAATAAACTTTAATGCCTGTACATATCTGAATAGTTCTTGTTATATTGTATTCTAGTTGGTTTTCTTCATGTGTTTTGTAGTACGGCTTTTTCATGATTAAGTTGTCAATCAAACATGTGGAATGAAAGGTGGAATTATTAATTGTTTTGTTTGTTTTTTAATAAAAAACAAAGATCATCATTTTTAGTTCTTCCTTTGTGATTTTTTTTTTTCTTTAGTTCAACTTCAAGCTTTGTTGTGGGTCAGGATGCTCCCAGCCAAGAGGTTGTGTGTTCAAACCCCTATTTCTATTTCCGGTGGCTTACCTTCAGGCCTCCTCGAGGAAGACGCCATGTGCCTTAATCCACTTTTATGTCGCCTTGGATAAAAGTGAATGCGCAATGACCTTTACAGTATTTAACTATAGAGGCCACGTATATCTATAGTCTTAACTGATTCAAATAGGAGCAGTATCGAAATGTACATCTAGGAGGACCTACATCCTCACCTGTAAAATGGGCCTCTGCATCATCAGCTGTCTGATGTACTGTATTATATGGCTCATAATAACTGCCAGCCAACATAGCTGCCTATTCCTTCTCCTATCACCTTACCACACCGCCCTTGGTGGGAGGCTGCAGCTGAGGATGAGGATGATGATGATGATGATGATGATGATGATGATGACGATGACGCAACCGGCTCGGCTTGGATTCTGGGAGAAATTCACTCAACAGCCATCTTCGGGGTCTCGGCTGTCAAGCGGGCACCTTTTACAAATATACAGTCAGTGTCACTTGTCTCAAAACGACGAACTACTCTGAGTATG
This sequence comes from Melanogrammus aeglefinus, assembly GCA_900291075.1. Classification (NCBI taxonomy): domain Eukaryota; kingdom Metazoa; phylum Chordata; class Actinopteri; order Gadiformes; family Gadidae; genus Melanogrammus; species Melanogrammus aeglefinus. The sequence goes on from OLKM01000802.1 coordinate 119,948, forward strand.
GCCGGTCTTTAAAGGGGGTTGCACCATCGCTGCAGCAGAGAGCCGAAGCGTTATCGGCGGATTGCTAACAGAAAGCCGCTACCGCCGCTCATCGGGTGCCGAGCGATCCGAGGTAAGATGTCATTGACTGTGAACCGGCTAGCACACCGTGTTTGGTGTTATTTGCATTGCATTCAACCGATGAAGTTATCGGTAAGACCGTATCGGTGTTTACTTTGCCGGGAAACGTGTATTTGGGGGGAAACGAAGTTTGGGATAGCGGGCGTTCAGGAAAAGGTAAACAAATGATGACATCGGCTAAATCCCCGCACATGTTGGCCTTTTTTTTGAATATGGCGTGTTTTACTGGGTGAAAAACGGTGAAAACATGGTAGATGACCGCGGCTGAGCTCCGTGGATGGTGGTGGTGGTGGTGGTGGGGTGGTGGTGGTGGTGGTCGGGTGGGCGCAAGGTGCTCCGGAGCGTCACCACAACAGGAGCGCTTTGTTCGGGAGCAGGAAGGGGAGCAGGCGCACTTGTTCCCGGGGCACTGGCTAGCTCCAAGCGGCTTCACCCAAACTAACGAGGGATCCTTTAGGAGACAACAACCGGGAGGAGTTGTGTGTGACCCTGTTTCTACTAATTTAATTTGTCTACGTAAGAGATGCATGGGTGTTTCTAAATGCCTCTTGTCTTTTGGTATCCGCTTGTTCTTAGGGAAGGGCCTGACCCGGAGAGGTACTGTTTACAAACACAGATAGTCATTTGGTCCAAACTTGGCTTAATAGCTTTGACAGTGATGGTTAATCAACGTTTTAAATCGGTCTTAAAACCAGCTCTCCTCATTGATACAGTGAGCGATGGTCTATATTGTCGGTCACCTTGGGTTTGATCGATCCTCGCCTCTGACTGATTGAATAACACGGATGGCAACTCTGTCTGGGTGACCTACTTTAAAATAAGAGCTGGAGATTTGTTGATTGGTCATTTTCTGAAATCGATATGAAGATTTCCCTCCCAAATGTCATTGTTAAGGTCGGGACTTTAAACGTTCACGTTGGTGCATTGCAGTGAATGGATGGGGGCGGCCGGGCGTGGTATGGAGAGGAGGGTGGCTGAATGAGGAGGAGAAGGTGTGTGTGTGTGTGTGTGTGTGTGTGTGTGTGTGTGTGTGTGTGTGTGTGTGTGTGTGTGTGTGTGTGTGTGTGTGTGTGTGTGTGTGTGTGTGTGTGTGTGTGTGTGTGTGTGTGTGTGTGTTGTTGTGTGTGTGTGTTGTGTGTGTGTTGTGTGTGTGTGTGTGTGTGTGGGCGCGTGCAGGACAGGTGCTCGAGTCGTCACTGAGCACTGCTATCGGAATGTCACGTTGAATGCAGAGCGGCTGTATTTCATTGATTATTGTTATTATGCTAAGATCCTTTTAAAGTTGATGTGCGCATGTCGCCATCAGTTGGAAGTCATCCAAGTCTAAACACAGCTTCCCCCTTTTTATTCCTCAAACAGTCAAGTGTACATTTAGGGAGATGTCGACCATGGTGTACCCACGAGACGAAGCCCTGGAGCGGCTGAGTCAGGACGAGATCGTCCTCAACACCAAGGCGGTCATCCAGGGCCTGGAGACGCTGCGGGGGGAGCATGCCCAGCTCCTCAACTCCCTACTGGACTGCGCGCAGCCACCCGTAGCCCAGGAGCGCTCGGGCCTGCTGCGCAAGAGCATGGAGGCCATCGAGTTGGGCCTCGGAGAGGCACAGGTGAGTGGATGGGTCGATTTTTGTTTTGAGTGGTGAGTAAGTGGTCTAAAGTAGCTCTTTGTACATGAAAGTGTGTCAGCGCTTTCTCCTAATTCCCGCATGGCTGTCCTCCCTGGGTTCTGCTCTGAATCCTCCCTGGGATTCGGGGCTATTGTGATACAAACACAGGGAATGCTTGTTATTGTTATTGTTGACCTGGCCTGGTCCTAAAGGGATACGCTAATGTATCATCTGTGAAATGGCCGTTGGTCCGTCGTACCCGGATTCAGACGAGTGGTTTGAAATTCAATGTTGTGCGTCCAGAAGAGGAGCACATTTGGGTTAGCATTTGCTCTCCGTTAGCCGCCTCCATTGACTTGCAGAGTAACGGTAGCCCAGCGTGTGTTCATGTGAGGGGAATACACTTTTTATTACCTTCCAGGATTTCAAATGTGTTCCGGATAGTCGCTTATTCAAAAGGAGTAGAGTAGCAACACGCAGATGCACACAGATTATTCAGCACTATTTCCGTCGCTGTTATAATTACCCAACCTTTGATGTGCCGTTGACGCAAATATATAATCGGGCTACTTCTGCGTTGGTAATCAAAGCGGTGTGTGTGTGTGTGTGTGTGTGTGTGTGTGTGTGTGTGTGTGTGTGTGTGTGTGGTGTGTGTGTGTGTGTTGTGTGTGTGTGTGTGTGTGTGTGTGTGTGTGTGTGTGTGTGTGTGTGTGTGTGTGTGTGTGTGTGTTGCGTGCGCCTCTCCTTCCCCCAACCAGGTGATCATCGCCCTGTCCGGCCACCTGAGTGCCGTGGAGTCGGAGAAGCAGAAGCTGCGGGCCCAGGTGCGCCGGCTGTGCCAGGAGAACCAGTGGCTCCGCGACGAGCTGGCCAACACGCAGCACAAGCTCCAGCGCAGCGAGCAGAGCGTGGCCCAGCTGGAGGAGGAGAAGAAGCACCTGGAGTTCATGAACCAGATCAAGAAGTACGACGAGGACCCCGCCACCGGGGCCCCCCCGTCCGACGAGAAGGGCCAGGCTGGGAGGAGGAGGAGGAGGGGACGGCTCCAAGGATAACCTGGATGATCTGTTCCCCAACGATGAGGACCAGGGGCCAGGTATGAGGGGTGGGGTCTGAGGGGAGGAGGGGGGGCTGGTTTGGATGGGGCCGGATGGGTGGCATAAGGTTGTTTAGGGGTGAGGGCGTTGGATTGATTCCCTGCTGGAAGGTTCTGGGGGTTAAATTACCGCATTGTACACAGATAGTTTACGTGTAGGCGTCCTTGACCTTCTGGCCTTACCGGGTATACTCCTAAATGTCATCCATCTGAAGTTACCTTAAATCTCTTTTTAGATTAAAGTGTCGGGTAATTAATTGAGCAGTAATAGAAAGTGTATCAAAATACGGAGCAGTCAACACTGTTTGACCTAACACACATTGAATAACAATGTGAAAACGTGGACAGAAAATCTGCACGGTAGGCTTTTTTCCCAGAAGAGAAGATGTTTTTCCTTTTTTACTTCCGATTTGGATCCGGCAAGCAAACGAGAAAAGCGCGAGATGAAATGACGAGTCGATTTATATAATCGACTCGTGTTTCCTTTGATGGGCCAAACCTATTTATGAAAATCGCTTGCTGCCCGGCCAAGGCTGTACCTAGACTCACTGCAAACTCTGATTTGAATATGTGGACTCTCTCTCTCTCCCTCCCTTTCTCCCTCTCTCTCTCCCCCTCCCTTTCGCTCTCTCTCCCTCCCTCTCTCCCTCTCTCTCTCTCCCTCCCTTTCTCTCTCTCTCTCCCTCCCTCTCTCCCTCTCTCTCTCTCCCTCCCTTCTCTCTCTCTCTCTCTCCCTCCCCTCTCTCCCTCTCTCTCTCCCTCCCTCCCTTTCTCTCTCTCTCTCTCCCTCCCTTTCTCCCTCTCTCTCTCTCCCTCCCTTTCTCTCTCTCTCCCTCTCTCCCTCTCTCTCCCTTCTCCTCTCTCTCCCTCTCTCTCTCCCTCCCTTTCTCTCTCTCTCTCCCTCCCTTCTCTCTCTCTCTCTCCCTCCCTCTCTCCCTCTCTCTCCCCCTCCCTTTCGCTCTCTCTCCCTCTCTCTCTCCCTCCCTTGTCCTTCTCTCTCTCCCCCTCCCTTTCTCCCTCTCTCCCTCCCTCCCTTTCTCACTCTCTCTCTCCCCCTCCCTTGTCCCTCCCTCTCTCCCTCCCTCCAGCCCAGCCCAGTGGCGAGGTGGCCGCCCAGCAGGGGGGCTACGAGATCCCGGCCCGCCTGCGGACCCTCCACAACCTGGTGATCCAGTACGCGTCGCAGGGCCGCTACGAGGTGGCCGTGCCGCTCTGCAAGCAGGCCCTGGAGGACCTGGAGAAGACCTCGGGCCACGACCACCCCGACGTGGCCACCATGCTCAACATCCTGGCCCTGGTCTACAGGTGAGACCCCCTTATGTGTTAGGGGGACCCCATGTGGCCCTGGTCTACAGGTGAGACCTCCTTATGTGTTAGGGGGACCCCATGTGGCCCTGGTCTACAGGTGAGACCCCCTTATGTGTTAGGGGGACCCCATGTGGCCCTGGTCTACAGGTGAGACCCCCTTATGTGTTAGGGGGACCCCATGTGGCCCTGGTCTACAGGGTGAGACCCCCTTATGTGTTAGGGGGACCCCATGTGGCCCTGGTCTACAGGTGAGACCTCCTTATGTGTTAGGGGGACCCCATGTGGCCCTGGTCTACAGGTGAGACCCCCTTATGTGTTGGGGAACCCATGTGGCCCTGGTCTACAAGGTGAGACCCCTTATGTGTTAGGGGGACCCCATGTGGCCCTGGTCTACAGGTGAGACCTCCTTATGTGTTAGGGGGACCCCATGTGACCCTGGTCTACAGGTGAGACCTCCTTATGTGTGAGGGGGACCCCATGCTGCCCTGGTCTACAGGTGAGACCCCCTTATGTGTTAGGGGGACCCCATGTGGCCCTGGTCTACAGGTGAGACCCCCTTATGTGTTAGGGGGACCCCATGTGGCCCTGGTCTACAGGTGAGACCTCCTTATTGTGTATCACGGGGGGGGCGGCGACTATTGATCTGCCAACAACTAATCAAATATTATCAATACGAAATAAATCAACAAAAACCCATAGCGTTGATCCTTGTTTAATTGTGTGATGTACTTGTCACTGCCAGCAACCATTTAAATGCGCCTGAAGGTCAATGATTTGGGCTAGGCTAGTGATTGGTCAGTTTAAATAAAGCCCTCCTCCAAGTCAGGGGCGCCGGCCACGTTGAAGTCAATCTAAGCTCGCTCACTTTTGGCTGTCCATCAAGCAGAGACAGCTTTTCATTGGCGCAAGAAAAGTCGCCCTCGAGTCGCACCAGTGTGCGCCCCAGGCCAATGGTATCGCTTTTCTTTTCTGTTATCGCCACATGATTGGACAATTCAGCGAATCAATCAAATAGGCTACCTCCCTCAGCAGCATTCAAGCAACACAACTACACGTAGAGAAGAGATAGATCGCTAACTAGGCTAGCAGAGAGTTGTAAGCACTTTCCACCCTTTTCAGTGGAGGAATTGGACTCCACAAGCAATGTTATACTTAAAAGGAGCAAGTAAGTAACATTCATTTAGTCTTTCGGCCTGTAGCATATAAACAAAATGAAGCAACTGTCCCATATTTCTAACTGCATTTGAAGTAGACATTGAGACTCACAAAAAATGGACGCTATAGGACAGTGATCATGATTTGTCTCAATATCAGAATAACAACAATGGGTCAAATAGCAATGAGCTGGTGGAGTGGCCATGAAGTAGGTCTGTGTATGAGGTGTAAGCTTGTCCAGGCCCTGCAAGGCAGGATGTAGGCTATGAATCTGAATGAAAAGTAGGTAAATAGGTAGTGGCCATCCCCCCCATCTATTAAAATTATTTATTTTTTATGGGGGGGACCTGCTGTGTTAAGGGAGCGATAGCTGCTGGACCCAAGGGCAGAACACAGAGACAGGACAGGAGTGAGGGTGAACAGGTTTATTGACCATCCAAACACTATAGGCAAGAGACAACAAAGGTGAGGCACGAGAACTCAACAAGAGAAAACACTAGAGAGAGTAGACCCTGGAGCCAGGAACGAGTAACTACCACGGTACCTCAAAGTACGATGTGGTGATGACTACAGGGACACCAGGTGTGTGTTTGACGGGGAGTTGGTGCAGGCCAGGTGTGAGGCAAAGCACAGAGACAGACGGGGGCTGTGGCCAACCCAGGGGGAGAACACACCACAACAGCTGCCATGACACGCTGTCTTATTACTGTGCCCCACCAACATTTTTGAGCGCCAGCCGCCGCTGTTGTGTTATGACCCCCATGTGACCACATGTGATCATTCACTATCGTTGTTATGATTAGTACATGAAGCTCATGTAGGTTATAACTTATAACTTTACTATTGTTATATGGTTATGACCGAAGGAAAAATGGGACATTTGACGATTCGATTCAAATTATAGTGAATAAGAGTGAATACTGGGGTACTGATTATTTATTATAAATAGGTTACACCGATGTGTTTATCCAAGTACTCTCTCGTCTTAAGAAGACGATATTGAAACTGAAAAATAATGAAACTTCCCTTCTGTGCTAACGCTCTCTCTCTCACCTCTCTCTGTCTCTGTCTCTGTCTCTGTCTCTCTCTCTGTCTCTGTCTCTCTCTCTCTCTCTCTCTCTGTCTCTGTCTCTGTCTCTGCTCTCTGTCTCTGTCTCTGTCTCTGTCTCTGTCTCTGTCTCTGTCTCTGTCTCTGTCTCTGTCTCTGTCTCTGTCTCTGTCTCTGTCTCTGTCTCTGTCTCTGTCTCTGTCTCTGTCTCTGTCTCTGTCTCTCTCTCTCTCTCTCTGTCTCTGTCTCTCTCTCTCACCCTCTCTCTCTCTCTCTTGCTCTCTCTCTCACCTCTAACCTGTCTCTCTCTCACCTCTCTCTCTCTCTCTCTTTCACCTCTAACCTGTCTCTCTCTCTCACCTCTCTCTCTCTCTCTCACCCCCCCTCCCCCCTCAGGGACCAGAACAAGTACAAGGAGGCGGCCCACCTGCTGAACGACGCCCTGGCCATCCGGGAGAAGACCCTGGGCCGGGACCACCCGGCGGTGGCCGCCACCCTCAACAACCTGGCCGTGCTCTACGGCAAGAGGGGCAAATACAAGGAGGCCGAGCCGCTGTGCAAGAGAGCCCTGGAGATCAGGGAGAAGGTGGGCTACGGGGGGGGGCTAGCGGTGGACTCTTACACACCGTCGCATAACAAAGGGACTCTTGGAATTAAATTTCAAGGCAAAAAGATAATTTATTTGAAATGATGCGAAACAACTCACCCGAAAAGGCGCCCTCACTGAGGGAGGGTGAAAACCTGTTTATATAAGCCCACCCCCATCACTCGGGTGTGGTCCATCAGGACATTGGGGTACGGAGGCCTAGCCCGGCCCTTGTAGTGGGAGCGATTACCAAAAGGGGGTGCAGGGGGGCGTCGTCGAAGGGGACTGATGCTGGGACCCTCTGAACTTAGACGTTGGACTCCCTACGCAAAGAAGACAAGTTAAGGGAGTTGTAGTCCGACCAGAGACAGTTCCTCAGATAACAGAGGAATATAAAGTCGTTTTGTGTGTGCATTTAAAGATTTTAAAGACGCACAGTGTTAGAATTGTAGGTAAAAGGTTGAAGAGCCTTGTTTGGCTAGGCTATTCAAAAGATGATAAAGATAGAAATAGTATAAAATATTGCACATCCCGTTCTCTGGATGTTCATAGCTCTCCCTTAATAAATGGCCGCAACAATAGCTGCCGACACTTTACGCACACACACACACACACACACACACACACACACACACACACACACACACACACACACACACACACACACACACACCAACACACACACACACACACACACACACACACACACACACACACACACACACACACATTTATAAATAGCAGGAAGTCTGACACTAATAAAAATAACCACAATCTAGTTTTTCGTTCTCCCCCCCCCCCCCCCCCCCAGGTACCATGAAAGCACCACCAGGACGTGACTAAACTACTGAATAAAACCCCAAAATACCACAAGAATGTCAATAGATATATTATCCGGTGCAAATCCTCTAGACGTTAGTTTCTTATCTTTCTGCTCAATATGGTCCCCATGATAGTTCGCACCAGCCTACACACACAGCCGTTTTAGTCTGTATTTGACACACACACACTGACAGACAGACAGACAGACAGACAGACAGACAGACAGACAGACAGTAGGACAGACAGACAGACAGTAGGACAGACAGACACTTACTTACAGCTGTCCATCGTATTCGATGATGACCTTGCTCCCGTTGAGCGGGGTTATTGTGGGGGCTTTCGCTATGTACAAACACACAAACACATACACGTGTGTTTTTGGTAAGTGCTCCATCCATTACTATGTGCAGGTGCTGGGGAAGTATCACCCGGACGTGGCCAAGCAGCTCAACAACCTGGCGCTGCTGTGCCAGAACCAGGGCAAGTACGAGGAGGTGGAGTACTACTACCAGCGGGCCCTGGAGATCTACCAGTCCAAGCTGGGCGCCGACGACCCCAACGTGGCCAAGACCAAGAACAACCTGGTACGTCCGCCGGCTGGTTCTGTGTTGTGCACTCACATTCTTGTTTCCGTGGGGTTTTAAGGAGAGTTTAGACAACGATGTAAACCTCATTCAACTACCAATTCAAATTCGGCATAATTTGCAAAACATGTTTTCTAATTCCTTCGTTATTATTATTGTTATGTTTATGTGTTTTTGCCGTATTGGAAGGCAAGGCAACTTTATTTATAAAGAACTTTTCATACACGAGGCAGACTCAAAAGTGCTTCACATAGAAACATAGTCATAAAATAAAATGGACAATTAAAATAAACAAAGGCAAAGTTAAAAAAAAATACAAATCGTACACTATCTGCTGGGGTTTGCCGCGGTGTGGACATTTTCACACCGAGTAATACGCTTGTGTCAACACCGGTATAAACGATATTAACTTTGAAACTAGGTCAACCGCCATCTTCTCTGTCAACTCTCCTCTCGCACTCGGTGACAGCGTCTGGCAGCGCGCCAATTCTCAGCGTCTTATAACGTTCTATATATAATAGTGTAATATAATTTTATATATCATAATATCACGGCCCAAAGCTCTGTGCGCCTCCGGATGGCCGTAGCGCGAGGAGCTCTCGTGGGGGTTGGGCTTCGCGGGGTTTGTTTACCGGCGTTGCTATGGTTACCGGTCTTGTGTGTTCCAAAGGTTTATTAGCTATCCTATCTATTAGGACAAACAATAAACAATAAACCAGTGAAACAGTGCTAAGACAAACTGCAGAACTTTTTTTTTAATCAAATAGGCCTAAAGATGACGGCGACTTGCATGCTCGTCTTGTGCCGCGGGCTGCAAGCCCAATTGCCACAACTACTACATATTATATTTCTTAATACACGGGGTAAAATAATCAAACACATGGGCATATTGTAATTTATTTATATTTTACAATTTTTCCCAAAAAGAATATGAGGCTTAGTTAACTTACCGTCACCAGCGAGTGCTGTGGTGAGGCCAAGCCCGACCTGGGCTTTCTGCAGCTCCCGTCTCCTCCTCCAGCGGTGAGGAAACAACCCGTAGATTGTGCGACAGACTGCCAAAGGGCACGGCCTGTTCCGCACTTTACTCAGTTTTTTCCAAAGTATTTGACACAGCAAGGTTTAGGTTGTGCCCGAAGCAGCTCACCCAGGGCCACCCTAGGTTCCCAACAGCTGCTTTGGTGTTGGCTGCTCCACTGTCGGTGGTGAGACAGGAGACTTTAACCGCCGCTCAAATCCCACTCCCGCAGAGCGTCCTGCAGGGCATCAGCCAAAATAACGGCGGTGTGGTCCTCGTCTGGAGGCATTTTGACACCAGCTTCCAATCCTGGTCAATAAAATGGTCAGTGACATATTTGGTGCCATCGTTGCGCTCGAACCACAAGTCTGTTGTGAGTCCGCCTTGGAACGTCGTCCTGGCGGTCAAGTGTCGCCAAAAGCTCCTTGAAGGACTTTTTTTGCCACTGTGTTGAAGGACACCATCTCCTTGCACATATATTTGGTGACCGCATCGGTACGTGCAGTCCACCTCATACTGTCCTTCTTGTACTTTGTACATTTGGCAAACGCTCCACAAGTTGATGGCTGTGTCGGCCAATGTGTGCCCGAACTCTCGTGTGGAGGCCCCCCGACTGCTGCAAGCTCCATTTTCACGGCATCGCTCCTGTGGTGCAGTTTTAAGTGTGTGTGTGTGTGTGTGTGTGTGTGTGTGTGTGTGTGTGTGTGTGTGTGTGTGTGTGTGTGTGTGTGTGTGTGTGTGTGTGTGTGTGTGTGTGTGTGTGTGTGTGTGTGTGTGTGTGTGTGTGTGTGTGTGTGTGTGTGTAAATTTGAAGTGTAACTTCCAGCTGCTGCCACCTCCATGTTGCAGAGTTTGCATATTGCCTCGTCTGGGTTCTCCGGTTCCCGATTTTCGTTTTGTTTGAATCCAAAGTGTTTCCAAATAGGCGCCTTTGCCTTAAACTTCGAAACAAGGTCAACCGCCATTATCAACTCACACCCGGTGACGGCGTCCAGGAAGCGTGCAAATTCTCGGCCGAGACGATTCTCTTCCGCACAGAGCAGAAATGTGCCAAATTATTAATTTGGACTGAAAAAAATTTATTATTCCTAAAAAATAAATGAAAAAAATCTCTGTGTTGCTGGTGTGCAACACAGAGTAATCGTTGTTGGCCTCAACACTGGTAATACCGTACACCGCGGCAACCCCACTATCTGCCTCCATGTTTGTTGTCCAAAAAACGATCAAATCAACAAACGCGTAGGCCCACCACAAAAGCCCACCCTCTCCAGTGTGTGTCGGTCCTGAGCCCGTTCCCCTCTGCCTCTCTGCCCCCCCACCCCCAGGCCACCTGCTACCTGAAGCAGGGCAAGTACAAGGACGCTGAGGCCCTCTACAAGGAGATCCTGACCCGCGCGCACGAGAAGGAGTTCGGCTCGGTCAACAGTACGTACACATCAGCGCCTCCACGAGGTCATTGATGCTCCTTTTCTGAGAGCCCGACGGTCAACTCTTGAACCGACGGTTAAAGAACGATTTGTTGACGGCAGACATCGTAAATCCTCATCGTAAACTTATTTTAGGGGCTTGCCGAATTTTTTTTATTATTTTTTTAAATGGGAACTGAAAAGAATGTCTTGATTCTAAAAGATACAATAAATTGCCACCGCTGATGGCAGGGATGGCGTTACTGTCTTACACATTGCTCAATGCTTCAGTGTACCTTGAATTCAAGGCGTTCACTCCTGCGGTGCGTGCAAATTGGCGATCCGTTGCCTCGGTAACTCGGGGCATTAATCAGTGCCACTCGACGTGCACAAGCACTGTCCACGGTTCGGACTGGGCATTGCAAAGCGAAGCCAATTAAAACGCTCCCTGCACTTGCATGCAGACTATAGTCTGCAAGTCTCGAGAGACTGCTGAGTATAATCCGGCGGAAGCATCCGGACAGAAATGCAATTTTAAGATCGCTTGCTTCCCGTGAGCTGTCGTCTGCCTGTAGCCAGGCGTTGATAGTGACACCCTCACACACACACAAACACACTCGCACACCAAACTTTGTGCAAACACACTTCGACAAAAATGTCCCGAGACAAGACGCGCAAACAGACTCTCACTTCCAAACGCTTCTTGCGTTGGATTTGAACGTTTTCATTTGTTGATGTTATTTTTAAATGCGACACGTTCATCTCTGCTATACATAGATCTTATTCTGTGACGGCCGCATTTAGACCGAGCCTTTGGTGGATCCAGCACCTCCTCATTGTCATACACACAATAAATGCACAAACCCCAGTAGCGGTGCAGAGGGAGCGCTATGCTGTAGCTCACAGCCGGGCAGTGTATGGGAGACCCGATCCGTGTGTGTGTGTGTTGGGCGTGCAACACATGCTCGGCCATTTCCATGGCGACGCTGCTCCGTGACTCGCCCCGCCCTCACGCCCTCTTGGCTGAGGGCTGTGAGGGATGATGGCCTCCCTGCCCGCTGCCCTTTCTCACACGTCTCTCCCCGCCCCCTCCCCTCTCTCCACAGACGACAACAAGCCCATCTGGATGCACGCAGAGGAGCGGGAGGAGAGCAAGGTTGGTCTTACTGAACCCCCCCCCCCCCATCACTAGTTGGATGACAATAGGGCTGGGCCATTAATCAATCTTTTTTTATTTCTTTTTTTTGTGGCTGGATACATGTTTGTGCATTATTTTCTGTTTGAACATTTTCTATTTGTATTTGTCTTTTTTGGGGGGGAAACTTCAACGATTTCTTGGAGAGAAATGCTGAATAAATGCATCGTGTTTTCAAACTCCAAAATAATCGCTTGAATATGGTTCTGCTCTCTCAGGGAAAGCGTAAGGACTGCGGTCCCTCTGTGGAGTACGGAGGCTGGTACAAGGCCTGCAAGGTGGACAGGTGAGGACACGACGGCAATGAGGGTAATATTGTTCACATGGCTGACATCACAGCGATTGATTATCGAGCGCTTTACAGAGTAACGCTGTGAAGACTGACAAAACACAAAGGTAAAAAGTAAGACGATCAAGAGATGCAATGCGCCGTTCTTCTATGAGTCAAACCCGAACCGTCCACACACTAATAGCCCACTGAACGTCCTGCCTCACCGCGCGCGTTTCCACCGCTCTGAAAGTAAGGAGATGATAAAACCGTCTCCTTACTTTGCTCCTGGTTTTATCTGGATATTTCCGATAAGCGAGTGCCACAGCACTTCCTCGCCTTCCCCTGGGGATCAGCCTGGAGCAGGTCAGCTCGGAGCCACTCTGTGGCGGCACATTCACGATAAACGGATCCCCAGACCGACGAGACCCAATTCACCGTGATAAAACGTGGTAACCGTAGTAACGCCCTACGGTTCTCGGGTCGGCTCGGATCCCGGGGTTCAGGGAGACCAGTGTAGACCTCTACCTCAAAACACGAAAACACCAAATAATCCACTTCCTGGAGCTAGTTTTAGGACGTGAAACGCATGCTAAAGTACACCGTACAAAAGTGAACTCAAGATTTCTTCCTTGCGGATTAAGGGAGTTTTTTCTTGCCCTTTTGGGGGCTTGGTTCAGGGCGATGACATAAATATATGGCCTGTTATGCCCTTTGAGACGGATTAAGGGCGATGCAAATACAATTTAATTGAACAATAGCCATTGTCACCTATGTCTCTTCTTGTGTTGCTATTTTCAATGTGTCGTATGCATTCCTCGGGTCCTAGCCCCACAGTCAACACCACCCTGAAGAGCCTGGGCTCGCTGTACCGCCGCCAGGGCAAGCACGAGGCCGCCGAGACACTGGAGGAGTGCGCCAACAAGACCCGCAAACAGGTACAGCCCCCCCCCCCCCCCCCCGGAGCAGCCTCTGATTGGTCTAGCCCGGTGCAGCGCGTGGTTGAATCTCATTGGTCACATGCTGTTCAGTTCTCTCTTTATAGTCTGTTTTCTTCTGTCGCTCTCTGTGTGTGTGTGTGTGTGTGTGTGTGTGTGTGTGTGTGTGTGTGTGTGTGTGTGTGTGTGTGTGTGTGTGTGTGTGTGTGTGTGTGTGTGTGTGTGTGTGTGTGTGTGTGTGTGTGTGTGTGAGACATAAGGTACACAGGAAGTTAATTAATAAATATTAATTATTGAGCTGTGGAAAATGGGTAGGATTAACTACGTTTTATACTCCTTTTCAGGCATATCCTTTTTTGTAATATCCTTTTTTCTTATTTGTGAAATAATTTAAACATCGTTTTGGTTTATTGATTTTCATGCTTTTGTTTTGTATTTTTGATATGTTTGATATTTATTGACACGTCTGAAATAAACGTCTTCCGTTCAAACGTAATCCATTCCATCCTCCCCAGGGTATCGACGCCATCAACCAGAGCAAGGTGGTGGAGCTGCTGAAGGACGGGGGCCACGGGGGGTCCGAGCGGCGGCCGGGCCGGGACGGCAGCGGCCAGCGGGGGGACAGCGAGGGCGACGACTCGGCTGAGTGGATGGGGGTCAGTTTCACACTTGGGGGGGGGGGGGGGGGCCCTTTTTTGAAGCTAATGTGGTCAGCTGTTTGTGGATGTTTATGCTAATGGTTGTGTTGAAGCTTATGTTGACCACTGTGGCCGTATTTTTACGCTAGTGGTCAGCTTAAAGCTGCCATTTCATACCACCAGGTGTGATTGTGGTTAGCCGCTACAAGCCGTTTAGAAAATCGGCCTCTTCTGACATCACAAGTGGGCGGGCCCAACCAGATGTCCACGAGATTTTCAAAACGGCTTGTAACGGCTAATCACACTCAAACCTGCTGGTATATTCGCCTTTTAAAGCTAACGTTGAGCGTTGTCAACTGACAGTTTAAAGCTCATATAAACCACGATTAACTGACGCTAATGCTCGGCTCAAAGCTAAAGTGGAGCGTAGGGAGCAGATGTTTGTGCTTGTGGCCTTCTTAAAGCTAATGGCAACAGCTGTCGAGAGGGTCAGGACAGATGTTTTTCACTTCCACAAACCCTCTTTTAACACACTGTGTAATGTTAGTACAGTCCATTTGTTGATCCTCATTAAAGCTGTCTTGTAGCTTAATAGGATTCCTGTAGTGCGTTTGACTTTCATGTTTTATTGTGCTTAGTGGGAAGATGCTGGCTGGCTGTGAGTTTTGTTTTTTCGAATAAATGCTTTTGGAGTGGAGTGCAGTGCAGTTGGGTCATATGTTAATTAATGGCCCTTTTTTAAACAGTGTACATATGGTAAGAACGATACATTGTAACCAGAATATGAATGCAACAGGCCGACGGCTTTGGTGGAGATGTTGCTCTTCCACTCTCTGAACGAATGACAACGCTTAGCTTCCTGAACAACATCCGATGACAAAGGTGGACCGGATGTTGACCTGGTGCCGACCTTTGACCCCCTCCCAGGATGGCAACGGGGCCCTGCGTCGCAGCGGCTCCTTCGGCAAGATCCGGGACGCCCTGAGACGCAGCAGCGAGATGCTGGTGAAGAAACTGCAGGGCAGCGGCCCCCAGGAGCCCCGCAACCCCGGGTGAGACTAAACACACCCCTGTACACCCCCGGGTGAGACCGGACCCCCGGGTGAGACTAAACACACCCCTGTACACCCCCGGGTGAGACCGGACCCCCGGGTGAGACTAACACACCCCTGTACACCCCCGGGTGAGACCGGACCCCCGGGTGAGACCGGACCCCCTGGTTTAGAAAGACAGCCTCCAGCAGGGACATAGTACATACATGATAGCTCACCAATGTCTCCTAGCCGTCATAAGTGTGTGTTAGTGTGTTACCGTCTGGATGTGTGTTAACACACGCGTTGTGTGCCCCTCAGGATGAAGAGGGCCAGCTCTCTGAACTTCCTGAACAAGAACGCAGAGGAGACTACACAGGTGGGTTCTGCCTGAAGTGACCGACCACCGTGTCGTTGTTCAGGACCAAAAGCAGTTGTTGGCGTGTCGGGTTACACGTCATTTTGTCATTATGAAACACGATTGGGAAGCGATGTGGCACAAGCGATATATTGATGTGTTTTCTCGTTCTTCTGTATAGGAAGCCAACTCCGGCCTATCAGACTGCAGGGGACTAAGTTCCAGTAACGTGGACCTGACAAGACGCAGCTCTGTGATTGGTTAGAAGCAGAGAGAAGGTGGGACTAGAGAGAAAAGTGCGGCCCAATGAGGAGAGGCTGTTTTGCATCTGAGAATCTATCAAACACCATACTCTCGACCACGCTCCAATACCTGAATACAAAGTTTCCTTCTTTTTTTTTTTATATATATATATATATATATATATACAACACTGAAGAAAAAGAAAATCAAACTGAAATATATTTTCGTCCAATGATCATTGAGGCCAGGATCACACGTAAGGCATCTAAATCCATTACATTTGCATAATATGCAATTCAAATAGAGCAAATAAGTATATATCTTATGACTACATTGATATGCTGATGGTGCCCTGCCTCACAGAGCACAATGCATGAGCCGTTTAATTCTGCTTGCTGAACTCTCTTATTTCTGTGGTGGGGGGGGGGGGGTGTTCACCATAAACAATTTTTGCAATTGAATGAATGACACAGGTTTATGAAATATGAATTCCCGGATTGAAATGGCTCATATGTGATCCCAGAGCAAGTGCTGAGTCCCTGCTGCATCTGCATTATGTGAACAATGTGTTAGCGATGATCGGATGTCCTAGAGAACTGAGTCCTTTTGAGACATTGTACGCATGCCGCTTACAAGGAAGTTGGATGTCTGCATAGGACTGGCCCTTTGTGGTGTCTCAGGGCGTTTCGGTTCAGAGAGGGTGCGATAACCTCGGAGGGGAAGCTAATGTACGCTGTGCGATATCACTTGTAGCACGAACCGCTTTGCTAATGCTAATGGCCAACCTGCGCATTCTCACCGATTTTGAAGGGGCTAGGGTTCGTTAGACTTTAATGTAAAGGAATGAATAGTGGTTGTTATTGAAGGAAGAAACAAATATATACTTTGGATTGTCAAACAATAGCACTGACCGGTTAAACCTCACTTTTGCCTTTTTTAGTTTATTTTATGTATACACAGGGTTAAATTATTAGATATTTTTCTTTTGTACATAGTTTGTTTTTGTTTACATTGTTTGGTTGGTAATGGACCTCATATGAAGAGCTGAAGTAAAACGAGATCTAAAGATTAGGAGGAGAGAAAGAAGTGAACAAGGAAGGAAAAGGAGTAGGGTCAAAAAGGACGGAAGTACTAAGGTTGGACCTTTCGGTACCTCAGGCAGGTAGGGGAGCATTTTAACCCGCCGAATAAGCTAAAAAACAAAACACTACCGACCTAGACCCCATCTCGCCATAAAGGTTTCAACCCAGACGGCTACGATGCACGTTTTATTCCAGTAGGGCGGCCATCTTTAATTTCTGACTCAGCGACGTCTGAAAAACAATTCCTAAACCAAAAAAGAAAAAAAGAAAAAAGAAAGAAGAAGAGGGAGAGCTATATTCTGACGAAATTCCAATATTATGTTTTCAACCAAAAAAACGAGTTTTGAAATTATTTGTTTATTTTGTCAAGTCAATTTGATTCTAGCTATTGTAAGTTGGGGAAAAACCCATGGAAAAGATTTTGATTGTCGTTATTTTTGTTTGTGGTTGTTTGTTTGGGGTCGAAGCCCCTTGTTAATCCCCTCGTAAAACTGCTGTTCACAAGGTAGTCACACTAGAAGGTTTACATTACCTCCAACTTGTATCAGTCGTAATAAATGGAACCGACGTAGACGTTGTCACTCTGTCGCTAGAAGAAAACGTCATCGTTCGACGGTATACGAGGTAAAATTTGAGACTGTGATAGTAAAGTGGTTGTGTTTGTTATACTTTGTCCCCTCTTTTTGCTTTTTGAGTGTCATGTCTTCACACACAAAGAAATCTATTTTACTTCAATGTATCATGTAGATCCAACTGGAAAATGTTGGCTTGGGATGTGGCCGAGAATCCGTCCATTGGGGAGCTTCTGTTGTTTTACTTCCGCACCCGTTTGGCCGGCTTCTTTGTGTTCTGTTTTGTAGTGGTTTTACTACTGAATATTCTATTGGTAGCCGTTTTGAATGTTTGAATATTGCTTTGAAGGTTGATCATGTGGACTAGGGGGAGATGAGAAGGGGGGGGGGGGGGGACAGTAGCTGAACACCTACAGAGGATGTATGTTACATATCTGAAAACCAGGAACTTGAAATATGACCCAGCAGGTTGACGTGTTAACGCCTCGGAAATCCAGGTCTGATTCGTCACAAAGATGCAACCATGACCACCATGACCCTAACCCCGCCCCTGGCCCCCCACCTCCCAAAACTAAACTTCAGACAATCCATACGTGGGGACGTCCTCCTTTTGTGAAGAGAGGGCCAGTCAGTCGAGCCAGGATGGGTGTCAAGCGAAGGGGCCCCCCCCCCACCGCCCCCCCCCCTGGGCTCAAATGATCCGCCGTCTCGCTGTCCTCTTTCTCTTTTTGGTGGAGGACCCTGATTCAGATTGCAGACGTGTCAACTTGCTGGGTTTCACTTTTGAAGGGCCCGTACGGTCTCTGCGTGTGCGCTCGGAGGGCTCGGTGAGGTAGAACAGGATGTGGGGGGGCTTTGTAAGAGGAAGGGCATGATGCATGACGAAACGCCTTTGGCCAAATGATTGTGATTGGTTGAAGATGAAAGTCATGACGGGCGATAATTGTTCAGAAGATTGTCGAGATGTTTCCGGTGTCGGAGACCCTCGACAAAAGTGCTTTTACTGTTTGTTTGCAGCAAATGATGTACTTCATTATATTCCACGCATGAAGCATATAGATCTATGTATATAGATATATAGGAATCTGCACATCAGTCACTCATAAATAGCAATGTTACACTCAATATTTTCACTAGATTCTTAAAAGTATCAGTTTTTATTCTCTTCCTTGTCTCTCTCACACACACACGCACACGCACACGCACAACATTGTCCCGCTGTGCATAATCTTAGATTTGTGTTTTTGTTTTCTGCAGGTCTCCCATGAAATAAAGAATGTTCTAGAGACCAGAGTGTGAGGTTCTGTCCTCTTATCAGAATCTAGAAACCACAGGCAGATACCACTTCCTCTCTATCATACATAGATAGACATATGTAGTTCACAAAACAACTGTATGACTATAAATAAGCAAGGAGACCATACTTAGTGAAGATGAGTCTTCCAGCCATGCAGAGGAACAGAAAAGTAACAGATTCATAACCGGGTTTAAGGGTGACTGCTGCCAATCCGCCTCTGAAAATATTAACATCAGCACAACAATGTCAACGCAACGAAGGGTCTTAAAAAAAAACATCAAATGGTCCAATTCAGCACTTTTCCTGGTGGTTCTCGTTGAGGTCCTCATGCAGATCAAATGCTACTATTAAAAGCCTTCACACAGATACCCAGAAGAAGAGAGGTCATGGTGGAGGTAAGCGAGAGGTCTGAGAGCCGCGTTGATACACGTGGATGTGATGTGATGGATGTGAAGCTGCTTTGTTCAGGGAGCGAGTCGTTGCTTTATTTTACCATTAAAGTAATCCAGACACACTCTGCTTTGCAAGCTCATTCCGTGTCTCTGTTCGTGCACTGAGGAAAATGACGTTAGTCTGTAAGGCTTTTGAAGTAACGATGAATTACAGAGCGATGTCATTCCCCTCCGGACCTACGCGCAATAGCTTGCGACGGAGCCCCCCCCTGTGTAGGGCAGAGGGGGTGGGGTGGGGGTGGTGGTGGTGGTGGGGGGGGGGGGGGGTTTGTATGTTTCACTTCCTGTCTCGCATTGTTACTTACGTCAAGTGGCGTGCGCTGAAACCAGAGTCACCAGAGTTCACAATCGCAGCACAATCGCAGGAGAGCAGAGAATGGCAGATCACAGCCAGTTCCCTGGTCCGTAGCGTTTACATGTGTATGTCTACATACACACACACACACACACACACACACGGGCGCACACCGACCTCCCTGGAGAAGAAACTACTGCCATCGGTACGTACCCCCCATTCCATTCAACAATCTTCACACAACAGTAACCACAGCACCACATTGTTCTCACTCTACCTCACATTAAACGTCTTCATACCTGTGGTGTTGTTTTTTTTTTGTTGTTTTTTAATCCTAGGTGACATTGCCATGACGACCTTGAACCCCACGGCCCCTGAGAGCCCCACCGGGGGGGCGGTGTGGGAGACGGAGGGGCCGGTGTTGGTGCAGTTCCAGCTGGGTCTCTCCAGAGAGCTGGTGCGCGTTGCCGGGGGAAACGTCAGCTACCGCCACGCCATGAGGCTGGCCA
>OLKM01000802.1:144575-220426 GCA_900291075.1 Melanogrammus aeglefinus
TTCACTTTTTGCGTAACAGTTTTAAGGGGGGGTCCATCAAATCTCGACCCCCTCAAGTCTGCGTGAGCCGGCGGCGTTCCGACGGTCCTGCGCTCTGTGCTCCTCCCTCAGAGTCGGCCAGCGTGACGGAGATGAAGATCCGCCCCCACTCCCTGGCGGTGCACTCGTACCGCTCGCCCACCTTCTGCCATCACTGCGGGGAGATGCTGTGGGGGCTGGTCCGCCAGGGCCTGAGATGTGAAGGTAGGGGGGCGCCGGGGGGGACCCCACCAGGGTGGGGCTGGTGGGGTTGGATGGGATGAGGATGATGATGATGGTGGTGAGGATGATGATGATGATGATGGTGGTGGTGGTGGTGATGATGATGATGAGTGGTGGCTGTGATGATGATGATGATGATGGTGGTTGTGATGATGATGATGAAGGTGGTGGCTGTGATGATGATGATGATGGTGGTGGTGATGATGATGATGATGTGGTGGTGGTGATGATGGTGGTGGTGATGATGATGATGATGATGATGGTGGTGGTGGTGGTGGTGGTGATGATGATGATGATGATGATGGTGGTGGTTGTGATGATGATGATGAAGGTGGTGGTGGTGATGATGATGATGATGATGAAGGTGGTGGCTGTGATGATGATGATGATGATGATGGTGGTGGTGGTGATGATGATGATGGTGGTGGTGATGATGATGGTGGTGGTGGTGGTGGTGGTGGTGATGATGATGATGATGATGATGATGATGATGAAGGTGGTGGCTGTGATGATGATGATGATGATGATGAAGGTGGTGGCTGTGATGATGATGGTGAGGATGATGATGATGATGGTGAGGATGATGATGAAGGTGGTGGCTGTGATGATGATGGTGAGGATGATGATGGTGGTGTTGAGGATGAAGGTGGTGGTGATGATGATGATGGTGGTGTTGAGGATGAAGGTGGTGGTGGTGGTGAGGATGAAGATGATGGTGGTGTTGAGGATGAAGGTGGTGGTGGTGAGGATTATCTTCCTTGATCCTCCCCCCCTACATTTCACCTCCTTACATTCACCCCCCCCCCCTCTTACAGGGGACACCTAGTAGGCCTGTTCTCAGTTTCATGGCCCACTTAATACAATAGTCCGCTTTTTTTGGTCATACAAGTTAAAAAGTTGCTCCTTTGCCTGAACCCCACTGGATACTTTTAATTTCTAAACCTAACCTTCCCTTCTGTCTCTCTCCCCCTCCGTCCCTCTCTCTCTCTGGCAGGCTGTGGGCTGGACTTCCACAAGCGCTGTGCCTTCCTGCTGCCAAACGACTGCAGCCACACCAAGCGTCACATCGCTGCCAGCCTCTCCCTGTTCCCGCCGCGGAGACCCAGGGCGCCCTCCCTCTCCTCGCAGACAGGGGGCAGTCTAGAGGAGGTACAGAATAGATGGCTGCATCTATTCAGGTGTCACTCATAACACTAACTGCTCTGTTAATGTACCTGGCTGCAGTTAGTAAGATGAGTGGTGTATGTGCCCTGGTATATATAGGTAGCAGAGCCATTATTAGTGTTATGAGGGACACCTGTGTTTGTCCCGCTGACGCTGACACTGTCAAACGGCTCAATGCTAGGAGTGCTCAGGTATTCATGAGCCATGTTCTTGTTGTGGTGCTTGTTACATTTTTATATATTTTTTTAGATCATATACCGGTATATATTTCTCCTTAAGGTTGTGAAAACCAATGGACATGTTTACACAGCAACTCTCAACTCCCCCCCCCCCCCCCCCATCCAGATCAGTTTATCCAAGCCCAACTCGCGGCCGGCCTCGTGGGCGGAGCCTCCAATGTGGTTGGGGGTGGGCTACGGCGACGTGGTGAAGACCAAGGTGCCCTCACACCTTCCACATCCACAGCTACACCAAGCCCACCGTCTGCCAGTACTGCCACCGGCTGCTCAAGGGCCTCTTCCGACAGGGGCTGCAGTGCAGCGGTGAGACAGCAGGGGGCAGCAGCGTTTCTCTCTAACGCTTTGCGTCCATCGGGCTGGGGATTAATATTGGTTTCAGATTAGGTCCTAAATATGGTACAAAAACAAGCCCGAAAAGTTATTATTGATGATTACTTATGGGGCGATTTTGTAAAACATTTGTTGACTTAAATTAGGGGACTGATTCAATAGCAGTCCAAAAAGTTATTATTATTGTTTCCCCCCCCTCTCCCTCCCCAGACTGCAGGTTTAACTGCCACAGACGATGTGAGCTGCTGGTCCCTCGAGACTGTCCGGGGGAAAGCAGAGGCAGCACTGGACAAGGTGACTGTGCCACACAATGCAGTGTAATGCAGTGCAGTTCAGGACAGTACAGTAGAGTGCATTGCAGTTCAGTGCAGTGCATTGCAATAAAAATGTAATGCATTATAATACAAAACGATATGATTCAATTAACGCAAATCCAAAACATATGGTACAAGAGGATACTTAAGCAATATCACAGGAGAGGGAGTGCTGTTGTACTGTATATCAGCACGGCTGTGATTCGGTCGTAGGCACGAGGCCGCAGGCTGAGTGCCGCAGATAATCACAGCCGTGCTGATATACAGTACAACAGCACGACCTCGAGTGGGATATTGCTTTTATACAACAGTGCTACGAGCACATTTTATTAGTTAACAGTAATAAGAAACAAGAGATTATGATTTGTTTGTTTAGTAATCATTTATTCGGCTCCGCCAACACAACAACACAAATAGTTCCGCAACTGAAGGGAGACAAGGCTGTTGCCAGGAAACGCATATACACATGTATACAGTACGTACGTACGTTAGCTAATAACGGTTATTAGAACGCCCGTACAGCGGAGTGATTCTGTCTGTAAAAAGTCGCAGTGCTGTTATACTGTATATCAGCACTCATGGAACGTCTCTTGTCCAATCAAATTGCTCGGTTGGGACCGGTCGGAACTACCTGTTGTATAATAAACAATACACTACTAAACAAAATAGAACCATAAAATGTCATACCATATAATACAATGCGACACAAGACGATACAATTGCTTTACTTGTCCCAAACTGAGCTTCTAGTGAAACAGTTCTTCTCACTTATGTCATACGTCACTTTAAAAGTTCAGTTTGAGGGTGTGTATCAGTTAAAAGTCTAACGATAGAATGCAGTCATCAGCAAATGCCTTCCTGCGTGTGCCGTCACCTCCTCAGACTCCACAGCCAATCACAGCGGCAAGGAGGAGAGCGAGGACACAGAGCTGGAGCTGGTTAGCATGACGTCACTGGGCAGCAGTGATGAGGAGATGCATGCTGATGAAGAGCCATTGGCTGACAGCCAGGAAGCTTTGCTCCAGCAGCAGCCAATCAGGTGGGGGTGTAACTTGTGCTGTCTCCGTTGGGGATTTCAAAGACGGTTCAAATGATTGTTTGTCTATTGTTATTGTTTCCTCTCTTTTAAGATTGCCTTTTTTAAATTTGAGTTTGTCATAAGATTTAGGAATTGGGTTGTAAGGATGGGTTTAGCAGTTTATGCCCGTAGTTTTCATTATTTGGAATAATCATCGCAGCACAAATTGTACACTTCGTGATGTTAGATTTAAAGACTAGAGGTCTATAGTGATAGCGCTATATTCGCTCATATAACAAGGTATAATTTATATTATTTTGTTAAAAGTATTTACAAAAAATGAAAGTCAAAGAATGCCAGATGTTTCTTTGAAAGGCAATTTCTTTAGTGTTTATTAATGAAGCATTAATATCGTCTGTTCAAATTGCCAGTCATCAGGTATCGTACCAACTACATTTCCCACAATGCAACAACAAACAGTGATAGATGGTTGAAAGATAGCATTTTCACTGTAGTTGTCATGTTTTTTTACTTGCACTTTTAATGGTTTTGTTATTTGTTTGCCCTTGTTTTAAATTGTTTTAAATTTGTAAAGTGTCCTTGAGTGACCTGAAAGGCGCTGTTAAATAAAATGTATTATTATTATTATTATTATTATTAAGGCTGACAAAAAAGTTGTGATACCTATTTTGGGGGGAATTTGCCTTAGGGTTCTCGGATCAAATGGTGGCATGGTGTCGGGATGTGACGGGTTGTAACGTGGTTGTTTGTTGCGGTTGTAGTCCGTGTTTCAGCAGTTTCATCCCCTTGATGAGGGTGGTGCAGTCTGTGCACCATGCTAAGAGGAGAGCTAGCTGTGTGCTGAGGGAGGGGTGGCTGCTGCACCACACACACAACGACACGATGGTGAGGACACGCGTATGCACACGCAAACACACGCATATACATTCACACACACACACACACACACACACACACACACACACACACACACACACACACACACACACACACACACACACACACACACACACACACACACACACACACACACACACACACACACACACACACAGACACACACAGAGACACACACACACACACACTTAATAGTGTCTTTTTTCTGAATGTGTCCCAGAGAAAACGTCACTACTGGGTGTTGGACTGGAAGAGCATCACTCTGTACCAGAACGAAGGCAGCAGCAAGTTCTACAAGGTACTGTGCGGACCGGTGCTCTTGTTGCTGTGTCGATAACTTATGCCGCGAACACACCAAAAGCGTTACTCGCGTACCATGTACGCGCGTAATGCCGCGAACACACCAAAAGCGTTACCCGAGTACCATGTACGCGCGTAACGCAGCTAAAATGTTGCTTGACCATTTTGTGTCAAAAATGGTCAGATACGCGCGTAACGCGCGTAGATGAGACCGCCCAATTTCTCCCGCTCATTCTCTTTCCAAAGCTCCGCAAACATGAAGGTCACTACCATCGGTGAATGATAGAGCTTGGATCGGTTAGATTAAATAATCTCGGATATAAATAACAATAATCGGGTTAAATAACATGGTAATACATGGTATATAATAACACATGGTGTGTGTCTGTTTGTGTTTCCAGCATTCGTAGTGTTGATCAGCAGGGATATAGTCCGCCAAGACGTTGAGGTTGCTTAGCAACCAGAGACCGCTGTCCATGCAAGTGAATGGAGCGTTCCCTCTTCGTCATAACTATCAAACCAAACATCCCTTCACATTCCACCGAGCGAACATTATGAAAAGTAAAATGCACATTTCTCGCTAGAAATGTTTACATAAAACGCATTTAATGGCGTAACTATGTTACTATTTCCACCAGCAAGAATAAAGAAAGATGGTCGGCCGCGAGCCGTATGCTTCTGTGCAAGCTCTCTCTGCCAGTGACGTCGGGTCAAGCTCAACGCTGATTGGCTATTGCGGCGCGTACGCGCGTAAAAAGTTCAATTTTTTGAACTCTTCGTACGCGCGTATATTGACGCGCGTATATATACGCGCGTCAATATACGCGCCTCATTCGCGCCTAAAGGTGCGGCCACACCAGACGCGTATCTCGCGTACTTTTTACGCGAGATACGCGCGTAAAATGTTGCTTGACCATTTTGTGTCAAAAATGGTCGCATACGCGCAATACGCGCAATACGCGCAATACGCGCCTACGTCACTCGCCTAGATGAGCCCGCCAAAAACTCTGTCCATGCAAGTGAACGGAGCGTTCCCTCTTCGTCAATAACTATCAAACCAAACATCCTTCACATTCACCGAGTGAACATTATGAAAGTAAAATGCACATTTCTCGCTAGAAATGTTTCCATAAAAGCATTTAATGGCGTAACTATGTTACTATTTCCACACAGAAAAAAGCAAGATGTCGGCAGTATGCTTCTGTCCCAGCTCACTACTCTCTGCCAGTGACGACGGGTCAAGCTCAACGCTGATTGGGCAATGCGTGTCTCGTCAGACGCGTATCTCGCGTACTTCGCGTAAAAAGTTCAATTTTTTGAACTCTTGAAATGTACGCGATATACGCGATATACGCGCGTATAGCGCGTATTGCGCGTAAATATACGCGCCACATACGCGCTATACGCGCGTAAAATGTTGCTTAATACGCGAAATACGCGTAATACGCGTAATACGCGCGTAAACCAATGGTTCCCTATGGAGAAAATGGCGATTTCATACGCGAAGTACGCGAGATACGCGTCTGGTGTGGCCGCACCTTAACGCGAGTAAAATGCTGCTTAAACGCGTGTAATGCCGGGAACACACCAAAAGCGTTACTCGCGTACCATGTGTGCGCGTAACGCAGCTAAAATGTTGCTTGACCATTTTGTGTCAAAAATGGTCAGATACGCGCGTAACGCCCAATTTCTCCCGCTCATTCTCTTTCCAAAACTCCGCAAACATGAAGGTCACTACCATCGGTGAATGATAGAGCTTGGATCGGGTTAGATTAAATAATCTCGGATATAAATAACAATAATCGGGTTAAATAACATGGTATACATGGTATATAATAATAACACATGGTGTGTCTGTTGTGGTTTCCAGGCATTCGTAGTGTTGATCAGCAAGGGATATAGTCCGCCAAGACGTTGAGGTTGCTTAGCAACCAGAGACGCTGTCCATGCAAGTGAATGGAAGCCGTTCCCCTCTTCGTCAATAACTATCAAACCAAACATCCTTCACATTCCACCGAGCGAAACATTATGAAAGTAAAATGCACATTTCTCGCTAGAAATGTTTACATAAACGCATTTAATTGGCGTAAACTATGTTACTATTTCCACCCAGAATAAAGAAAGATGGTCGGCCGGCCGTATGCTTCTGTGCAAAGCTCTCTCTGCCAGTGACGTCGGGTCAAGCTCAACGCTGATTGGCTATTGCGGCGCGTACGCGCGTAAAAAGTTCAATTTTTTGAACTCTTCGTACGCGCGTATATGTACGCGCGTCAATATACGCGCGTCAATATACGCGCCTCATACGCGCCTAACGCGAGTAAAATGCTGCTTAAACGCGTGTAACGCGTGTACGCGTCCCATACGCGCGTAAACCAATGGTTCCCTATGGGAAAATGGCCGATTTTATACGCGTGATACGCGGGTAACGCTTTTGGTGTGGCCGTAGCATAACGCGTGTACGCGTCCCATACGCGCGTAAACCAATGGTTCCCTATGGGAAAATGGCCGATTTTATACGCGTGATACGCGGGTAACGCTTTTGGTGTGGCCGTAGCATTATGCCGCGAACACACCAAAAGCGTTACCCGCGTACCATGTACGCGCGTAACGCAGCTAAAATGTTGCTTGACCATTTTGTGTCAAAAATGGTCAGATACGCGCGTAACGCGCGTAGATGAGACCGCCCAATTCCTCCCGCTCATTCTCTTTCCAAAGCTCCGCAAACATGAAGGTCACTACCATCGGTGATTGATAGAGCTTGGATCGGGTTTAGATTAAAATAATCTCGGATATAAATAACAATAATCGGGTTAAATAACATGGTATACATGGTATATAATAACACATGGTGTGTCTGTTGTGTTTCCAGCATTCGTAGTGTTGATCAGCAGGGATATAGTCCGCCAAGACGTTGAGGTTGCTTAGCAACCAGAGACGCTGTCCATGCAAGTGAATGGAGCGTTCCCTCTTCGTCATAACTATCAAACCAAACATCCTTCACATTCACCGAGCGAACATTATGAAAGTAAAATGCACATTTCTCGCTAGAAATGTTTACATAAACGCATTTAATGGCGTAACTATGTTACTATTTCCACCCAGAATAAAGAAAGATGTCGGCCGGCCGTATGCTTCTGTGCAAGCTCTCTCTGCCAGTGACGTCGGGTCAAGCTCAACGCTGATTGGCTATTGCGGCGCGTACGCGCGTAAAAAGTTCAATTTTTTGAACTCTTCGTACGCGCGTATATGTACGCGCGTCAATATACGCGCGTCAATATACGCGCCTCATACGCGCCTAAGGGCCCAGACATAGTCAACGCATCGCTACGCATACGCGTCCAGAAAGCTACGCATCGCTACGCTTCGGCCGCCATTATGCGTCGACGCGACGCAAAACGCGTCCTCCCAATTTTTGATACGCGACGCGCCGATCCGTGCAATACTATGCGTTGTCGGTGGGGGCGATACTGCAAATATTGCAAACCTTTGGGAAGCCCCGATCGGGTTCCGGTGGTTTTGGTGAGAGTCGGGAAGGTATCGGAGGACTCGCGAAAGGAGATCATCAAACTTTGGCGCCAACATCCGAAAATATTGGAAATGTTTTTCCTCATCCATGTCTCGCATTGGAAGCACCAGAGAAAAAAATTCCCCATCCTGATCTCGGGTGGTATTTAAAGGGTGCACATACCACCGCCTATCTCTGCGTTTCCTGCGTTGCCGCCGATGTAAAAGGAGCAATAAAATGCACTCTTCTTCCGTAGCCATTTTGATCAGAATGTCACGAATGTCACGGTCACCCGCAACGTCAAGCGCGAAAACACCGGTGACTCTGCTGCCACCCGTGGCCTGATGGTGTGTTGCATGTCGTGCATTGCCCGCGACGTTTGCGTATGCTGTATAAACTATAAAAGGAAGCGCGTCGCTCGCGTCATTCGCGTCGCTTACGCGCGTTGCTCGCGTTGACTATGTCTGGGCCCTAAAGCGAGTAAAATGCTGCTTAAACGCGTGTAACGCGTGTACGCGTCCCATACGCGCGTAAACCAATGGTTCCCTATGGGAAAATGGCCGATTTTATACGCGTGATACGCGGGTAACGCTTTTGGTGTGGCCGTAGCATTACTCACTCCTTCACTGTAGCGCTCTTCAGTGACACCTAGCGGCCAAATCGAGTTAATGCACCCATCGTTCCCACATTCCACTACAAAAACATACAACAACTTTACATAAGAGATTAGTTATAATATTAACTATATTTATCTTTACTTAATAATTTGATTGCTTTTATTTGGGTGTAAATAAGTTTTTGTAGCAACTGATCATATAAAATAAGTTAGAATTAGTGTTTTTTATTTCCCTTCATTCATCATCCTCTTCCACTCCCTGCCTCCTCCTCCTCCTCCTGCTCCTCTTCCTCCTGCTTCTCCTGCTCCTCCTCTTCCTCCTGCTGCTTCTCCTCCTCCTCCTCCTCCCTCTTCCTCCCCTGCCTTCTCCCCTCCTCCTCCCCCTCTCCTCTCTTCCCTCTACACCCTCCCCTCCCTCCTCTCCCCCTCCTCCTCCTCCTCTTTGACCTCCTCCTACTCCTCTACCTCCTCCTCCTCCCCCCCCCTCCCCAGGAGATCCCCCTCTCGGAGGTGCTGCAGGTCAGGGGCCCCACGGAGCTCTCGGTGGCCGCGCTGCCGGGCAACCGCCCCCACTCGCTGGAGGTGGTGACGGGCCCGGTGGTGTACTGCGTGCAGGTGCAGAAGGACGCCCAGGCCTGGGAGCGGGACCTGCGGCGGGCCCTCATGCCGATGCTGTGCAGCGGCGACGGGGCCATGGTCGTACGGGCCAACCAGGGGGGAGCTGGTGGTGGTGGAAAGACCCCAGGAGTGGGGGGCCAAGGTACGGTCGTGTCCAAAGGGACTAGTGGCTGGTCCAAAGTGTATCGGTGTGATCTGGGGTTGAATCTACCTCGGAAAGGGCACGGATTTCGAAAGAGGATTATAGTTTAATTAATTTGATGCTCTTGACCAGATATATGTTCATGAGCCCATCTATCTTTGTATGCCGACTTTATGATATTTTTTCGACCACCATTGAAATATATTCAGGATCATCTGAAGATGGTTATACTTGATCGACCTTTAAATAACTTTTATTAACTGCTGTTTCTTTTTTCTACAGGCCTGCACAGAGAAGCGAGTGCAGTGAGTACTAGTGCTGCATATTAACACTCAAATGACCGTTATCCTCCTCGTTGTCATCCGTCGTCCCATGTATGACCGCTGTGTTGCGTTGTGTTCTTCAGGACATCAGCCTCGCGTACCAGATCATAACAGACGAGATGCTGGGCTCAGGCCAGTTCGGCGTCGTGTTCGCAGGTAATGCCGGACTCTCATTGGCCGTCCACATAGAGGGCCAATGAGAGCTCAAACACTGCGTTCGCTCATAACACTGACTATGGGTCAGCTACTTTAATGTACCAGGGGCATGGGCAGACTCGGCTAGTGGAGATGAATCCACCAGCGTGCCCCTGGTACATGAAGGTGTGTCCGTGGTGACACAGGTGTGTCCGTGGTGACACAGGTGTGTCCGTGGTGACACAGGTGTGTCCGTGGTGACACAGGTGTGTCCGTGGTGACACAGGTGTGTCCGTGGTGACACAGGTGTGTCCGTGGTGACACAGGTGTGTCCGTGGTGACACAGGTGTGTCCGTGGTGACACAGGTGTGTCCGTGGTGACACAGGTGTGTCCGTGGTGACACAGGTGTGTCCGTGGTGACACAGGTGTGTCCATGGTGACACAGGTGTGTAAAGGGCTGCTTGATTATGGGAAAAAATCATAATCACGATTATTTTGTTGTTTAATGTTGAAATCACGATTATTGAAAGGATTATTTCAGAGTTTACAAACATGATGCATTTATTCAGCTTTTATCCTCTCCAAAAAAAAACACTTTTGTTACAGAGAACTTGGACATTTCCCCTTAAAAAAAATACAAAATAGAAAATGTTCAAATCAAATATAATGTACAAATACAGTATGTAGCCAGTTGTTCTGCCATTTCTATAAAATATCTCATAATAAAAAGAAAAGAAAAAGTTTAGTTTGGAGATAATTTGACCGAAAAATCTAAATCCCGATCAGAAGAAGATTAATTGCACAGCCCTGGTCTCTCGGCCCGGTCCCCTCAGAGGCTGACGTGGGACGCTGATGCTGGGGCTCCTCCAGTCGGCCGACTGGCCCTACCGTACCGCTGTGTTGAATTCTACTTCCTGTCCCTCCCAGGTACCCACAGGAAGTCGGGGCGCGCGGTGGCCATCAAGGTGATCGACAAGAGACGCTTCCCCTCGCACCAGGAGGGCCAGCTGAAGAACGAAGTCACCATCCTACAGGTACTGCCAATAGTTAATACTGTGCACAGTAAACAGTGTGTTTGTGTGTGTGTGTGTGTGTGTGTGTGTGTGTGTGTGTGTGTGTGTGTGTGTGTGTGTGTGTGTGTGTGTGTGTGTGTGTGTGTGTGTGTGTGTGTGTGTGTGTGTGTGTGTGTGTGAGTCATGATAAGAGTCATTGATGAAAGGGAGGGCAACTGCAACTTTTATTAGTGTGTGTGTGTGTGTGTGGGTGTGTGTGTTCAAACTCGTGTGGGTGCGTGTGCGTGTGTGTGTGAGTCATGATAAGAGTCATTGATGAGAGGGATGGCAACTGCAACTTTTATTTGTGTGTGTGTGTTTGCAAGTGTTCAAACGTGTGTGTGTGTGTGTGTGTGTGTGTGTGTGTGTGTGTGTGTGTGTGTGTGTGTGTGTGTGGTGTGTGTGTGTGTGTGTGTGTGTGTGTGTGTGTGTGTGTGTGTGTGTGTGTGTGTGTGTGTGTGTGTGTGTGTGTGTGTGTTTCCTCCGGCCCAGAACCTGTCCCACCCCGGGGTGGTGCAGATGGAGGCCATGTTTGAGACGGTGGAGCACATCTTCGTGGTGATGGAGAAGCTCCACGGGGACATGCTGGAGATGATCCTGTCCAGTGAGAAGGGCCGCCTCCCCGAGCGCAACACCCGCTTCCTGGTCACCCAGGTCACCCCCCCTCTCCCCCTCCACCCCCCATCCCCCCTCTGGAGGTCACAGATTGACTCCTCGGAGGATTTAAAGTTTAATGTTTGGCCTTCACGTTAGTTGTTGGCCGCAGTCACGAATAGCTGCTTGAGCCTCGGGCTGACCCTGTCTTTACCCTGTGTGTGTGTGTGTGTGTGTGTGTGTGTGTGTGTGTGTGTGTGTGTGTGTGTGTGTGTGTGTGTGTGTGTGTGTGTGTGTGTGTGTGTGTGTGTGTGTGTGTGTGTGTGTGTGTGTCTGTGTGTGTGTGTGTGTGTGTGTGCAGGTCCTGGAGGCGCTCCGGTACCTGCACCTGAAGCACATCGCCCACTGCGACCTGAAGCCGGAGAACGTCCTGCTGGCCTCCACTGACCCCTTCCCCCTGGTACACACACACTGTCACAGCTGAAGCAGGACAACTCACTAACCATGTACCAATGGTGCTCATGTTTACTGTGTTGTTTACTTTAACTAAGGGAGTGGGCTTCTGGTTAACCAAGGTGTTCACTTATACATTATTTGATAGTTTAAAATAAACTCTTTAAAATGAACTCTTTAAAATGAACCATTCATTAACATAAGGGTTCATGTTAGGGGTATCACTGTGCACTTTGTATCACTACCCCCCTCCATCACCCCACTTGCACCCCAAACACTACGGTTAACCCCCCCCCCCCCCCCCCCAGGTGAAGCTGTGCGACTTCGGCTTCGCCCGCATCATCGGGGAGAAGTCGTTCCGCCGCTCGGTGGTTGGCACGCCGGCGTACCTGGCCCCCGAGGTGCTGCGCAGCGGCGGCTACAACCGCTCTCTGGACATGTGGTCGGTGGGCGTGGTGGCCTACGTCAGCCTGAGCGGCACCTTCCCCTTCAACGAGGACGAGGACATCGGCCAGCAGATCACCAACGCCTCCTTCATGTACCCCCGGCAGCCCTGGGCCACCATCACCCTGGAAGGTAGCGCCCGCGGCTGGGTCCCAACGGGAACCGGGGCGACCGTAGCTAGGATGCATGAACCACAACATTAACCGTGGCGACCGTAGCTAGGATACATGAACAACAACATTAACCGTGGCGACCGTAGCTAGGATACAGTAACTAAAACGGTAACGATGGTGGCCGTAGCTAGGATACAGTAACTACAACGGTAACCGTTGCGACCGTAGCTAGGATACGGTAACTACAACAGTAACCATGGTGGCCATAGCTAGGATACAGTAACTACAACAGTAGCCATGGTGACCGTAGCTAGGATACAGTAACTACAGCAGTAACCATGGCGGCCGTAGCTAGGATACAGTAACTACAACAGTAACCATGGCGGCCGTAGCTAGGATGCATGAACGACAGCATTACTGCTGTGAACGGAGCAACGACAATTACAGTCAGGGTCAACAGCTGCGTTAGCTATGAAGGTTACAATCCAGAAAGAAAGCATTGACAATAGCTACGATAGTTACTGATATCGCCGTTGGCTACGGTTACCACCCTATCGATGATAGCGACGATATTGACCATAGCGATGTTGGCTACC
The DNA here is from genome assembly GCA_900291075.1 of Melanogrammus aeglefinus. Lineage (NCBI taxonomy): Eukaryota > Metazoa > Chordata > Actinopteri > Gadiformes > Gadidae > Melanogrammus > Melanogrammus aeglefinus. The sequence goes on from OLKM01000802.1 coordinate 157,712, forward strand.
ATAGCGATGTTGGCTACGATAGTGATGTTAGCTACGATAGTGATGTTAGCTACGATAGTGATGTTAGCTACGATAGTGATGTTAGCTACGATAGCGATGTTAGCTACGATAGTGATTTTAGCTACGATAGCGATGTTAGCTATGATAGCGACCATGTCTAATGCCGACCTTCAGTGTGAGGTTTAAATATTTGGTGTGTGTGTGTGTGCTCGTGCTCGTGCATAAAGACGTAAACAACACCTAAGCCTGTCATCCCTTCTTTCCTTCCGCCCCCTCCCTCTTGGGACCCCCAGCGGTGAGTCTGATCAGCAACCTGCTGCAGGTGTCCGTGAGGAGGAGGTACAGTGTGGGCAAGGCCCTGGGACACCCCTGGCTGCAGGTGGGACACACACACACACACACACACACACACACACACACACACACACACACACACACACACACACACACACACACACACACACACACACACACACACACACACACACACACACACACACACACACACAGAAGTGTAGGTTATCGTAAACTCTAGAACTCAATCTTTCTATTTTCTCTTCTATTTAACCGCCAGCTGTGATGTTGACGTTAAAAGCCATTTCAAAAGCAAACCAATTGTGGCATAGATAGAGACGATAGATCAGCCTACCGGCCTGCAGGACTGTACCAGCCTGTAGGGTTATCCACCATTATGCATCTGGTTGGGACTACACCCACAAGTAGGTCTTAACGCTCCGGGGAATGAAGACAGTGTGAACTACAAATACAGTAAATATAAAAAAAAAAGGGTGAAAAAGAAATAATATTCAAAGATACAAAAAAGTTCCCGTCATGGATAAGTGTGGCTTTAAACCCATCTCTTAATAATACGGAGAAGGGGTGGGATTAAATAAGTGTGCATTTCTTCCCACTCCTTTTCGAATGTTATTTCAATCCCTCCGCAAGTTTGTCATTTACGTATCTAATTATGCTTTCTACTTTGTGTAACATCATTATTTTCTGTATGACAATTTCTGTTCGTTTTTTTTACATGTTCAAAATAAAAATGGCGATCAATCTATCAATCATTATCGCGTCCTCTGTGAACCAGGACTTCCAGCTGTGGTGTGACCTGCGGGCGTTTGAGCAGCGGATGGGCAGCAGGTATCTGACCCACGAGGGTGACGAGGAGCGCTGGCGGCGCTACGCCCAGGAGAGGGCGCTGGTGTTCCCCCCGCAGCTGTGCTGCGATGCGGGCGGCAGCGTCTGACCCGGCGTTATTCGTGGTTATTAAAGTTATTAAAAGGGACATTTTTTTATTGGTCATTCTTTCAAGAACAAGTTTGAGATTGTGTTGTTGTTTTTTTATCGCATTGGTCATTTTGTTTGTTTCGAAGGATCTGATTGGTCAAGAAAAAATATTCTGGGGTCCACGTAGCCTACCGATGTAATCGCGTCTATCGTTTTTTATTGGTCGTCATGAAAAAAACCATAAGGTGTAACACTGTTGTTTATTTATTGGTCGTCATGAAAAAAAACAAGGGGTTGATACGATGGCTGTACAGAAAGTGCTGCTGAGTAATATCAGTCGGCCTACAACATATGATACACAAGGCTTTAATGATGGTGAAGAGAAATTCACCTTACCTGAGTTAATACTGATAGTAATTTTCTCAATATTTATTTCCCAATCGTCTTTTATCTGTTGTTCAGCTGGACTCCAACCGAAGAAATCAGACCCCCCCCCCCCACCTTTTACTTCACAAAGTGTTGACATTGAGATTAAATTGAGAACAGCCTCGTACTGCCAAAAAACGAATCACCCTAGAGAAGTTTAGGAAGGAATCTAAACAACGCAGGTATTCTGTAACCTTCAAAAGATACCGTTTCACTCCAAAATCTTGTTAAGTTTTGGTTCAGTATTATTAGCACTTTATGGATACAGTAGGCCTATGTGTATTTCACACCGATGCTACACCAATCGTGTCGTCATGCGCATGCGAAGAACCACTAGGTAGCGAAATCTGACAAGGGAGCAGAATTTGGCAGAGCACCTGAACTTGTGCTTTGAATTGTGCGTGTCCTATTAATATAACCACAGAACGCAGGAGATGCAGAGTCTTTCCGGAAGCCACTGCATATGATTGGCCCAAATGATGGAGATGCAATTCTGGGTCCCATTTTTTTAAATAAACAAAGTGCGCAAAATTATTTGTTGGGAGCCTATAAAATACAAATAGTGTTACTACATATATTTTTGTATGTATCTTGTACCCTCTACACAGCACAACTGCTATCAAACTACTACATCGGGGAAACTTCAGGTGGACTCCTCCCAAAGAAAACAACCTAGTTTCAGTTTAGGTTCAAATCAGTTTTTCTTCACAAAGTGTTGACAGTGAGCTTTGGTATTGACAACAACAGCGTAGGCTGCTGCGCACTACAACACACTACACATCAGAATCTAAGATCTCTCTCAAAAATGAACCAGTCAGTACAGGATATCATTTGTTTATTGATTTAAAATATACAAGTCATTTTTATGATTGTGAAATCAATACATTCTTAATTGATTATTTTCCAGTGAATAAATCATGACAATATAAACATACATGAAGCCAGTTTTAAGCAGAATTAAATCAACTGTAAAACCCACAACCCATCTGATGTTAAGTCTACAACCCATCTAAATACCTTTATTTTCTGAACCATGCTAACTTAATACAACGATCAGGCACATCTCCAAGTGGAGTGAACACTAGGAACATAAGGATGAGTAAAGCAACAGGGGAGAGAGAAGGTGTCCAGCCGCTCCTCCAGGCCCCGTACCCCTTAACCCCTTAACCCCTAGACGGCTGTCTGCTTCCCTTGGGGCAAGAGAGCCGACTGCAGTACTGCCCCCGCTTTTCACCCAGAGACCGAGGGCCCCAATATACAGAATACAAAAAGGTATCAAGATCCAAACGACCCTGATATTCATAAAACAGGTAAAGGTAAAAGTGGTGTATGTGAAGCGATCGTGGTATTGGGGAAGCATTGGAAAAAATCTGGATTTCCGTTCTTCAATGGTGTGAATTGACTTTAACGTATTCATGTAGTACTGCATGTGAGGTACTACAGCGCCAGGCACTGAGAACAGATTGTGTCACTTCTAGTTAGGGCGTGACACGGCAGAGCAGCTTGATTGAAATTCACCTGTTTTTATATTCCCGGATAGTTTTTTCTTTGCCAAATCATCGAATGCAGCTGCCACAGATGTAGACTGAACCCCTGGAGCTGACAACCCTGCAGCTCCTGCAGTCGGAGGCCCTCTAACTCCGAACCCTGCAGCCACCCCCACAACCCGGACCCCCGTGCTGCCCACCTGGTACAGGGTTTGCTCAGCTGCTTGCAGAGGACTGTCAACTCCTAGCTCATTCACTGAGCCTGTAACGCCTCCCAAAACCCCTCCGACAATGGCCCCAGCGGCCATATTAGCTGCCCTAAAGGCTAATGTGGTCCCCACAACCACCGCTGATCTTAGTACAGCTGCAAGGGGGGCAGCGGCCCCACACACAACCCCCACCGCCAGGCCAGTCGCCCCCCCCGCCAACACCTTCCACACTTTCTCTTCTCCTGGATCATTCTCTCCCATGTCTGTTGGACGCGGTCCCTTTGCTCCTGTGGGTGGAACATTACACAAGCTGTCCATTAAATTGCACCGTCCTGTCCACAAATGACTGTTTTAATCTTTGGTTGAGTTATCTAACACAATGCTTAATAGTTCTATAATATTAACGGTATATTCCCAATTTGGGAAATGTTCCATTTATGATTGAATAGGTTAAGCCTCAAACCTGAGATGACTTAGGTTTGGCCAATGATTGAACAAATTACACTTAGAAAAAGCCTTGATGATAACGTCAAACTGCGTTTTGTGTGAATATCACAAAAGAGTGCACATAGATTTACAGACCGCTCCTTGCCAACATTAAACTGCTGGAAGCTGCCCTGAATGGGCCCACATATCTAAAACAGACAGCTTTATATCACACTTTCTTTTTGGATTTTTGGACATGTCTTATGGTTCTGATGTTTTGATTAGGTAATGTAATTGAATAGTTCAATGGGTGCTTTTACCTTTATCCCAACAGGGCCTATGCACCTGACTTTCCTGAACTACAGTGTTGTGCAAACGGAAATAAATGGCAGAGACAATTAGTTGTGTAGCAGCAACAAGTGTATCCATAAAATCATTTATGGTATGTTTAAGTTCCTAAATACATTAATACATGTTCCTAATTCATTAACACAAAGGGCAGGTGGACTCCACCCAAAGAAATCAAGAAGCACACACAGTTTCTGTTCAAGTTAAAACCGGTTTCAATCATAGTGTTGACACTGAGATGAAGTTGAGAAAACAGAAGCGCTGTCTACTGCATGAATACACTCATCAGTTTGAAATAGTTCAAGAATGAATCTAAACCACGTAGGTCATCTATTATGGACACAAGCTAGTTTCACCAAACCACATACCAGTCTTGTTAAGGTTGGGTTACGGTGTATAAATAGATTTTAAATGTTTTTAAACCTACGGGTTGAAAATGCTTGTGTGCGTCTTTGGCCCAATCCCATTTCTTTGCTCACCGTCTCAACCCTAAATCTCAACCCTAACCCTACCCTTACCCTCATTGCTCATGCTCATTGCTACCCCTAACCGATCCCCTACCAAATGGGACAACCCTACCCTGTGACATCATCAAACCTGGGAAGATCTGGATATCATACGACATGAGCCCGGCAGCTCCCCGACCGCGGGCCGCCCGGGTCGGGTGGCCCGCGTATGATATCCAGATCTTCCGAGAGTCCGCGGCCGGGCTGCAGAGTATAATTAATAAAATAATTAATAGTTTATTACAGAGAAAACACTTAAATTTGTGTTTTTCAAATCCTGTCGCATCTTTTCGCCCTCCATCTTGTCTAGGATATTTCTTGATTTTCAGTTTTCTCGCAAGGTATTGTGGGAGCAAGTCACAACTGAAGCGCTTTGAGGGAGCCCATCGAAAATCTCAATTTTGAGGGGATGTTAGCCCTCCCCCTTACCCCTTAAGATACCTTTAAACTGGTATTGGGACATGGCTCCACGGCGCGTGAACGCGCAACAGTGAGGGCTAGGGCTGAGATTTTCCTTTGAGCAAAGAAATGGGATTCAGCCTTTATGTGCATGTGCGCGTGTGCATGTAATTCAACATTAGGCTACCTTCCAGGAAAAGTATAGATGACGCCACCTCCTCCACACCAGGTCATAAAAACACAAAATAACTTTTCGGCTTTGGGTGACTTATCTAACACATTTCTTATTTATCCTAACATATAAATGGTATTTTCCCCGACTTCAGAAATGTTCCGTTTGTGAAGTTGGGAAAAAATTCTTTGAGGGCATTATAATTTATGGTAGGCTATTTATAAGTCCATAAATACATGAACAATTTTTCTAATCCAGGGATTAAAATAAGCACCTAAACACAACATATGAGTGAAAGTGTGTAATGTACATTTTGGATTGATTTTAGGATTTTATTCTGGTTCCAATCAATCCTGAAAAATATAGCCTATGTGTCTTGGTTATGGAAATCCGTTTTTTCATCTTTTTTAAAATGTTCATATCCACAACAATGAAAAATGTAAGTGTTACTGAGCGTCTGAAGAGAAATTCACCTTACCTGACTCAATAATGAGTGTAACTTTCTGTATATTTATTTTCCATTCATTATCTTATCAGTAGCCTCTACCCGGAGAAATCACAGGCCAACCCAGCTTCTGTTGAAGTAAAAATCGAAAATTTCAAAGTGTTGACATTGAGACTAAATTGGGACAACAGCGTCATACTGCCAAAAAACAAACCACCAAAGAGTAGTTTAAGAAGGAATCTAAACAACGAAAGTAATCTGTAATCATCAACAAGTAGGCCTACCTTTTCGCTCAACAACAATCTTGTTTACTTTTGGTTCAGTATTGTTTCGTGCAGTGCTTTATGCACTTGTATTTTGAATTGGGTGTGTCCTTTTAATATCCCCATAATGCAGTAGATCGAGCATCTTTCCAGATGCCATTGCATATGATTGGCCCAAATGATGGAGATACAAATCAGGGTCCCATTTTGTTTTGCACACAATTATTTGCGGGGAACATATACAAAACAAATAACCTTACATACATTTTTGTACGTATATTGTAGCCTACCCTCTACACCGTTTCACCTTTGATCAAATTTTGCATTAAATATGAAATGGCTAGATTGGCACTCAAAGGACACTGTGGTTCCTGAATCCACGACTGCAGAACAGTCACCCAACGTCTCTATCCGCTGCGCCACTCAGACACTGAGTACAAATTGTTGGAAATTTATAATTGACATTACATAATGACATTGTTTCAAAGCGTCATTATCATTCCAATCAGATTGTAATGGGCAGAACTTGACCCAAGGTCTCCACATCAGTTAACCAAGCACTCTGCACAACTGAGACGCTGACATTCATTTGGTCGAAGTTTATAGTTGACGTGTCAATTTTTTTCAAATGAAACACAAGGGGTAACACTGTCGTCTTTTATCAAATGAAGCACTAGGGGCTAACAGTTTCGTTTTTTATTGGTCGTCATGAAAAGTGGTCACAAATGAATTTTTTATCAAATGAAACATAAGGGGCGGGGGGCGGGGGGCGGGGTTGACACAATGCCGAGTAATATCAGTACAACATATGATACACAAGGCTTTAATGATGGTGAAGAGATATTCACAATACACAATTCACAAAAGTAAATTTGATCGTAACTTTCTCAATATTTATTTTTCTCTTCGTCTTTTATCTGTTGTTCAGCTGGATTCTTCAAACCGAAGAAATCAGAGCCCTATGCAGTTACTGTTGAAGTAAAAATCTATTAGCCTACTTCACAAAGTGTTGACATTGAGATTAAATTGAGACAACAGCCTCGTACTGCCAAAAAACGGATCACCCTAGAGTAGTTTAAGAAGGAATCTAAACAACGCAGGTGTTCTGTAACCTTCAAAAGGTACCTTTTCCACTCAATCTTAATTTTTGGTTCAGTATTATTAGCACTTTATGCATAGTGCATACAGTATGTGTATTTTACACCGATACTACACCACGGATCAATAGTGTCGTCATGCGCCTGCGCAGAATCACTAGGTAGCGAAATCTGACAAGGGAGCAGAATTTGGCAGAACACCTGAACTTGTGTTTTGAATTGTGTGTGTCCTATTAATATCACCACAGAACGCAGGAGATGCAGTCTTTCCGGAAGAAATGATGGAGATGCAAATCTGGGTCCCATTTTTTTTAAATAAACAAAGTGCGCACAATTATTTGTTGGGAGCATATAAAATACAAATAGTGTTACTACATATATTTTTGTACGTATCTTGTACCCTCTACACAGCACAACTGCTATCAAACTACTACATCGGGGAAACTTCAGGTGGACTCCTCCCAAAGAAATCAACGCAGTTTCAGTTTAGGTTCAAATCAGTTTTTCTTCACAAAGTGTTGACAGTGAGCTTTGGTATTGACAACAACAGCGTAGGCTGCTGCGCCAACACACTACACATCAGAATCTAAGATCTCTCTCAAAAATGAACCAGTCAGTACAGGATATCATTTGTTTATTGATTTAAAATATACAAGTCATTTTTATGATTGTGAAATCAATACATCCTTAATTGATTATTTTCCAGTGAATAAATCATGACAATAAAAACATACATGAAGCCAGTTTTATGCAGAATTAAATCAAATGTAAAACCCACAACCCATCTGATGTTAAGTCTACAACCCATCTAAATACCTTTATTTTCTGAACCATGCTAACTTAATACAACGATCAGGCACATCTCCAAGTGGAGTGAACACTAGGAACATAAAGATGAGTAAAGCAACAGGGGAGAGAGAAGGTGTCCAGCTGCTCCTCCAGGCCCCGTACCCCTTAACCCCTTAACCCCTAGACGGCTGTCTGCTTCCCTTGGGGCAAGAGAGCCTACTGCAGTACTGCCCCCGCTTTTCACCCAGACCGAGGGCCCCAATATACAGAATACAAAAAGGTATCAAGATCCAAACGACCCTGATATTCATAAAACAGGTAAAGGTAAAGGTGGTGTATGTGAAGCGATCGTGGTATTGGGGAAGCATTGGAAAAAATCTGGATTTCCGTTCTTCAATGGTGTGAATTGACTTTAACGTATTCATGTAGTACTGCATGTGAGGTACTACAGCGCCAGGCACTGAGAACAGATTGTGTCACTTCTAGTTACGGCGTGACACGGCAGAGCAGCTTATTAATTCAATTTAAATTCACCTGTTTTTACATTCCCGGATAGTTTTACGCTTGCCAAAGCACCAAGTACAGTTTTTGCATCAACCCCCGGAGCCAGAGCTGACAAACCCCCTGCAGCTCCTACAGCCAAAGCTGACAAACCCCCCGCAGTTCCTGCAGCCATAGGCCTTGCAGCTCCCAACACTGCAGCCCCCCCCACAACCCGGACCCCCGTGCTGCCCACTTGGCGCAGGGTTTGCTCAGCTGCTTGCAAAGGACTGTCAGCGTCTCGCCCACTCACTAAGCCCACACCGCCTCCCACAAGACCTCCGAGAGCGGCCCCGGCGGCCGCATTAGCTGCACTAAAGGCTAATGTGCTCCCCACAGCCACGGCTGATGCTAGTCCAGCTGCAAGGGGGACAGCGGCCCCACACAAAGCCCCCACCGCCAGGCCAACGAGCCCCGCTGCCACAACCTTCCTCACTGTCTGCATCAGGCTGGGGGAGAGGGACACCTCTCTGTGTCGCCCCCTGCTGGAGGATTGTGGAGCCTGTGGGCTTCTATTGAAACCTCTCTCTGCTGGTGCCCTCTCCCTCCTGACCCTGTCCTCTTCCTCCCTCCTCAACCTGTCCTCTTCCTCCCTCCTCACTGTCCTCTTCCTCTCTCCTCAACCAATCGACTTCCTCCCTTCTTAATCCGTCAACTTCCTCCCAACTTAACGTGTCCTCCTCCTCCCTCCTCAACCAATCGGTATCCTCCCTCCTCAATCTTTCAACCTCCTCCAAACTTAACCTTTCCTCCTCCGCCCTCCTAAACTTGTCCTCCTCCTCCTCCCTCCTTACCCTGTCTTCCTCCTCCCTGATTGCTGCCTCCACCTCCAGGTACATGGCGTTGGTGTAACACTCTCCACCGTTGTCGTTCACGACTTGCTCCACCTTTCCCAGCAGCTCGTAAACTTGCTGCACATTGCTGGAGTCCCGGTTGTTGAGAACGTGGTACCTGCCCCCACACCTGTCAAGCAAAGCCTTGAGCCTAGCAGGGGCGCTGTCAGTGCCCAGGTACTGCTCTATTGGCTCCTCAAGGTCATCTCCCCTGGTGAACAGCACCACCGTGTGGTTGCGGACCGCCGCTTCATCAAATATATCAGCAATCATATTGACGGCCATGTTCTCCTCCTCTGTGTAGCGTCCCAGTGGAACCACCAGGAGGAAGGCGTGTGGGCCGGGGGCCGTCAGGACCATGCATCGGCTGACCTCTGTGATGATCTGCTCCTTGGTCAGGTGTGTGTCTCCAAAACCTGGCATGTCCACCACCACCACCTCCTTCCTCCAGCTCCTTCTGCTGCTACTCCTACTCCACCTCCTCCTCCCCGCCTCCTCCTCCAGATGGTAATCAGAGGTCCCCAGCTGGCAGACTTTGGTAACAGAGCCTGCTTGACACCCGGACTGGAAGTGTCGTTTGCCCAGGATGGTGTTCCCTGAGGTGCTCTTCCCAGATCCCGTCTTTCCAATCAGGATCAGTCTCCTCTCTTCTCCTGGATCATGCTCTTCCATGTCTGTTAGCCACTGTCCCTTTGCGCCTTTGGGTGGAACATTACACAAGCTGTCCATTAAATTGCACCGTCTTGTCCACAAATTATTGTTTCAATCTTTGGGTGAGTTATCTAACACAATTTAATAGTTGTATAATATCAACGGTATATTCCCAACCTGAGAAATGTTCAGTTTATGATTAAATAGCTTAAGAGTAGCCTACTGTGCTTTTCTACTGGGTCTCTACGTAGAACAGGTGTGTTGCAGTACCATAGCCGGCCACAGGGCAAGTTATGCCTCAAACCTGAGATGACTAGGTTTGGCCAATGATTGAACAAATTACACTTAACCACCACTGGTCAATGGATTCACTAAAATAACTGGATCTCTATGATGATCTCACCTATGTTAGAAAACGCCTTTATGTTGACAACGTCAAACTGCGTTTTGTGTAAATATCACAAAAGAGTGCACATAGGATTTACAGGCCGTTCCTTGCCAACATTAAACTGCTGGAAGCTGCCCTGAATGGGCACACATATCTAAAACAGACAGCTTTATATTCTTATCACACTTTCGTTTTGGATTTTTGGACACGTCTTATGGTTCTGATGTTTTGATTAGGTAATGTATTTGAATAGTTCAATGGGTGCTTTTACCTTTATCCCAACAGGGCCTATGCACCTGACTTTCCTGAACTACAGTGTTGTGCAAACGGAAATAAATGGCAGAGACAATTAGTTGTGTAGCAGCAACAAGTGTATCCATAAAATCATTTATGGTATGGTATTGGTATGGTATTTTTATGGTATTTAAGTTCCTAAATACATTAATACATGTTCCTAATTCATTAACACAAAGGGCAGGTGGACTCCACTCCACCCAAAGAAATCAAGAAGCACACACAGTTTCTGTTCAAGTTAAAACCGGTTTCAATCATAGTGTTGACACTGAGATGAAGTTGAGAAAACAGAAGCGCTGTCTACTGCATGAATACACTCATCAGTTTGAAATAGTTCAAGAATGAAAAACCATGTAGGTCATCTATTATGGACACAAGCTAGTTTCACCAAACCACATACCAGTCTTGTTAAGGTTGGGTTACGGTATATAAATAGATTTTAAATGTTTTCAAACCTACGGGTTGAAAATGCTTCAGTGCGTCTTAGTGTGCATGTGCGCGTGTGCATGTAATTCAACATTAGGCTGAGTTCCAGGAAAAGTATAGATGGCGCCACCTCCTCCACACCAGGTCATAAACACAAAATACCTTTTCGGCTTTGGGTGACTTATCTAACACATTTCTAATTTATCCTAAAATATAAACTGCATTTTCCCCGATTTCAGAAATGTTCCGTTTATGAAGTTAGGGGAAAAGATCTTTGAGGGCATAACAATTTATGGTATATATAAGACCATAAATACATAAACAATTTTGCTAATCTATGTATTAAAATAAGCACCTAAGCACAACATATGCGTGAACATATGTGTGTACATCTAGGATTGATTTTATGATTTTATTCTGCTTCCAATCAATCATGAAAAATATGTTTTTTCATCTTTTTTAAAATGTTCATATCCACAACAATGAAAAATGTAAGTGTTACTGAGCGTCTGAAGAGAAATTCACCTTACCTGACTCAATAATGAGTGTAACTTTCTGTATATTTATTTTCCATTCATTATCTTATCAGTAGCCTCCACCCGGAGAAATCACAGGCCAACGCAGCTTCTGTTGAAGTAAAAATCGAAAATTTCAAAGTGTTGACATTGAGACTAAATTGGGACAACAGCGTCGTACTGCCAAAAAACGATCCACCAAAGAGTAGTTTAAGAAGGAATCTAAACAACGAAAGTAATCTATAATCATCCTACCTTTTCGCTCAACAACAATCTTGTTTAGTTTTGGTTCAGTATTGTTTCGTGCAGCGCTTTATGCACTTGTATTTTGAATTGGGTGTGTCCTTTTAATATCCCCGTAATGCAGTAGATCCAGCTTCTTTCCAGATGGCATTGCATATGATTGGCCCAAATGATGGAGATACAAATCAGGGTCCCATTTTTGTTTTGCACACAATTATTTGTGGGGAACATATAAAAAACAAATAACGTTACTACATACATTTCTGTACGTATATTGTACCCTCTACACCAGGGGTCTTCAACGTTTTCCAGGCCAAGGACCCCCAAACTGATGGAGAGATGGAGCTGGAATTGGTTTTTATATTAAACTGGTCCTATAGTGCCACCTTGTTATTTTACATTCAATACTAAGGCATTCAAATAATACACAGGTTCATATATTCATGTTTTTATTTTAAACATGTGCAAGGTACAGAGAGTAGAGTGGCCATTCCACTGCCATTCATAAACATAACATAACATAATAAACTGATACCTGCCAAGATCAACAATGTCTGTCAATTGCAGGTAAACTTAAACCAGGTAAAGCTATTCAAATGGACATTTTTAAAACATTACTGTGGAAACGAAAATCAGTGATGTTTGTTAGTGTCTTTCTTAGCACTCCGCTAGTAGTCCGGTACCTTATCAACCGCAGCGTGTCCGGTTGCTAAGCGACGCGTCTTTGGCGGACTATTTCTCTGCTGATCGCTTATTTTCCCGATAATGACGGGCGTTCTGTACATTATCCCTAACATAACAGCCCTCTCTCTCTCTCTCCAAACAGTCTTGGCCGCGCACTCTCATCCAAATCCGTATTGTTTGCGGCGGAGGAGGGGGACTGGACGAGGAACTGACGTCTCTGTGCTGTCCTTCTTAAAGGGCCCGTCCACACGTACCAAAACGATCTCTTTTTTCTCCGTTTTCCCTGGCATCGTTTCAAGAACATTTGCGTCCACACGGATCCATCTCAATACGACTCAAAAACGCTACTTCATGTTCCAGGCGTATAGGTGGCGCTGTTTTTTTTAGAAATTCACCGGAAACGGAGAGGAAGAGGCGGGAGCATGCACAAAAAGCTTGAGCGCTGTATACAACATATATATATATATATATATATTATATAATATATTATATAATATAATATAATATATACACAATATCTTCTCCAGCAGGAACACGAGCATGTAGTCGGCCATAGTTTTTGTTATGAGACGTCGTCACAGGTTACAAGAGGTTACGCTCGAGGGGTGTGGCGATGACGTCATCGAAACGCAGTAGGCCCTATGCGTTTTGGCCGTCCAGACGAACACTCAAGGGGTGCGTTTCTGAATTTATTCACCCTGGGACCTGGTTTCAGAAAACTCCGTTTTCATGCGATGCGTTTACAGGATTCGTGTGGACAATCGGCCAAAACGATGCAAAACATCTGCGTTTCCACGGACCCCCTGTTGAAGACCTCTGCTCTACACAGTACAGCTTCTACCAATGGTTGAACCACCGTGCTGGAAATTATCTGCTTCTGTTTTGCTGTCAAGTTTCTTTCTACTGCAGGGAACGAAATGGCTGACTTGTTCATGTCCATTGGTCTACTCTACGGCATGGACCTATTACAGATCTACGGAGGTGAGAGAAGACAAAAAGGTGGTGCTCCCAATAGCATCCAGCTGGTGCCCCCATGGACCTAGGGTGCCCCCCAATAGCGTCCAGCGGGCGCCCCGGAGCCAAACACTTTGGTGTTGCAACGCACTGTGAGGGCAGGTCGGCTTTTTTCAGCCTTTTTCAACGTTTTGCGTCAGTCGCCCCAAAGCGGCCCCCAGTCGAGTTTTCAACGTTTTTTTTCGTGTTAAATGTCATTAAAATAATGATTAATCTAATTTAAAAAATGTTTTTTTTAACCTTTATTCCATCAGTGCGTTGTCACACCACAGTGTTGGGCTAGATGGATGCTACTTGGTGCTCCTGATTTCCCGGGCTCTTCTCCTGCATGAAGAACAGCAGCGCCTTGAAGACTGAAAATGGCCCAACACATGGACCAAACACAGACATGACACAACGGTATTTGTTTTACTCAAAACCAAATTTATTCTTTACATATTTTGTTTTAAATGTACAATCAAACCATGAAGTAAATCATACATTAATTCCTCATCACGATAATGAACAACTCTAAATACCACGAGCCATAAATAAACAGAAGGGTGACACATCGAGGTCAGTATGAAACAGGGTTAGGCGACACACCACGGGGCCAGACAACGGCAACGCTTTCTCCGCTCACTCAAACACACAAAAATGCAGTGAAAAAAACCGAATGACCCCTACTTTCCTCGTTATTCGACGACTCACTCTTGTAATTCTTGTAAAATGTGAATCCGTTCAAGTCATTGCGTTGACTTTGTATGCATTTGCTCCGCGCCTTCGCTTCTGGTGTGAGCGCAGTGACCGTTACCCTCTGTAGAACATAAAATCCTTCATTTTATTAGTCGAGTTAGTTTATACGTACATCTTTTTTTTCTATACTGATACTGGGATGCATCCAAGAAAGGCCTGACAATGACTGTACCCGACGTTGCCATGGAAACGAGAGTGGGCCAAGACAGGGGGCTTCTGTTGAATTCCAACATTGTGCAAATTTGGTTGCAATCAGGATACACATATTAAACTGTTTGTTTGTTGCGTGACATTGGCGGCCCTAATTTTGCATTTTTCATGACATCAAATAAAAGCATAAATTCATACACATTGGACAGGGGCACGAAGAACACATTTTCTTCGATTCTTGTTTGAGGCCGGCCATCGCATACATGAACACCAACAAGACCAATAGGCTAGCGCTAATTCAGCCTCCTGGTTTAATCACTGATTCATTAAGGACGGAGACAGGGACTTAGTTGACTGTAAGGAGAGTGGTTCTTCTCTTAATTAGTCTATGACAGGTGACATAGGTCGCTGGCCTCGTATTAAAAGTGTGAACGGAGTGTTTGTACAAATATACTCATGCACGTATGCGGGTTGACACTGCGGCAGTGATGGAGGGGGGGGGGGGGGGGAGGGGGTCTCGAGGAAGATGGCTACTCTTGTTTCTTCAGCCAAGCGATGTGGGGGAGAGACTAAGTGTTTAACAAACAGTTCTCACAGACGACATCACAAGACCCAGATCCCGGGAGAGGAAGGGAAATACAAAAAATAAAATAAAAGGAACAGGCAGTCACTCTGCAGCATCACCACCGTCAGTATCATCAACACCATCATCAGGACCGACTCCCTCGGATCTACAGTGCAGCAGGTATTCCAGTCTTTGCGCGGTTCGTTTCTGTTTTCAAGCCATAAAACATTAGTCGATTATAGCAGGATCAATACTTAAAAGAAGAAGCCACGGTACTCATTTTGAGGAGGAGCAGAAGTGATTTTTTTTTTTTGCTTTCTCCTCGTCAAAGTAAATCACAGACGTAGCTAAACCCCACTGTGTTTCACTGAGACACCTTCATTTACACCGAGAGAGGTCACCAGACGCGTCCAGGCTCATCTTTCACACACACACACACCTCATCTTGGCTCAGAAAGTAGGCAATCTTGAAATCCAGTACCAACCACACACACACACACACACACACACACACACACACACACACACACACACACACACACACACACACACACACACACACACACACACACACACACACACACACACACACACACACACACACCTTGCAGGAGAAGGAGTCTTGCACGTGTCCATCCCATTGTACTACACACTGCCTGGAATGTAGAGCTAGTATAGAGTGCACACACGCGCGCCAACACACGCACAAGCACAAGCACACAACGCGCCACGTGCAAATAGTGTTACAGAGGGTGTGTGCAAGCACGGGGAAGGTCCCTCCTCGCATGGCAGCTGATCATTCTGACCTTTGAACCCCCAGGTCTGTCCCAGCACTAGGGTACCCCACCCCCCCCGCCCCCCACCTCCTGAAACCCGACGCAGGAGAGGAGCTGCGGCCAACAGTGTGTGTGTGTGTGTGTGTCTGGATAGCAGAGTGCATTTGAAAACAAAGGACAGCATGCGTTTTGCAGGTTTGAGTGTGTTTGATCTGTGAGTGCTAAAAAGGTACGACCAAAATAGGTGTGTGTGTTAGTGTGTGTGTGTGTGTAGTGGTTTGATCAAAACTCGTGTGTGTGTGTGTGTGTGTGTGTGTGTGTGTGTGTGTGTGTGTGTGTGTGTGTGTGTGTGTGTGTGTGTGTGTGTGTGTGTGTGTGTCTCTCTCTCGTGTCTTCCATGCACCACCTGGGTTCTCATCCGCATAGCAGAGCGATGGCACCCCAGTGTCCAAATGTCTCTCTCCCTCCTCCTCCTCTTCCTCTTCTCGCCAACCAGCGAAGGGAGGGGGGAGGGGGGAGTCCGTCCGTCCGTCTGCCCTCTAGTGTGCGGTGGAGCGCGGACGGGGGGCGGGGTTTATATACACAGAGGGTGACCCACGGCGATGACCTCATCGAGGCGATGGTTGGGGGGGGTGTGTGTGTGTGTGTGTGTGTGTGTGTGTGTGTGTGTGTGTGTGTGTGTGTGTGTGTGTGTGGGTGTGTGGGTGTGTGTGAGATGTGTTAGTATTCAGAGTCGTCCAGGAGGCGGACCTCCTCGTCGCGGGCCGCTGTGGCGGGCGGTTGCCGCGGTGACGGCGCCGCGAGGCGGCCGCGGCGGCCCGTGAAGGAGCGCACTAGTTGAACATGATGGTGTCGGGGTCTTGGTTGGCCATCTGCGCCATGTGACGTAGGATGTCCTTTTTTGTGATGATCCCCAGCAGGCGCCTGCAAGGGAGAGAGACAGACAGAGAGACAGACAGAGAGAGAGAACAGAGAGACAGAGAGAGAGAACAGACAGAGAGACAGACAGAGAGACAGACAGAGAGAGAGAACAGACAGAGAGAACAGACAGAGAGACAGACAGAGAGAGAGACAGAGAGACAGACAGAGAGAGAGAACAGACAGAGAGAGACAGACAGAGAGACAGACAGAGAGAGAGAAGAGAGACAGACAGAGAGAGAGACAGACAGACAGACAGAGAGAAGAGACAGACAGAGAGAGAGAAGAGGATGATGAGGATAGTGAGGAGAGGACATCGAGAGAAGGTGGAAGGCGGTCCCCCCCGGTGGGCCCCGCTACGGAGGTCACGGTGGTCGGTTGGCGAGGGGGGGGCCACGGTGGTCTCATCTCAGAAGGGCCCCACGGCAGATTGAGCCGATCCAAATACGATGAAAGACATATTTATTCCGATGGACAAAGAAACCACTAAACGAATGACTCATAAATCAACAACGTATGTCGTACTGTCATTGTCACCATGAGGTTTCCATTCACTGGGTCACTGTTCATTAAATAGACGCATTAGCCTGATGACAAGGGACAGGGCCTAGGCTTAACGGATTAGCAGTGTGCGTAACGGTAAGCGCTTCCATCACATCGGGGAACCCCCCGTCTGAGAACCACAGTGGGCCGCCATGGCAACAAACCCATCAATCACCACCACCGGGATCCCCGAATCAAATAGGTGCGGAGAGATAACAATGACTAACGAACTAACTAGAGGACATCGGCTGTACACTCTGTTCACATGCTGGAAACGGGGTACCAGAGGAGGGTACCAGACCCCCCCCCCCCCCCCGTTTGTTGGGTAGAGTTGCCCCCCCACCCCCCTCCAAACCGCATCACCCTACAGGAAACAGGAAGCCACCGTCAAAGAGCCTTGGGAGAGGTCACAGCTGCATGTACTGTTCAGCTTCTTCTGCCGTCAGAGGAGGAGCGTTTCAGTCTGAGTCCAACTGTAGAAGTGCAACCGTTTTCACTTTACGGTTAGAGTAAGGCAGAGAAGCGCTGAGAGCATGCACGTACAAAAACGTGGACTAGTAATGTCATTTAATGCCATTAAATTACAGTACTGAGTACTGATACAGTACTACAGTACTGAATACAACCATTTGAGGCAGATTCAGTAAACCAAAAGACCTGAAAGACCATGTATAAATGTCCATGCAATGACAGATTGTCGTTTTTGTTCTTGCAGTGTGCAAGAGTAAACAGATATCACATTTCAAATGTTGAAATAATTGACACATTAAATATATAATTGACATGTGTTTCGTCAATGACAATCTCCCATCTTGTTGAAACGATGCAATATGGGTTTTGTGACGACAACACAAATCGAATCGATGGAAATGTGTGATTTGGCCCATGGCAGTGTGGGTGTGCTTGATTCAGCCCCAGGGACTTCTCGTGATAACAGTGGTTCTGTGTTCACACTACGATGCCAGGTTAGGGGATCTAGGCCTGTTTCAGGAGCACCTCATAGATTTATGTACAGTGGTATTCGTGCAATTAGTCATTGTGTGAATACAAAATTGTTTCGACGTTTAGAATTTTTTTTGGTGGTTAGGATTCACGACCATAAACTACGTACAAAAAATAAACGCTAAGGTGCTCGTGAATTCAACCGCAAAACTAAAAGGTTGGGAACCGGGGGGCCGAATGGGAGGGTAAGGGGTTGCGATGGGGTTATGTGGATTCAGAGACCCTCGGGGCAAAGAGACAACGATCAGTTGGAGAGGACGATGGGGAGAGAGCATCTCTTGGTAAAAAAAAAAAACCAAATCTGGGTTCTCACTTCAAAAGATGGACCATACTCCAAGCCTGCAGCTTAGTAACTCTTCAAGCTTAAATGAATAAACTTGAAGGTAGGCTGAGGTCAGAGAGTATTCAACAGAGACTGCTTACGAGTGACAGGGGATCAAAATCCTGGTGACACACTGCCCACCTTGGGGGGGGGTGGGGGGTAGCTAAAACTACCTTCTGGATGTGGGCTATGTTTGCCTCGCTCTGATTGGCTGGAACTGGAGTGTCACACCAGGATTTTGTCACACCCCGGTAGCGTGCTCGTTAATGCTAGCGAGACGGGCGGTGGGTTGGGGTTAGCGGTTGGGGGTTTGGTTAGTGGAAGCCAGTTCTGGGTGAGGGGTCAGCAGTAGAGGGTTACACTACAGGGTCATTTGCTTGTAACAAGGTCCAGTTACTGTACCACCACTAGGAAGGGAACCAGAGGCTGCTACGCACAACTACCGCCAGAGGTAGACTCCACCCAAACACATCACTGTCACCACCAAGGTTCTCACCGCTAAGGAAACAGGGGAGGGCGGAGAGAGGACCAAAAGGGTGAGGGGAGGGAGGCAATACCGGACGTGTTGATTGGCTCAACAGCCGTCTGGCAGTTCACCTCCCCCTCCCCGGCACCACGTTTAAAACAAAACAATAAATACAAACACAAAGCCATGAAAGGAACAGCCTGCTTCCTCCGAGGCAGCTAGTTACTCGCCGGGTGGTCGTCATGACGACGTTGCTACGGGCGGCGGCCTGACGTCGTCGCTCTGCGGAGACCCCCAAGGGTTCAACGGAGGGGGGGGGGGGGGGGGTTTAAAGAATACAAAATATGAAAAAATAAACAAGTTAATCGTGGTCAAAAGAAAAGAGGGTCTAGGATTAAAGATGGCGGCTGTTGTGGGGGGGGGATGGTATGGGGTGACACACACACAGAAGCGTAACAGTCATGTCACATGACTGCGGAGCGCGAGACTCCAGGGACGAGAGGTGTTACCGTCAAAGAGAGACTCAGCTACTTAAAGGTTCTACGAGGAGGAGCTGATTCAGCGGAAAGAGACGAGCGGTTACCTCTCGTCCTTACCGCCTGTATATACCGTCAGATTCAAAAGGACCACTCCCTCTGCACGCTCCTCGTAGAGGCTTTAACACACACACACACACACACACACACACACACACACACACACACACACACACACACACACACACACACCACACACACACACAACACACACACACACACACACACACACACACACACACACACACTACGGGGTTATGACTAGTGCAGGGGTTTCACTATTGACACTACTCGTGCCCTACTGAGCTGGGGTTAGGTACGGACGCGGCAGCCGGCTGGAGATGGTATGCCAAGCCGTCGTCACGGAAACTACAAGATGACTTGATGTGACAGTTCCCATGGTGATCCCAAATTTCCGTCCACGTGTCCGTCGTCGTTAAATCACTGGAGTTGCAGTACGCCAAAGCCGTATCAAAATTGATTTTTGTTCTGTTCTCCTTCCAAGACATTTGTCTTTAACGACAAAGGAAAAGTGGTCCAAGGAAACCTATTCAAATCTACGAGCTAGTTGCCTTACTTGTATATCTTTATATTACACCTTGTATCTCGTATCTTTCAAATGAAGATTTTTTTTTATTCAATACAAATTGTATCTAACCCCAAATTTGAAAGAATTGTTATGCATCACAGTTTAACAGATGTCACATCTGTCGACAGATGTGCCGAACATGAGAGGACTGCAGCATTGATAAAAAAATAAATCCACACCAAAGTAAACCATCACACGCAGAGGCCCGAGCCAGCAGAGAAAGGTTTGAGAACGGGAACTGCCAAGACCGTCTGACCACACAGAGGTTCATGCATGCCTCCTAGGAGGCGGAGCCTAAGAGTCTAGTGTGAAGAGCAGAAGGAGGAGTCATGGGGGATGGGGGCGTGGCTAATCACCGGGAGCTCCGCCCTCTGCTCGAGCTCCTCCAGATGCTCTAAAATATTCTTCTTGGTGATGATGCCCAACAATATCCTGCAACACACAGCCGTTACTCGGCAACAGCACGCCACAACAACAACAACAACAACAACAACCAAAGAGAGGAGAGAGAGGAGACACAAAAGACAGCAGCAGCACAAATCATATGTAAACAGACATAACTTAAAACACGCCACAAATTAAGAACAAAACATAACATATATGAATATCAGTGTTAATAAACATGGCCACTAAATCTGTCACTGTATTATGGACCGTCAGACCTGAAATAACCGGTCAGAGCATTCTGTGGAAGGTGATCTTAAACGGTTTATATCTTTAGAAGATGTGACCATGAGATCAAGCATTGTATTTATGGGGACGATATGCGGTAGATATAGTGTGAAATCAGCGTATTCTATTTGATATGGAGCTCAAACACTATTTAAAATGGGAAAGCAATAATAATACAAATGAATCCCAAAATAATAATAAAATAATAGAACAAAATGAACGAACTGCTGCCATCCTTAGTCTCTGCGTGCTGCCACAGCATGTCAGACAAAACTACCCGTTTGTCCTGCAGTGCAATACCACCATCTCACCACCAGGTGTCGCTAAAGCGTGTCCGCCAGCTCCAGAGCGGACTCCACAACATAAAGACACTGGAAAAAAAACCCTTGACAGCTCCGGTCACGTCCACGGACACCCAATAGTACGTCTAAATATTATATTACGTCATCCCGCATCGGGATGCGGGATGAGTATTTTCTCTCACAGAGCTCCCTTTGACCGCGTAGGTCTTCAGGGGATTAGTGCGCGAGGGGGGGGTTCAGCGGTTAGGCCAGGGGGGTGTGGGCAGCAAGGGCAGCAGGGTGCGTATGTGGTTGGCACACGGGCATGTTAGTAAAACGAAGCGGATGAGGGAGTCAAGGGAGGAGATTGGGACGGTTTTATCAATTTGTTTTGCACACATTTTGTTATTTTGTGTTTATTATTTTAGTTGATACGTCGGTGGTTGGAGCGCTAACATTTCAACCCCCCGTTCTCTTTCTTTGCAGGGCTATAACCACGGCACCTTCATCAGCCGAGCTGGGGGACACCACCACGGAGCCCATCTCAGTACCGTCGAAAAAAACTCACCCAAAGACAAGGCGACCACACCGAACACACTCTTACCAAATCAAAACAAAACCCCCCCAACCTCAACTCCCGGGGCGCCTGTGGATGGGACCCACCCCCCTCCTGACCAGAGCACTCGATCGGCCCGGACGGACTCACCCGTTGTGGGTGACCAGGCACTGGCGCAGGCCCAGCTTGCGGAAGATGTCCACCACGATCTCCATGGGCGTGTGGTCGGTGACGGTGAAGGGGCTCATGTCGAGGATGGAGCGCAGCTTCAGGGGCCGCGGGCTGTCGGCGGGCAGCGTGGGGGCGTGCTGCGTGAAGTAGACCCTGGAGGCCAGCACGATGCCCTCCTGCTTACGCCGCGCGTTCTCTGGGGGACGGGGGGTTTGGAAAAGGTTTAACAGAATAATCATGTGATGGACAGCTCCAATTAACGCTGCTTAGTGGGGACAGGCATCCCCACTTAGGGAACAACAGAAAAGGTTGGAGAGAGAGGGATAGGAAGAGGTGGATGGAGGGAGTCCTCCGTGATGTAACATCGTCAACATGTTTGGGTTAGTGCGCGGAAAGAGGGTGGCGTCCTCACCGATGGCGATGGTGATGTCGCGGCGCAGGGCGAACCCCACCAGCCGCTGCGACTCCTTGGACACGATGACGGGGAAGCCGTTGTAGCTGGTCTCGCTGATGACCGCCTGCAGCTCCTCCACGCTCAGGTCGTCCTGGGTCAGCACGGCCAGCGGCGGGTCGCTGCGCCGCGGCCGCATGACCTCGCGGGCCAGCGTGGTGTGTGTGAACTCCTCCTTGGCGTCCAGGAAGGGGTAGCCGTTGAGCCGGATGTGCGACTCGTAGATGCCGGCGCGTCCGAAGGCGTCGCCCACCCACTTGCTGGTCATGACGGCCGCCATCAGGGGCACGATGTACTCCAGGCCGCCCGTCAGCTCGAACACGATGACCACCAGGGAGACCGTCATGCGCGTCACGCCGCCTGCAGGGACGGGGGGGAAAGGGGGTGGTTGAGGGTTCAGTGGGGATCACACAACCAGGGTGGGGGGGGGGGGGGGCACGTTTGAGGGATCAGTACCAGCCCAGCCAGTCTAATCACATGCACTTGGCACTTGGAGAGTAAGTTGGAGAAATGGCAGAACTTTAAAAACAAAACAACTGCGATAATAAGATAATGTGAGGATTTACCCACTCAACAAACCAACATGGCCCGCTAGGTCGACCCATTGGTTATAAGTTCATTGTGACGTTAACATGAAGACCAGCAAAAACTGCGGAGAAAACATGTGGAGTGACAGCTCACGGCTCACAGGGTATCTTCAGGTTTCAGCAAGTCAAATTTAAGACTTTTTAAGACCTTTTTAATACCACCTTGAAGGAAATTTAAGACCTAAAACACGCGATGGTGGGGGTTGGCAACAGAAGCAAGCCAGCTACGGAAACGGACGTCTTCAAGCCAACCGTCCTTGAATTTGCACCTACCCATTGTCGCAGACTAGCTAGCAAGCATGCAGATAATCACCACCATGACATTTTTGACAAATTTAAGACTTTTTAAGGCCTTAAATTTAGAAACATGAATTTAAGACTTTTTGGACTTTTTAAAACAATAAAGATACAGAACAGCACAGACGAGGCTACAACAGACCCCAGTTGAGCTTCACTCGCCCTCTCAAAACCAGGTGTGGTTCATGTCAACCGACGTCTACACCGCCGGTCACTCTGAACAGCAGGCGCTAAACAATAAACATCCTCTCGTAAGAAATGTGAGGTACAAATATGTACCCTGGAGGTTAAATAACAGCAATATGCCACTTAAAGGCGTTGGTGTACTCCCTGTTCCTCAGCAGTCATCGCCCCGGGGGACGTAAGGCGTGTGTGTTCTGGCAGACGTTCACGTTGCTTTGGCAAAATTTGCCTCGCCGGGTGTTCTATTTTGTACTTGTACGTAGGGATCACTGGATTGTGGGTAATATCTTTATCGCGATTATTTTGGTCAATATTGAAGTTACGGTAATTTAAACTACCGTATTATTTTTGAGTTTGAAAAACATGATCATTTATTCAGCATTTCTCTCCGAAAAAAAAACGTTGTAACTGAGAACACAAAAAATGTATCGAGCTGTTCTATTTCTATTAAACATTGAATGAATGAAAAAAATACACAAAAACATTGAACGATTAAAAAGGATAAAAAAAAAAAAAGTTGGATTATATTAGTTTGGAGATCGTTTGACGCAAAAAATAAAAAATGTAGATCAAAATCAATTTAGCAAAAGAAATCTATATTATATATAATCCAATAAATCCAGCAGTGTTGTGGACTCACCGAGGCAGGCGGCCGCCCCCACCATGGCGTACAGGCCGGGCGTGATGCAGTCGGCGCCCACCTCGCACCACTCCTTGAAGATGAACCAGTCGTGGTGGTAGTAGGCCAGCTGCTCCATGGCGATGCCTACGATGCGGCCCGCAATGGCGCCGATGGCCATGCTGGGGATGAACAGGCCGGAGGGGACCTGTGGGGGGCGCCAGAGGGCAGCTTCAGGCGGAGGGTTTTAAGAAAGAACAAAATGGTAGAGCACCTCCACCTGCACCACCACCTCCACCTCCTCCACCACCACCACCACCTCCACCTCCTCCACCACCTCCACCACCACCACCTCCACCCCTACACCACCACCACCACCACCACCCCCTACACCACCACCACCACCACCACCCCCGACACCACCACCTCCTCCACCCCACCACCTGCACCACCACCACCACTCCAAGTGGTTCAGGAGGAAAGAGGCAAATGCCCTTTTCAATCCAGCTGCCTCTGAAATGTGGTTGATTGCGCCACAGAATGGCCCGTTGAGATTAGTGTGAATTGTGCAACAGGCCCTGCAAAAAGGTTCCTCGTCCAACATGATTCAGCATACCAAACAACAACTCTCCTTTCAGCTCTTGAAGACCATAACACACTGCATCGCTCCATCATTAAACCCCGCCAAAACATTTTCCAAAGCCACGCCTAAAGAAGCCTGCGGATAATACATGAGGGTGTCACCTTGAGTCCGAACGTGAAGATGGTGATGACGACCTTGAAGATGAGCGCCAGGCAGAGCTGCCACATGGCGGCGTAGACCCCGGACGCGGCGGGCCGGTTGGGGGTCTCGTTGAAGGCCTTGCTGCCGTTCATCTGGCTGCGGTACTGGCAGAGCTGCGAGGACTCCAGCGGGCCACAGTCCGTGAACAGCTCCTTGATGAGCATGCTGGTGTTCTGCCGCGTGTACGGGTTGGGGAAGGCCACCACCGCCGTGATGGCCGCCACCAGGATCACCTCCAGCACCGGGTACTTGCCTGGTGGGGGAGGAACCAGAGGGTCAGTGGACGGGGAGCTGCTCCGCCGGCATGGTGGTGGAACGGGGGCACTGGACCAGTCTTACAGGGGCTAGTCTTAGGGGGACTAGTCTTAGGGGGACCAAGAGAACATGCACCAGACGTACAGGGACTAGTCTTAGGGGACGAAGTTAACATGGAATAGACTTACAGGGACTAGTCTTACAGGGACCAAGAGAACAGGCACCAGACGTACAGGGACTAGTCTTACAGGGACCAAGAGAACAGGCACCAGACGTACAGGGACTAGTCTTACAGGGACCAAGAGAACAGGCACCAGACGTACAGGGACTAGTCTTACAGGGACCAAGAGAACAGGCACCAGACGTACAGGGACTAGTCTTACAGGGACCAAGAGAACAGGCACCAGACGTACAGAGACTACACTAACGAGGACCAGGTTAAAAGAGACCATCCCCCCCATGCTGACAGGCTCAATTTAATTTGAAGTGACGGGTGTTTACACCTTAGCGACAAGCTATCCACACCCACATACTATTGTTTCTAGTACAACCTTTCAAGTGCGTTTGCTCTACGAGTGGATATCTAAACCAATGATTCCCAACCGGGGGTACTTATTGTAAGTCGCTTTGGATAAAAGCGTCTGCTAAATGCCCTAAATGTAAATGTACGCGGACCCTTAGGGGTACGCGAGGGTATTGCAGGGGGTACGCAGAAAGATTATAAATTAGCCTACAAGCATCCAAAATAAATTGTGAATTTTAATAAGCCCATAAGTCTATTTTCGCATGTGCGATTAACAGTTTTTCCTCAGTGATTTTAACACTACAATGCACATCATATGAAAAGTGGCGACATCAGATGTGTCAGACGTCTGTAGTTCACGTTTGCGCTTTAAAAAAAAAAGGTTCTTGTTGCGGTTGCGCGCAAAGCTAGCTAAAAGCTTTTGAAAGACAAGTAAGCTCAAGTTTTTCATTAAACTGAATAAAATGTATTTTTTTTTCCACTCACAATAATTGTCTATGGTATTATTTAAATGAGCCGAGTACACATTAAGGCGAATAATCCACATGAGAGAGGGGGTACTTTTAACAAGGAAACCAGCTCAAGGGGTACACTGGTCAAAAAAGGTTGGGAGCCACTGATCTAAACCGCGGTTGGTGACCTATTCTACGACTCATTTCAAAGCGCTCCGGGCCACTGACCGAAGCGGGTGGACTTGCGTCGCCGGCACCAGGCGATGTTGGCCCGTATGAAGAAGGCCCCCCAGAGTCCCCCGAACACGCCCAGCAGGATGAAAGGCAGCAGCTCGAACAGGTACCAGGGCGTGTGGTACTCCACGTAGAACAGCACCAGGCGGCTGTTCCCGAAGGGGTTGATGGAGCGCAGCACGAACGCCGCCACCAGGGCCGCGAAGAACGAGCGCCACAGCGTCTTCAGGGGGAAGTAGTAGCTCACCTGCAGAGGAGGAGGAGCCGGTCAGACCCCAGGAACCGCCTCTAGGCTACAGTGGGACCCCCGCTCACGGGTCAGACCTATTACAGGGTATCTGCAGGTTTTAGCAAGTCAAATTTAAGACTTTTTAAGACCTTTTTAATACCACCTTGAATGTAATTTAAGACGTAAAACACGCGATGGTGGGGGTTGGCAGCAGACGCGAGCCAACTTCGGAAACGGGCGTCTTCCAGCCAACTGTCCTTGAATTTGCACCTACCCATTGTCACAGACTAGCTAGCAAGCACAAAGATAACCGTTTATATATGCAGCTAGCAAAAGAAGCCTCTCTACATGTCCTCCCTGAAAAGTCACTTGAGAAAAAATAAAAAAATATATAGTCCTGCCCCGACAAATTTAAGACCTTGAGTTACAGGAGTTACAGTATTTAAGACCAGCATATGACATTTGTAACGAATTTAAGACCTTTTAAGGCCTTAAATTTAGAAACATGAATTTAAGACTTTTTAAGAATGCGCAGACACCCTGTATTAAGTTTTATACTTCTTCCTAGTTCTTTTCAGGCATATCAATTGAATATATGTCATATGCTATTTTATTTTTTTACTTATTTGTGAAATAATTTGAGCATCTTTGTTGATAGATTTTTTTGTGCTTTTCATTTCAGTTTGTATTTTTGATATGTTTAATATGTCTGAAATAAATGTGATCAAATCATACCTCCAGAGCTACTTGAGAATGACCGAAGCCGATTTGTACGTTTTATTGACCAAGCATTATTTATTACTAACTATAACTACAACTATATGCATCCAACTCCTTCATTTAATAATACAATTAAATTCAAAATCGAGATACATGTAAGGGATAACGCCCGACGAGGTGTCCACTATCAGGGATTAAATGGACGACGCGGAGGCGTGCGCGTCAGACGGTTGCTTCCGCAAAGTCCATTAATTCCTGATAACAGACACCTCGAGGGGCTTTATCCGGCTTATACCACCATCACTTGCCAAAGAAAATAAATGAAGACCATTCATTTATATTTTCATGCGTTTTACAATCCAAATATAGCGTTTTTCACAAGCCATAACTTTGTTTCCCTGGTAACGCCTGAGGGTTAGGGTTTGACCATTACCCTCCCGTAGGGTTCTTATTCAACGGATCGTTGTAAACTCCAGTAACTAAGACGGACCTTAGATACGACTTGGCAACGGGAGGTATTCTAGTCCGTCGGCTTTGACTGCGTTCCCGTTGCTATGGTTACTCATTTTTGATAGGATACGCCAGCTAGCGCATTAATTGAGAACGGTGAACAGACAATTGGACTGGAACTACTTAGCAGGTGTCCGTATATATCAGGAGTTAATGCACACCCTGCAGCCAATCAGAATCGAGCATTCTCCCAGACCGTGGTACAAGATTGAATAAAGATAGATTTACAACATATATATAGCTTCTTCGTTTGGTTATACAATTAAAATCAAAAGCAAGATCTACAATAAAATAAAATAAAGATAACATCTAGTGTATAGGTAAAGAAATGTATAGCTCTTAATTGAATCATTAGTCAGTTATGATAAGTGTGATGAGGATTAAAGTGACAGTTGAATGTACTGTATGCATCGCACCTCCTCCAGGCTGAAGAGCACCCCCCCTATGGGTGCCCCGAACGCCACTGACACCCCCGCCGCAGAGGCCGCCGACAGGACCTGAGTACACAAAACAAACGCACCTCAGACCCCCACTCGACATGAAGAGACGCTGCTGCCCCTACGACTACAGATAGAGGTTGTAGATGTACCAGTGTGCCCAAGGCACTCACTACAAAACTAACAGGGCTCATACTGGACCGCTCTACACGACTTAATATGACGCATGTGAACAATCTGCCTTCAATATGGTCGTTTAAACACCTCCATTAACCCCTCTCTCTCCTCTCTCTCTCTCCCTCCCTCTCTCCCTCCCTAGAACATCTCTGTGTGCGTCTTTTTCTCTCTATCTCTCTCCCTGTATCCCTCTCTCTCCATCTGGTCAGACCATCTCTGTGCGCTCTCTTTCTCTCTCTCTCCCCCCTCGCCTCCCTGTGTGCGTCTTTTTCTCTCTCTATTCTCTCTCCCTGTATCCCTCTCTCTCCATCTGGTCAGACCATCTCTGTGCGCGTCTTTTCTCTCTCTCCCCCCTCGCTCTACCTGTATCCCTCTCTCTCTCCCCCTTTCGCTCTACCTGTATCCCTCTCTCTCCCCCATTCGCTCTACCTGTATCCCTCTCTCTCTCCCTTTCGCTCTACCTGTATCCCTCTCTCCCCCTTTCGCTCTACCTGTATCCCTCCATCCTCCCCCTCTCGGTCGGTATGTCCCTCTCACCTCCCTCTTCTTGGCCTCGTTCTTGCTGTACTTGGGGAAGAGGTAGGAGAAGATGTTGCCACAGCAACAGGCCACGTGCACCAGGGGCCCCTCCTTGCCCAGGCTGAGGCCCGAGGCCACGGCCAGCACCAGAGTGATGGTCTTGATCAGCAGCGTCCACTTGCCCAGGTAGCCCCGGATGATGAACCCGCTGAGGATGGTCTTGATCTGGGGGAGGGGTGGTGGGGGGGGGGTGCAGGGTGGGAAGGAGGTGGAGCAACAATGCAGGCGTTTGAGATTAGGTCAATATATTAACACCATTTTTTATTATTATTATTCATCATTATTTATTGAATAATGTGGCCTGTGAAGCCCTTTGGGACCAAGTGGGATTAAGCTCTGTCTACTTCAAACTAAACCAGCACACTTCAAGCTAAACTTCAAACTAAACCAGCCTACTTCAAGCTAAACCTCAAGCTTAACCAGCCTACTTCAAGCTAAACCTCAAGCTTAACCAGCCTACTTCAAGCTAAACTTCCAACTAAACCAGCAGACTACGGGCTAAACCAGCACACTTCAAGCTTAAGCATCAGCATTTATTGAATAATGTGGCCTGTGAAGCCCTTTGGGACCAAGTGGGATTAAGCTCTGTCTACTTCAAGCTAAACCAGCACACTTCAAGCTAAACTTCAAGCTTAACCAGCCTACTTCAAGCTAAACCTCAAGCTTAACCAGCCTACTTCAAGCTAAACTTCCAACTAAACCAGCAGACTACGGGCTAAACCAGCACACTTCAAGCTAAGCTTCAAGCTTTACCAGCACACTTCAAGCTAAACCTCAAGCTTAACCAGCACACTTCAAGCTAAACCAGCATACTTCAAGCTAAACTTCAAGCTTAACCAGCATACTTCAAGCTAAACTTCAAACTAAACCAGCAGACTTCAGGCTAAACCAGCAGACTTCAAGCTAAACTTCAAACTAAACCAGCAGACTTCAGGCTAAACCAGCGCACTTCAAGCTAAACTTTAGGCTAAAGCAGCATACATGCCACGCAATCAACAAGATATCTGACGCAGCTGGAAAGGAAAAGGGCCTTTCCGGCTTTGTTCTGAGCTTTATGCTGCGTTTTATTATCCATCCGTCTCGGAGGTCCAAGGACGTTGCCTAGCAACACGCACGAACAAGCCCCTTTTCCTCGGACGGCGAACTCGCCATCTCGGTTGAACTCAGTGGTGGCCGAGCAAAATGCCGAGACAGAATTCAAGATGCGCCCAATGTGACTTGAAGCATGAACTGTTTTCATTGTGCTTTGGTGGTTTAAATGGCAATTTCAATCACTCGCATTGCCGCAATACCTTACTGCGTCCGTATCTCTGCCTATGGCCTATAGCCTGCCTATTTTGGAGCGCACTGGTACTCTGCCAATGCTACCGCGACAACAGCTTTCCGGGTGGTTTTCCTCCAACGACCGAGCGAAATAATAAAACGCTTGAAGTGTGGCCGTGGCGTCAGATCCGAGATCCGAGTCGGTTCGCAGAGAATACAAAAAGGCACCATTAGTTTTGAATGAGAGTAGTGGTAGTAGTGGTAGTAGTGGTAGTAGTGGTGGTGGGGTTGGCTTACCTCGGGGATCCCTGAGCCGCAGGCGTACGGGGCGAACACCTTGACCAGAAGGACGGCCAGGAAAGCGAAGGACAGCGCCCAGTAGATGTACATGAAGTAGTTCATGATGTACGAGCCTGGGCCCTGGGGAGGGAGGGAGGAGGTCAAGATGGATGCCGTCACTGGCTGCATTTTCACAGGCTTCGATAGGCTCCTCCTTCAGCTAGCGGCCCTCTCGGTTCTACATGCTAGCGTTTAGAACCAAGATTGTCTCCAGGTGAAGGAGACCCATAGAGATGCCAATGACAAAAATATCATAATCTCTTGTTTCGGTGAGGCAAAACAAACATTTTTGGAATTGTTGGCGCTTGACCTTTTCAAATTTTCACTGCTATAGATAATAACTTTATTATCTAACTTTAAGTTATAACACACACATACGCACACATACTTTGTGTGTGTTGGTTGAAGTTTGCACCAGGGATGGGCAACGATCGTTGAATAGTCGAAGTCACGTCGAAAATTGAATAATGAATGTGACTATCGTTATTTATTACACGGCTCTTCTCAATGCTGTTGAACGCTCGGTTCACTTGCATGGGCCTTCACAACTTCCGGTGGTGAATATTTTTTTGATAATTCAACGTTGCTGAACATATAAAGGCCGCTGTCAAGGAGTGGATTTATTTATTTTTTTCTGTCGTATCACTCCCGCAAGTAGTCAGGTAACTTTTCGACCCCAGCGTCCTCGGTTGCCAAGTGACGCCAACGTCGTAAAAAGACACACCGTGTGAAGTTTTTTTGTTGGCCATAGTTTCCATATGTTAAAGATGTGTCTAGTTCACCGTCATGCAGGCTGTGTTCAGTAAAAATAAATAGCGGTCTGTTTTCAGCGCAGACAGCAACACCTATCTGCCTAAGCCCACGTTGAATTGACTTCATACAAGTCATAAAAGCCTCTCCCTGTGTCATTGTGTGCGCGTGTATACGAGGTGCATGTGTACGTGCGTGCGTGCGTGCATGGGGGGGGGTTCTTGATTGACCGATTTTCGAATACTTCTCAGCGAATATTGAATAGTATTTTTGCCAGAAATGCACATCCCTAGTTCGCACATACTCTCTTCCAGGTTCCCCCAATGGTGCAACATAGGCATGTGTGTGTGTTTTTATGAACCTGTATTTGTGCACGCACACCTGACGTGTGCAAATGTATGTGGGAACCTGTGTGTGTGTGTGTGTGTGTGTGTGTGTGTGTGTGTGTGTGTGTGTGTGTGTGTGTGTGTGTGTGTGTGTGTGTGTGTGTGTGTGTGTGTGTGTGTGTGTGTGTGTGTGTGTGTGTGTGCATGGGTGGGCTTACTTCCGCCTGCCCCAGTATAAGCTCCGCCCAGCTCTTCCACTGCGGACACTTGTCCCTCTCGGCGAAGGTGGTCTCGTTGGACGTCCAGCAGCACTGCTCGTGGTTGAACCACATGGCCCTGAGGCACACGCCCTCCTTCAGGTCGTTCAGCCAATCGGCCGCGATGTCAATGAGACCGGCCAGAGCACCTGATTGGAGGAGGTGGGGTTAAAGACTGAGTCGACCAATGAGAGCTTCCCGGGGGGGGGTTCCTGCCTTATCTCACCTACCAGGGAAGTGTAATTGAAATGTCGCCAGTAAACATCTGAGAACTCACTGGATTGGTCGAAAAAAAGCAGTGTCGTGGGATTACGTCGCTGCCGCACATCGTGGTCTGAGGTAATATTTACACGGGACACGCACATGCGTGTAGGTATGGCGTGCATGTTTGCATACGTGTGTGGGTGTGTTTGGGAGGAATGAACCCTTGAGGCTCTTGTAAAAGATAGACGTGAATGAGTTACTAAAGAGCAACTGAAATTGCACAAGGGCAAAACAGGTGAAAGCATCACAGTGTGTTTATGTGTGTGTGTGTGTGTGCACGTGAAGGAGTCTCACCTGAGGCCAGGCCGGTCAGGGTCACCACCAGCCACCCGGACCAGGCATCGTACACGCTCTTGGAGAACTCCCATGAAGACTCCTTCTTCTTGCTGTTGATCTGGGAAACACAGAAACAATCGCTTGAACATCCTCTCGTTATTTTCAGTTCAAACTATTCTTTGTCAACTAAACACCCGAAAGGATAGTGCACTGTTTTGGCACCTAAGATCTGGTTGTGGGTGCACATCTCGCAGCAGTGTGACCAATGGGTCGAGGCTTTCCCCAAGCCGAGGCCGTCGCTACGGTAACACACAGTGGGCCCTCGCTGCCCTCCTCACCTTGCGGTGTCGCTCGCGGTCCTTGCACTTCTCGCGGACCCAGTCGATGGTGTGGAAGTCATCGTACGTGCCCACCCCCGGGATGGGCTCCTCCAGGAAGTCCAGCAGGTGGGTGGTACTGCTGGCCACACCACCCCCGTTAGACATGACGTAGTTAGAACCTGAGGAGAACCACATAGTTACATCTGTGACGACAGAAAGAGGTTTAGGACAAATGGAAGAGGCAATTCCCGAAAAAAATTAAAGACAATTTTAAAAGAATGACATGGATTTCGTTTCCCAGAGTGCCCCTCGAATTTGTAAAAAGTTGAATCTGCTTGCATTTGTTTCCTTCTTCTGAATATTAGATTCTTCCTTGGACTACATGGTTGGCCCCAATAGACCATTATTAGCGAGCACCAAAAACATGTTATTTCAAACATGGTTTTGACATAAACATGGTTATTTCAAATGGTCCTATTTTAATTCTTGACAAATAAAGTTTTATTGAATTTAGGTGCTTAAAAAAAAAAACAGTGCTAAAGACAGAGGCAGGCCTTTGAAAAACAAGTGATTATGCACTGCTACTGCTAGCATAAAGAAGAAGAAGAAAGGTTCACGCACACATGCGTGTGTTAGTCCTGCCCAGAGGGGCATTCCCTCTGACTTCCCCATTTTGTTTAGTCATCCCTTCCCTAGAAACATTGCCTTTGTGCACATCTTGCTGAATTTGGTTTAATACAAGCCTTTTTACTTCACATCACACACCGGGCAATGGAGACACTCGAATAATGGGTTTGCATTCAACCAACAGAAACAATGGTTGGTTTTCAAAAGTCTCCAGAGTAATTATTGTTTTTAATAAACTATTCTGTGTTTAACTCAATTAAAATACAAGTCCCAAAACAATGAAGGGAGACACAGTAGCAACCATTTCCCCAAAACATACCCTAACCCTGTTACAACAGAATTAAAGAAAAGCATGCATTATTGTAGCTCTGACGACATAACTGGGACTTGTAGGCCATGCCTAAACCAACACAGTACATGCACCTACTGTATATAGACCCATGTCATGGTTGATCTATTCCCGTCTGTGGCCTTCATTCATTCTCCACCACGTGGTCAAACAAGGAAACGAGAGCAGCAGCAGTAGCCCCTGTCAAAGTGTGTCTGCCCTCACAAAAGGTAGTCCGTATCAGGCTAGACCCCAGTGATCTGTCGCCTGGCTACCACAGAGTCAGTAGGGGTTTGGCACAGGGACGGCAAAGTCTTTCATCAGTGTTCAATGCTGAACTGTAAATCAAGACACGTGGCTTTGAGGAATGGAACGGAGATGTCTCCCTAAAGCTTTGTGGGTAAACCTGAGCTCTCAAATGGCTATTATACAGTAAGTACCCCTGACCTTAAGTATGCAGGCCCCACATACATGCTATGGTTTTTCATTTGATTGTTGATTCTCCAATTAGCCACAAAGCGCAAAATGCCATTGATTTTCCTTGCTAGTTTAACTTTAGTTTAAGACAGTTTAAAGAAATGTCAATTTACCCAACTGTAACATAATAGTTAAACAATATATTTATTTGGATTATAGCCTACTCATTTGTAGCCACCGCAACCTTTGTGAGGAGTCTAGGATAAAAGCCAAGAAACAAAACCACTACAAACACAGACAAACCATCAGTGTGTGAAAGCAGCCGCAAGGCAGATTAAGGCAGAGCAGGATACAATGATCAACAAAAAATTGCCATGCAATGTCTAATTTAGAATGGCAGAGTCCTTTATGCTGCCAAAAACCAGGTCCACGTAGAAAAGGAACGAAGTGGCAGGATTGTCTAGTGTCTAGGCCGGGTGTTCAAGTTGAAAGTTACTGGGTTCAATCCCCATGTCAGTCACCCTACCCTACCCATGGGCAAATGAGAATCTTCCTCTCCTGTTCACTTTTCAACCGTTCGTCTGTTAACGCATTAAAGAAACATATTGCATTATGCTAGCTTTTTGACCCATGACGTCCACCTTGGTCGATTCATCGATGGACACAAAGATTGCCCAATCATATCCTGTTGGCCATAGGGAAGAGGAAATAAAAGTGTTGTTCCTGCTACGGTAGAGGTTGCCTTGTCTGCAGGAATCACAGACATACACACACGCTGTCCTTTAATGGATCAGCCATCTCTTTCTCAAAGCAAGACTAAACATTCAAGTCAGTGGGCTTCCTGCTTGAAGCAGCAGAGTCAGACATGTTTTCTGCTCGCGTCAGGTCCATCACCAGCCCAAAGAACTCCAAACCTGCAGTCTGCCATACAGCTGGCACAGCACAGTAGACCCAGCTAGGGAGGGAGTACCTGTGAATGCAGGCGGTCAGGGTGGGGTATTAACCTAGATCCACGCTCATGGCGTCGGCTATATCTGGACACACCACCACTACTACCGTCCGGCTAAACGCAATAATCTGCTCAGAGGGGCTTGAATGACAGGCTCATCGGCCTGATGCTACACAGTCTCCGCATTTCCACAACGTCATTCAGTGATGTCATAATCAGAAGAACATCAAAGACGGACCCGCCAGTATCACTGGTCGGCTTATCAACAGAATGACGTGATGATGAGGACAGACTGGAAAGCAGCAGCCAGATGCCTGACGGGGAAGGATCGGACTTTCCTTTCGTCATGAGATTTGGTAGCGGAAGGCAGGAGCTACTAGTTAGCTGCAGGTCGATAGAATCGGTTATCATTCCGATAAAGCAAATTACACTTTGGTTGTCTTAATAACCCAATAAACTGGACAGCATATGGGGGGGGGGGGGTTATTGGTGAACGAGATCCCTGACTCCACAGGGAAACAGAACTAGAAGCTAGCTGTATGTCTTGAGACAATTAGGCATCCAACTGCTGTCATAAAGAGCCACGAGCTTAGGGAGCCTGGCAGTTGATTAGGGCCAAGAGTAGATTTGCATCTTTTCCTTTCCAATATTATTTCTTAATTAAGAATACAGTCAGCCTGGTAAGAGATCAGAGAGTAAAACATAGCTTCGCCTATTTATCAATTAGTTATCTCCATTTAAATCAAATAAAAAAAATATGGATCACTTTAGGATCATAAAAGGGGCACAAAATGATCAATAAGATTTAATCAAGATCCAATGTATCCCACGTCATTCTGTGAGGGGCTTAGATGCATTTCACACTTCACAGATTCAGTCTTAATCAAAACAGGTCGCTGCAGCTGAACCTTGAACTGAACCCAACCCTGGTGGTTTACGACGAGTTCCCGTAGCCTATGCCCTGCTTTTCTTACATCAGTGCCGTCGTTGACGGATCAAACTTCTACATATTCAAAAGCTTAACACACACACACAACAGGTCACTGTCACCCTGGTTGCTTTGTGAGCCGCAGAACAGCGGAGTGGTCTCGGGACTACGGGGGCTTGCTTCACTGCTCAAGACCCCCCCGCGAGCACGCGCGTCGTGCACACGCATACACGCAGCAGCTTAATCTCATGAAACGGCGATCACGCCATGACCACGATGGACACACAAAACGTAGTGTCGAGTAAACGCTTTCCCCATCTCATGAATCAAATAATCAAGAGCTACAACCGCACCGTGTCGACGCGCGTTGCCGACACGGACAGATTCACAGAGCAGGTGGTTAAGGCCCAGATAAATCCTCTTGCTTGAGCGGCACAGTAATGTCAGCCGTGAACACGGCAAATGTACCCACACGATTCAACATTCGCATTTAGCATTTTTTTATTTTTTTTTTAACATTTCCATATCTGCCATACGGACTGGGTATGGTGTCGTGGCGGTGTCGGAGAGAGAGGCGTGCCAACCGGAGGAGGGAGACGTGACCGCGGCGTACCTCTTTTGGGAATCGTCTGCAGAGGAATGGTGTCGCCTCCCCCGTCGTAGGGCAAGTAGGGGTCGGCCGACACGTCCTCCTCGTCCTCCATGTTGACAGACTGACGAGGGCGAGCTAAATTCGCTAGGCTAGGGCTTCTCCGCGAGCGGCTAGCTTCCCTGCATGAGAGTGTCCATGTTTACGGAACAGCGCAAGACAATTGGATCGAGCGCGTGAGCGTACGAAAACACGCACTTGCTCGCTCGCTCGCTCGCTCTCCCTCACTCACTCGCTCGCTCTCCCTCCCTCCCTCCCTCACCTCACTCGCTCGCTTCCCTCCCTCCCTCACTCACTCGCTACCTCTCCCTCC
The DNA here is from genome assembly GCA_900291075.1 of Melanogrammus aeglefinus. Taxonomy (NCBI): domain Eukaryota; kingdom Metazoa; phylum Chordata; class Actinopteri; order Gadiformes; family Gadidae; genus Melanogrammus; species Melanogrammus aeglefinus. The sequence continues at coordinate 194,422 of OLKM01000802.1, forward strand.
CTCCATGGATATCTCTCCGCCGCCTCAGCTGACTGCTATTGGCCGGTGATGTCATTCAACCAGGCCCTCACTTTATGGTCGCTCAAAGGCCAAATAAAAATAAATAAATAAATAAATAAAACATTTTTTCTGAAATACGAATAGAATTACAGGATCATTTCATAAAAGAATACTAACAAGAGCAATGCCAGGGAAAAATATTGAATGCTCGAAATGTCTGAATGTTTTGAAAGATTAAATAAAATGCAAAATAATAATAATCTTGCTCCAGCTCTTCTGGTTGACTTAGTCCTGTACAATGAGGAACATTCTGGGAATTATTTTTACGGGAATCATGTAATTGACATCTCTGAACAAATAAACAGGGTTATAATAGAGAATATGTGGGTAACTATGGAAGGAAATAGTGTGTTGCTTAGGGTCAAAGGGAGAATGTCCTTTGTTTGAAACAACATAAACCTTCATTCATCCCTGAAGGGAAATTAAGGTGTGTATGCATGCAAAGTATCTTCCTGGAAGGCCTTAAGTGTGTGTGTGTCAAGCTCATGCAAAACACGGATGATTCTACACTCTAGTGTCGAAGAAATAGAAGTGCTAAGAAATACATTTTTTAACGTGCATTCTTCTACTTTAAGGATGGACAGGTGCATTTGAAAACAAATACAATTTGATATTTTGAGTGGCCACAATGACTTTTTTTTATATTATGCTTTATATTCTTTGCGCTCCCCACTTTATCCTAACATTTGCCCCCCATTTTCAAGGTTTTAGAAAATGTCCTTCCTTTCCATCTATCAACCAGGTCCTTGATATTTAAAAGCACAGATTTAATATTTAAACAGCCAAAATAGAGATTCCAAAGCAACCAAAGAAAAAGAGAATGTATGCACTCAGGGTATTACATGACCCTTTGGATTAAGAACAGCCACAAAATGGCATGTATTTATCCTGCCGACTTTGTGGAAAGAACTGTTGTTTTGTAATCTACTTGGTGCATGACAACTGCTCTGTGGAAATCCATGTCCTGCTTTCCTGTTGAACGCAGCTCACATACCCTGATCTAAGTCCGACTTCTCAACCAATGGGATTCCCCCGTTATCTTTTTGCCAAGGTGGGGGTTGGGTAGTGCCATGACCATGAATACAGGGTACATAACCCCAATGGCTTCAGAAACGACGGCCCAGTCCAACGAAATCCTTGAATGAAGATCAATCGTCATCTGGTTGCTCAAGAGGGGGGGGGGCTAGTGCCACGACCATGAATACAGGGTACATAACCCCAAGACCACACCGGAAGTGGCTTCAGAAACGACGGCCCAGTCCAACGAAATCCTTTAATGAAGATCAATCGACATCAAGGCTAGCTAGCTAAACCCCCACCCCCTAATAAAACCAATCCACAGCATTGCCAAACAGGTGTACAAGTGGGGTTCGTCTACCTTGTACCCCGATGATGTATAGAATTAGGGCCGGTCACACGCAGAGAGAGACCGACATTGTAGTGGCGTCCGCAGTAGCTCATGTTCAGCTAGCATCTGGGGACTGACAGGGACTGAAGTTCCAGCTCAGGGTTTGTGTCTGGGCAGCCAAACTGGTCTGTCAAGAGTACTGTGTGTGTGTGTGTGTGTGTGTGTGTGTGTGTGTGTGTGTGTGTGTGTGTGTGTGTGTGTGTGTGTGTGTGTGTGTGTGTGTGTGTGTGTGTGTGTGTGTGTGTGTGTGTGTGTGTGTGTGTAAAATAAGAATTCAAAATAGTGTGGGAGTGTTTAGAAAAGTGTTTGTTATTCATATCTTCCGCACATCTAGACTATGATTAAAGTAAAGAGCACAGCCTTGAATCACCTGGATCACACAGTATTTGACTGTAATTAATAATTGTGCCGCACGAAAAAAACAAAACAAAAGAAATGGAGAATCGTGGCGAAATCAAGGATGAGATCATTTCTTTCCGGTGATAAGTACACGAGTGGGCGGTATATGAAGAGAAAGACTTTTCTGTGATTCCTACCTTCGTAAAAGATCTCTCCTCTAATGTGCTATTAAAATTTGTTCAAAACTTGCCAACATTTATGGATGGAAAGAAAACCAGGGTTTGTGAGGGTAAACCTGCATTAGTTAATAAGTTGTTAATGCCTTCCACTTGGATGACCATGTCCATAGGTCAGATTTCAGGCATAAACAATGCTAGCTAATCAATGAGCATCTAGATTGGAGGGAAAGATATGAAACCCAATCCCTGGCACACAACACAAAGGTAGCCCCCCCCCCCCCCCCCCCCCCCCCCCCCGGGACACACACGTGGTCAGCCAGAACGGTTCATAATTAATGACTGGGCACTTTATACCATAGATAACATTTCTTTTACACAATTGAGGTAAGCTGTCTGAAGTGTCTCAATATTTTAAATGAAAAAATATAAATTTAGCTCTGATGGACTCCCCATGACTCCTGATTAAATAATACCAGGAACAAAGGTAGCTGAATGCCTGGTCACATGACATGGTCACATGACTGACTCATTGAAGCCGAGCCACTCAGAAAGCTTCCATAACGAGGCCCACTCGAGTTCATGACACAATCAGCTTTTTTATCTGCGTCAAACAGCACATATCTGTAGCAAAGTAGCGCAGTGAAACAGTTTGACACATGCGGTCTCGTTTGGACGAAATTTGGGTTCCACTTTTCTACAAGCTAAGATATGTAAGCTAATACAGGCCTTGGTCACCACTGAAAATCCATACAAAATCGACATACATTAATGTTTTTTCGTCTGAGTACTGAATACGGTGGAAATCAATGGCTCTCCTAGAGCAGCTAACATGGACAAAGGATTGATTGTCGCGTTAAAGCACTCTTTGTCCCGTCTGAGACGCAAAGCACCCCCCCACACCCCCACCACCCAAATAAATCTGCACTCTAGTTAATGAGAAAGAATAACCCATGTTGACTAAACTAAACTCTGAAATGCAATTACCTAGAACTCAATTATCCAGGATGCAACTGGACTGGTCCGAGTCTGGTGACTGGAGACATCTCGACTACAGAATGCATTTGATACACCGTCTGAGTTATACTACCCGGGGAGGTGGAATCAAAGCAGAATTCAACCCAATGCCTTGAATTACATCCATGCTATTACAAATATATTCACAGCACATGGATATGAAGGATGCACGGATCACGGTATTTCCTTTTCGGGTTTTTTTCGAGTCCGGATCTAGCTGTGCCCTTTACTTGGCACTTCCACCTACGTGATTAAAGTTGACCATACACAGAGTAAACATACTCTTTTTTTAAACATCTCTGGGCAGAGATAAGAGACACACACATACTGCATGTGTTCTGTTGGATGGACCACAAGATGTAGGCAAGGAGGATTCTGGGAAATTGTCACGCAGGCACGCAGGCACGCACGCAAACACACACACACACACACACACACACACACACACACACACACACACACACACACACACACACACACACACACACACACACACACACACACACACACACACACACACACACACACACACACACACACACACACACACGCGCGCGTTTTTGGAGGCGTTTTTTGGACGGGAGAGTGGAGGGACACAGGACGGTGGGTTCTAAGAGAGTGGGCTGAGCCAGCAAGCCTCACAAGCTACACCATTCTTCTCTCTGCACACCGTCGCTAGGGACCGACGGCAAGCTATGGCCCAACACGGACACGCCACGACCGGACCCCTGGGGGGGGGGGGCAGGTCCCAACCACTTCCAGTCGCTTTTCTCTGAGGGTGGGTGGGTGGGTGTAGGGTTGCTGGGGGGGTGGGAGAGACTAGGATGAGGTGGGTCTTCTCCCCGTCCTCCCCCCTCCACGGCCCGCTACCTGGGGAGGAGGCCGCGTCCCCGTCCAACAGGTTGTCGTCCTCGGTGGTGTGGAAGTCCATGGTGGCGCCGGCGCTGTCCAGCAGCTCCTCGTCGCTGCTGGCGCTGGTGATGCTGTTGTAGCTGCTGTAGCCCGTCCTGCAGTAGCCGCGGCTGTACAGCTGCTCTGACTCCATCTAGCGACGCACCGCCCGTCCTCTGGGGGGGGGGGGGGGCGGGGCAGGGCCCGGGTGGGGGGGGAGGGTCAGGGGGGAGGAGGGAGTGAGGTAGGAGAGAGGAGGAAATGAGCGGGAAGGGAAGGCAAGGAAGGGACGGCAAGAGAAGAGGATGGGCGGGATTAGCGCAGGGAGGGTATAGGAAAGGAAGGAGGTGTAGGGGAAGGAGGACGATGGGGAGGGATTAGAAGAATGGAAGGAAGGGATTAGTGTAGGGAGGTAAGGAAGAGGAGGAAGGAGGAGGGATGGGAAAAGGAAGGAACGAAGACGAGAGGATGGTAGACCGAAAGATGAGAGAAAAGAGATAAATGAAGGAAGGAGAAAGGAAAAAGATTTAAGTTATGACCAGAATGTCCAAATAAATGCAGAAAGAAAGGGAGAGAAGAGTCGATTAACCAGGAGAGAACATCCAGGAGCAGTAAGGAGAGGAGGACGAGACAGGGTCTGTCGAGCATGTTACAGACAGAGTTGACAATATTAGGACTGGGTGATAAGGTGCCAATCTATTGTATATATATACATTATGGATAACACTAAAGAGACGGTAAGGATTATGTAATAAAGCTGCCATCAGCATTTTTGCTCTCCCCGCTTTGTTTTGATTGAGTTTCATGGGTGAGCATGCATCTCTTACATGAGAACCGTGAGACTCAATCAAAACACCTGCAAGGAATTCTGATCGCAGCTTCAAAAGGGTCTCACAAAACCCAACGTGGAGCTCCTTGTATTGTTTTTTCAACATTACACTGCACAATTTGCACCCAGCACTGAAGGAAAGGAGGTTAAAGAAGTTCCATGCATCCCAGATGCAGTTGGAAAGAGGAACAAGGACCACCCCCCCCCCCCCCCCCCCCGCATCATTCCCATGCAAGCATTCAATTAAGTCCACACACACACGCACACACACACACGTGCATTTATAGTGAAAACTCACAGCATTTGAATTATTATATCCAACAACTGGGGATGAAGAGGGGGATAGCAAAGAAGATTGAGGAAGAGGAAGGAAAGAACCACTCAGGAGGAGGTCAGATCGATTCGGCCGCTTCAACGTGAACTTGACGAGTAATGATGATGATGATGATGACCACGGTGACGCCATTTTAACGTGAACTTGGAGTTGACGAGTGATGATGATGATGATGATGATGATGACCACGGTGACGCCATTTTAACGTGAACTTGGAGTTGACGAGTGATGATGACGATGATGATGATGATGATGATGACGAAGGTGACGACGATGTCTTTGAGGAAGATTGGCTTCAGATCTTCTCCCTGTATGTTGGTGATGGGGCATTGGGTTTGGGGGGGGGGGGTGGATGATTGACAGCTTTTTTCAGCTGAAAACAAGGTGTGTCCGCGGGCATCGATCATGACCTATAGACTACGGTGTTACAATCCTGTGCCCAAAGGGAGTAGTCGGTGTGTGCAGCGCAGCCACATTCCTCTGAATAATGAGTCAATCAAAACAGTCTTTACTGTAGGCTATTCCTTTGGGTGAACTTTTCAACTACTAGCTCCTTTTTCCTAAACTATATCAAATTTGGCTGGGGTCGTTCAAAGATGTTTACAGCTGTAAGCTCTGCAACTCAATGTGCACACACATGAAGTGTATTTATAGACCAAGGATTTAGGATTATTCAACACATTATCACCGGTCCACATAACCCTACCACTGACATGAGGCGATTACCCTGGAAACATTTTAACAGCAGTCCAACCTGCGGCGGAGCCGAGTATTACTTTAATGTCAAACACTGCTACCCTTGTGGTCAAATATTCCACTAAACACATTTTCCGGCCTCCGGATGTAAATTAAGCTTGAAGGCAGCAATCTGATAAGAGATCACGGTCAATTTGGATCAATACTTGGATTCTGTCTTGGCAGACAGGCCTCCAATTAAAGTAAATTGAATGGAAAACATCAATAGATCTGTACCGGTAGTTGCGGACAATTTGACGACCAACAAAGATGTATAAACCATCCATCATTTGAGGAAAAAACCAAAGCACAAATAAAAAGCTGATTCAAAACATATAGCCTGTAAATATACCATTTGAAAAAACAAAATTAGAGTATTCTCAAAACTGTCTCTTGCTAACTTATTAGTAACAACACATCAATAAGAAGTCCAATGTAACCCCTAACCCTTAACACAGTGACTCCAAATCATTCAAATAGGAAATCATGAAATCATACTAGTAACAAAAAAACAAAAAACTCCAAAGAGCCCCAGCAGAGATCTCTTTCCGAACCAATAAACAAACACCCATGGACTAAAGAGCGACGAGAAGACCAAAGCGAGACAACAACCCTACTCTCTCACCACAGGATCCAGGGCATCCCCGTGGAGCTGAATCAAATCAACTCTGCCCGGAAATTCAATTCCACGAGTCCATGCCTGGGAGAGCTTTCTGCCTTATGACCCGTGGAGATAACAGCTCTGCGGTTACCTCACATGATCCGAAGCACCCTGTTCGCATAAACCCTCGCTCCACACACACAACCCCCCTGACACCCACCCCCCCCACCGAAAACAAACAAAGTTGAACTTTTGGGGATTTCTGCCCGACGTCCACGTTGATTTTGGCAGAATCCCAGAAGGGAAGGTCATCCACACTTCCCTCCCTTGTGTGATCTTTGTCTATGCTGTTCACAAGTCAACAACAGCCTTGTTTGTTTTACCCCGATAAGTTTCAAGGACGTCATATCATACAACCATTTCTGCATTTCTGTTTCACAGCCTGGACTAAATGCAATAACCGCCAAAGCTGGAGGAGAAGAATCCTAAACAGGCTGAGTTTTCCCCCAGAATCCTTTGGGGAAGCACTGAAATATCAGAGAAACTAATCTCGGAGCATTATGCAACGAGCCAATATCTCTCTCCCTCATCCCTGTGAAGGTGTAACCGAGGCGACCGCTACCGTGTTGTGACTCAGCGTTCCCCAACCCCCCCCCAACACACACACACACACACACACACACACACACCTTCCTGCAACAGGCTAAAGGAGAGGAGCCTGCCTCCCCCCCTCCAGCAACAAGCTCCGGAGAGGAAAGAGTGGGGACTCTTTGCAACTAGTTAGCCATAGCTAACTTGAAAACAACTACTAATGAGCAGCTATGTGCTTTACTATCCAAACATCCTCCAGGCTACGTAGGAATAACAGGCTTCCCCACGCAATGCTCGCCACACTCATGGGCATTTTGTCTGAGCCCCACACCTGTCATCCTAGTATTTCCAGTTGTTGAATTAATATTCAACATGTTTGGTGGCATTACCAGGTATGACAAAGAAGGAAATACTTGTGAGGCAACATTCCTGGAACTACCGTGTCAACTCAATATTCACTCAAATGAAACATTCAGAATGCAATCTAATTGTGGGTGGATAGATATAGACCCATTGGACCCTTTATAGACCCCATAGACGCTTTTCAAACAGGTGTCATCATAGGAAAAACCTTACACAGGTGTCGCTCATGACACTTATTTTATACACTTATTTCCATGGCCGATGTGTGTTATCTTCACTAGTTCAGTCTACTAGCAGTGCCTCGGTAAATAAAAAAGACCAGACCTATCATTAGGTTTATGAAGAACACACAATTAGGCGTGAAATGGTTAAGGCATGAATCAGGCTACATACCCATTACAAATGTACAGTTAAAAAGGAATAATCTTGGTATTGATAATGACAAGGCATAGGGTAATATCACTTATTAGAATAAGGGCATAGGGCCCTATATTTAATAAAATTAAACATAGAGCAGAAACAAGTAAAGAAATGCTTCAGACCTAAAATAGACCCCCATGGGTGTGTAACAAAACAGAATATATAAGGAGACTTTGAATGACCGCTTTAGCCAAGTTGGTTGGCATTTGGTTAAGAAGGAAACACATTTGTTTTCTTGTTAGGCCCTAATAGCAAATAAGCCTTCTGGGGGGATTTAACCACATTATATAATTAGCTATCATTACACTCCATTAGGACCATACTGAAGTAACTTGTAGCTGTGTAATGACGCTGTATTCGACCAAACGACTCTGTCACAAAGCACACAAGTGAAGGGTTTCACAGAGGAAGACACTATACAATACCAAATGATTACGATCGAATGTTATTTGCACATGTGCATGACTTTAAGGAACCGTACGACACTTGGAACTGACTTGGATTCAAGGCCTGTTTGGGTTTGATTGCAGCGACAATTCGGCGTCAGATTCCCCCCCACACACATCCAGCAAAAATGAAATGAACACCAAACTAGTTTAAATGCATTCACCATGTCCCAAACTATGGAAAATAAAGTCCATGTAACTCTCTTTTGCTCAAAGAAGATTATCTGTTATCAACCGGTGAGTTCACAAAATCTGACAGGGAACGAGAATGGCCTGAGATGTACAAACACATCGCACTCAAACTCCACCCGCAGCAAGCAGCACGCGACCACAGAAACAACCCGTACCTTGCAGATGCCTCGATTCCAGCGTGGACATAGAAGTTCATCGTTCGTCCGCCGAGTTAAAAAACGACGATTTATGCTACAGAAACGTGTTTGACATTCTCCACCATCCTGATGTTTTTTTTTCCTGAACCATTCCTGTGTCAATGACGTTCACTTCCGGTCTCTTGATGTCGCGCCCGTCTCTCCTCCTGCTCGCCCCCCCCCCCCCCCCCCCCCCACCATGGCTGTATAGACCTCGAACGGTTCAATGCATACGACAATAATGCTTCTACCTACAACCACATTCAAAGGAAAACGTTTATACGATAATATTACAGTAAACTTGATTTATGCTTTTAAGAAAAACATTTGAGACATTGGGCCACTGGAAAAACAATGTATGGATACGACCATGTAATTAATACATCATCAAAAGTTGAATACCCATTTGAAAATAACCTAAAACCATAATCTGATAAATGTTCATACATAGTATAGTTTATTTTTAAGTGTATAAAATATACCTAACATTATGTAACATTTGTGGAGCACATAGCATTGCAAAGAATATCTTTCATTTTGGGCAAAAATTCCAGAATATCCATTATTGTTTGATGTGTGTTTGACCAGTAAACGACAACGTACTTAATGTATTAGTGGTTCGTTTTTTAGGTTAATTTCGGATGATTACTAATCCTTACAACTCACCATCGTAATATTAGACCAAAGTATGTAGGCTACTTTCAATGGATGCATCGATGGTTTATTATCGATTTATATTTAACCATGTTGTAATAAACAACTCTGCAGCGTCTGGAATTGACTGTTTTATTTCTCAAATTCAGCAATTAAAAAATATATTCGTGAAGTTATCATTATACATTCAGTTTGTGAAAACATAATGATTTATTTGTATAAATATGTCTTGATATACTATACATGGACTGCCATTGCGAAACAATCAACTTTAAAAACAAACAGACAAAGTGAATCAAGAGTTGATTTAATTTGACATAAACACAATGAAATACAATTGAATGATTGAATAAATGCACAATAAAAAAATAAAAAAACGACGGTTCAGGTGTTGTCCACGGCGGCCTCCAGCCCCCGGTAGAAGCCGGCGTCTCTGCGGTGCTCTTGCACCGGCATGTTCCTCCGGGTCTCCCTCACCTTCTCCAGGTCCACCTCCACCAGGACCATTCCCCCGCTGCCGCTCCCCTCCTTCTCCCCACCCCCACAGTCCCCCACCACCGCACCCCAGGGGTCCACGGCCAGCGCGTGGCCCCACGACGCGCGTGCGGCGTGGTGCCGGCCCACCTGCGCCGCCGCTAGCACGTAGCACTGCGTCTCGACGGCCCGCGCGCGCAGCAGCACCTGTGGGAGTTTGGAGTTGGTTTTGTTAGCAGGCATTAGCTTAGCACGGTCCTCGGCCACATTGTTGTGCATCAAACACATAAACAATAATAAAGAGCATTTAAATGATATAAATATTACATTATATGATATGATTGTTGAGAGGAGTATCATTCAGGTACGTCCTGTTGGTTATTCCCATCATTGCATTAATTACACACTTTATTAGACCATTCAATGTTTGGCAGACAAGGATTTCAGCAAGAAGGTTTTTTGAAGATATTCATGTCCCTTCCATTGACACAAATGGGTCATGAAACTGGCAGATTAAAAGAGGGAACCAAAAACATCATCACATGATCTTGTTGAACGTGATCCTACCTCCCAGTGGGCGGCGCCCGTTGCCACGGTGAAGGCAGACGGGTAGGTCAGGATGTCCGCCCCCTGTCTCTGCAGAGCCAATGATAACTCTGGGAACCGCAGATCATAGCAGATACCCAATCCCACCTGGGAGAGGGCAGAGAACGACCACCAATCAGAGATCAGAGATAGCACTCGGTGAGGACTCATGGCATCGGAGCTAAACACCACAGACCTGTTTCAGAAAGCTGCGTTTACGGGTTAGCAAGTTGGATAACTATAGTTGGGGCAGTTTTGATAAATGGAAATCCAACTGCTCATGAATAAACTACACTCCTGCTACGCCACATGTCCTAGTTATAAGCGTCAGATGTACAAATCATACAAATTTCCCTTCATAACCAATTGTCGCTGATTTTTGTTTAGTTTTTATTACTGCATGTGTTGTGTGTGTGTGTATGCGTACGTTTGTGTATGTCTATACTATGCCCCCAAAATGGGTGGGGGCCATTACAATGTGCCTTCTGGATGTATGAGCCCTATCATAGAAGATGACCTTGCCAATGGGAGTTTGTACAGGAGGCGCCAGGGCGGGTCCGGGTATCGTGAAGGCACTCTCCTTGAGGGACACGCCCCTCCCGGGCAGCTCCACGTCAAACAGATGGGACTTCCTGTACACGGCTGCCAAGGAGCCTGCATAGAGGGGAGGGGGATCCTCATGATGATGATTAGTGCTGAAAGGATATTTGGGAAAAGTGTAGTATTTAAAACTAAAAAGGAAAGGAGCGAGGGGGGAGGGAGAGAGATAGAGAGACACAGCCAGACAGAAAAAGAGAGAGAGAGAGAGAGAGAGAGAGAGAGAGAGAGAGAGAGAGAGAGAGAGAGAGAGAGAGAGAGAGAGAGAGAGAGAGAGAGAGAGAGAGAGAGAGAGAGAGACAGAGACAGAAGAGAGAGAGAGAAGAAGAAGAGAAGACAGAGAGAGAAGAGAGAGACAGAGACAGAGAGAGAGAGAGAGAGAGAGAGAGAGAGAGAGAGAGAGAGAGAGAGAGAGAGAGAGAGAGAGAGAGAAGAGAGAGAGAGAGAGAGAGAGAGAGAGAGAGAGAGAGAGAGAGAGAGAGAGAGAGAGACAGAGAGAGACAGAGAGAGAGACAGAGAGACGAGACAGACAGACAGACAGACAGACAGAGAGAGGCCTGGAAGAGTACCTTGGTCGTTGATTATGACGTGACTGTTGTAGATCCGTCGGTCGTTCTCCCAATCATGGCCACGTTCGTGAAAGCCGCCAAGGGACAGCCATACATTCAGCTTGCTGTGAAAAACAGAATGCATGTGGTCTGTAGTCAAAGAAACACATACTCTGAGAAAAGATGTACAGTGTGTTGTTCACACGTCCCTTTGAATGACAGGAGCAGCGAAGTGGCGAAACACAAATAATAATTTGTATTCAGAATACAGAATAGATATGTGAAAAGATTGGCTTAATGGCATATTTGCGAATACAGCCACAAATAAGAAAAGCATAAGGTCCAAGGACAATCATGTGAGATATTGATTTTATTGAGCTAATGATCTAGTAATTACACGAAGAAGAGCGATAATAGTCTAGAAAACAAAATAGTAGAATAGAAAAATAAAACCAACCTGGCTAGTTGAGTGTATCGCGAGATGGTGTCGCCGGTCAAGCTCTCGGCCAGGGCCAGAGTCTCGTCTCGGCTGGATCCGATGTAGTCGAAGGCCTCTGGTAGGAACACCATGGACGCACCGCCCTCTCTGGCTGCCTCCACAAGCCTCTTGCCGACTGAGAAGTTGGCCTCCTTGTCAGGCGTGGACGTCATTTGACACACGGCAGCCACTGGGTTGGATGTACTGGACATCCTAGAATAGCATACAAGCCCAAAGTGTTAAACCTATTGCAACACACATTTGCGACTACCGCAGCCTGCTATTCTCTGCCCTGTCATGCCTATAACGTAGTTGCAAGGTAGCGTTAAATATTAATCCAGAGTGAATTAATACCCACACTGTGAATTATTACGAACATGACATACGAATATAACATAACAAGAGACAACAATGCATCTTACTAGAATAAAGGTTATTCACTTAGTTTAATTAAATTGAGTTCTGATTAATGAAGTGAACAAGTTACCTGTTTTGCATTGTCAGGGATTTCCAAGTCGAATACGTCACAAAATGCCTGGCCTGCTTTCTGAATAAACACCTGAGGGCAAACATCCGATTTAGAGTTATATGCACTTATTTTGTACTGTTACTGCAAAGCACTCACTTTAAATAGCTGTTTTGGGGTGCATGTTCAGTAAAGCCATAGCCTGTAAATAGCGTTTCAAATTCAAGCTCAAGTGTCGACTGCAGGCAGATCCTCTTATTCTTCTAATTTGTTTCCGAAAGTCTTCTCTCGAAACTATAGATTTGACTTGCGGCGTATTGCTGCCCTCCACTGCTCTTTCATATATTGTCACTGTTGATGGTTATATGCGTTCATTTTATAACTAATTTAATCCAGAAATCCAGAATTGCATCTTCAGTGGCAGTGGCAGATCAACGATCTGCAGTGCATTTGATTTAACTCGTTGTTTTTTTTCTTTACAGGCAACACAAAGGACACCATCGAGGCGTACTACCGGGGTCCTGAGCCGACTTCAGCAACACCCTTCCAAGATGGCAGCCAACGGTAGCAGCGCGGCTAGCAAGTCTAGTAACAATGCTGGGGGAAAACCAACCGGGCCGACGGCCGAACAGGTATCCCATACTTGACCATAGACCGTCTCTGTCCGTGTGTACATCACCCTCACTCCTGTGGGGTTAAGTCGAGCCCTAGTGCCCTCTCCTTGATGGCGCTACGGATGCATGACAGGCTAGTGCTACGAAGCTATCCTCACACACTCATCCTTCTCGCCTCACAACGTGCTCAAGATCCCATAGTATTGTCACTGCTGTTAAAATATTGTTTGTTGTAAACTTCTCTCAATCATGTAAAATAAGGGTTTGTATACATTTGGAAAAAAACTGTTTGTATGACAGAACATTGGAGTACGTCTTGCTTTTCGCTAACGTTACCCCATAAGCAGTGTGGATTGGACTGGGAGCTATTTTTATCCATGTCACTCCTTCAGGTGTATGGTATGCAAACTGTATTATTTTAGTCGTGTCTAATAAATTCGATATTTTGACTGGTCCCAACGCCAGCACGAAGACAATCTCATAGAAACTAGATTGAGCCGCGTTTGGTCCCCCCTCCGCTAAGCTCTGTGTGATTGACAGGTGGTGGGGAACTTCCAGAGGATGCGCCAGGAACAGCGCGGCATGGCTTCCAAGGCGTCCGAGTTTGAGATGGAGAACAACGAACACAGGTTAGTCATTGCCAAACCAACCCTGAGTCCGCTTTCGTAGAATACAGACATATTTAAGAGTTGTGCTATTGATTGACTATGGACCAGTCTCTTTTTCTAATGACATATTCTTTTGTTGCCTTTTCAGCCTAGTAATTGAAACCCTTAAGGAAGTTGACCCTTCCAGGAAGTGCTTTCGTCTAGTAGGGGGGGTGCTTGTGGAGAGGACGGTGAAAGAGGTTCTGCCTGCATTGGAAAACAACAAAGAACAGGTGCTGAAATGAACATCCATGATCCATCATCAAACCCTAATCCTTTCGATGAATAAATTCTGTCGCCGACATCTCTAAAACTTAACAGTACAGGAATAATATAATTGTAGTGTTTCTACCATTAAATATACATATCAACACAAAAGTAACTATGCTATCATGTCATACTGACACATACTGATTTACATCCATCTTCCTGAGTCAGGATCTCAATCTGTGTTTGTGTGACACGATCAACCCTAACTCAAATTTTCTCTTCTTTTAAAGATCACCAAGATCATAGAGACCCTGTCCTCACAGATGCAGACAAAAGGCCGTGAACTCACGGAGTACAGGGAAAAGTACAACATCCGATTGGTCGGAGAAGGCGAGGGAGAGGGCCAATCGGCAGACTCCAGGGACAGTGAGGGCGGGGCTTCGAAAGGCGGTACTGGTGTTCTGGTGTCCTAGATTGTGGACAGGCACTGGAGGGGGGGGGGGGCTGATATTTTCTGCTATACCAAAACATGGTTGAGCAGCATTATCTATGTTTGTCATTAGGGCTACATTTTTACACAGGATATCACAGATGCAGATATGTTTGATTATTTTGGTTGGATTTGGTACAGGTTGCCAGCATTTAAAGATTACTGATTTAGAAGCAACAACCACGAATGCCAGATGTATTGTTCAAAACAGTGAGCTACATGTTCAACCCGTTAGCTTGCTATTGTGTGCGTTCAATGTTGGCAACTTGAAGAGGGTGACTGTTCCAAAACACTTGTGAAATACCAGAGAAAGTCTTTTGAGTCACAAACCTCCCAATATATGTTTTGAATTTCCTTTAATAAGCAGGAAGCATTTCAGTGTAAGCCCCTGTCATTTACAGTGTGTCGTTCCGTCATGGTTAAATTCACCTTTTGGAGAGATCGGAGAATGCATGGACACCAAACACAACAGGCAATTAATTGCTTAGTAGAAGGATTAAAACATTGACCTGTTCAAGATACTGTACACAAGTTACACACACCTTTTGGTTGGTATTAAGGACAACTATAAAATTAACTTTTTTTTTAAAGGGTGTTCATCATAGGCTGGTCATGTGTTTTTTTTTTTACTGAACTTCACTTTGTTGAGGTCATACTGTAAACCTCTCACGTCAGGCGATGATCTATAACAGGTTTTCCCACTCCTGTCAATCAGTTAATGTTTACTCCTTCACAATCAAAATTAATGAGTTGCTCCTGAAAAATGCAACCTCACGGAGGGAAAAAAGGTCAAGTCGTTCCATTTTTGGTCATAAACCGGTGTCCCTGCCCATTATGGAGCAGAAGGGTAAACTGTGAATGTACTTCTTGCTTTCAGTGAGAACTGATGAAATCGATAAGTGGATGCACATGACCATTCTAGATTTGTGGAACTGTTGGTGTTCATTTGAATAGGCGAATGCTTGGACCACTCAACTTGCATCAGTAAGATAATGGCTACAAAGCTATAGGGATGGACGTGTTCTGTTAATTATGAATTAAAGGATTTGAAAAGTACTTTGTGGATTTTATTTAATGCAAGATACACAAACCCTTGTGGAATGTTATTAACAAGACCACTTCTGTTCAGAGGAGAGTGTATAATTCAAATTTGTATTTATTATATTATTCCCTTATTGTTGATTCTCAATCATTTTTGGATTAAATTACAAGTTGCACACTCTTGCCAGGATTCACACCTGGAATCTTCCACCAAAAGGATGGCTGTGTTGCTGTTACACCACAAGAGTGTTTCATTAGTTGCAGAATGCAACTATATATATAAATGTTGCTTGTATGTTAGATTTTTTTTTACAAATGATTTGACACTTAAAATAATTGATTTAACACTGATAGAAATATCTTAAACAAATCACAAATGCACATTATTGACATTTTTACAAGGAGCTTTTTCACTCTTCAGTGGTCTTTCCAGATGCTGCACACATTTCGCATTGGTAGTGATAGCTTTCCTTTCTTTGCCGCTTCGAGGGCTCAAATCTCATCTCTCGCTCCTTATCCTCAACGGCTACCTTTTGTAATCTCCATTCCCGGTAGCGATTGTGAGACGCTGGATCTGGCTGGTTAGAAAGCACGTCCTGACGTTGAGAAGCTGGCACTGGTGGCGGCTGGGAAGAGCCCTGAAAGTGGGCTGCTGGCGGTGGTGGCGGCTGGTATGAGGGCCAGCTCTGAAAGTGGGCTGCTGGCGGTGGTGGCGGCTGGTATGAGGGCTCCGACCGTCGGTTTCGGAGGAACACTAGTCGTTCTATCAGCAGCGAACATAGCACGGCAACCAGACCGTATTGAATGGCAACCGTCGCTAACCAATCCGGATACTGTCCATCACGACCCAGAGATTTCTCAGGATCTGATCGGGTCCATTTTGCCCATGGACCTTTTGCCCCACTGGTTAGGAGCGTTTGTGGACTTCGTTAGGAACTGTTAGGACTTTGTTAGGAACTGTTAGGAGTTGTTGGGACTTTGTAAGGAACTGTTAGGACTTTGTTAGGAACTGTTAGGACTTTGTTAGGAAATTAAGGCGATGGACTGCTAATCCATTGTGCTCTGCACGCGTGGGTTCGAATCCCATCCTCTTCGACATGTCTTTATGCCTTTTCTAGGCTTAGACGAAATTATTGATTACACGCCACAATACTTGTAATTATATTAATGTAGGCCTACTTGGTGGAACCACACCGAATGAAAAAAGCTGAATTCACTCTTGACTCTCTGAACAGAAGTTGTCTTGTTAATAACATTCCACAAGGGTTTCTGTATCTTGCATTTAATAAAATCACACAACGAAGAGTACTTTTGAAATACTTTAATTCATAACAATTAACAGAACACGTCCATGATCCCTATAGCTTTGTAGCCATTATCTTACTGATGCAAATTGGGTGGTCCAAGCATTCGCCAAGGATAATTATATAAAATGTGAGAAAAGGGGGGGGGGGGGAGGAAGAAAAGGAAGGGAAATGGGAAAGGAAAGAGAAATGTAGGCCTCTATTACATTTTCCATCTATTAAATTGTTGTTATACACTAGAATGAATTAAAAAACAATAAAAAACCTGAGGCTGGTCCGTTTTGTATAGTGACAACATCATCTTTTTTTTTGTGCTTTCATGGATGTATTCAAGATCTCCTGCGTAAATATAATTATCCGTGGCGAATGCTTGGACCACCCAATTTGCAAAAATGCAGGAGGAAAGCTTGGCACAAAAGATGCCGTATAGAGGGTGGTGTTCTGTAGTGCGGCCGCAGTTAAAGCGTCTCATGAAATGAAAGCCGTCCAAGCGCACTGCAGATTTCCATGGGTGGAACCGCTTAGCCACTGAAGACACACCTGTAAAAAACAACATCAATTACATAAACCAACACAAACATAGACCAACCTAACCCTGTGTGTGGTTACACCATGATTAGGCAAATTCCCAATTGCCGTACGTATCTGCAGGTTTCAGCAAGTCAAATTTAAGACTTTTTAAGACCTTTTTAAGACCAGCTTGAATGGAATTTAAGACCTAAAACACGCGATGGTGAGGGTTGGCAACAGATGCGAAGCCAACTTTCGAAACGTCGTCTTCCAGCCAACTGTCCTTGAATTTGCACCTACCCATTGTGGCAGACTAGCTAGCAAGCACGCAGATAATCGTTTATATATGCAGCTAGCAACTTTGACTTTTCCTGCCTGAAAAGTCATTTGAGAAAAATAAAAATATATGAAGTCCTGCCCCGACAAATTTAAGACCTTGAGTTACAGTATTTAAGACCAGCATATGACATTTGTAACGAATTTAAATTTAGAAACATGAATTAAAGCCTTTTTAAGACTTTTTAAGGATGCGCGGACACCCTACCACTGCAA
Source organism: Melanogrammus aeglefinus (assembly GCA_900291075.1). Classification (NCBI taxonomy): domain Eukaryota; kingdom Metazoa; phylum Chordata; class Actinopteri; order Gadiformes; family Gadidae; genus Melanogrammus; species Melanogrammus aeglefinus. Next base: position 212,170 of record OLKM01000802.1, read on the forward strand.
TACATTTAGAACAAATGGTTCTAACAGGATGGGGGTGTGTGTGTGTGTGTGTGTGCAGTCTCGGTCGACATAGATGGCCTCAGGTTCAGCTTGGCCTGCATTTTTGTACCGAGTGACGGACGCCTTGGCACAACTCTTCCAGCCCTGCACCGTCACCTGACGTCAGAACAGAGTTCAGGACCTGTCCAAACTCGTTTCCGATACTGGACATCCATGCAGCACTGTCCCCGATCCCGCCAGCCAGCTTTTTGTTGATCTGTAAAACAAACACAAGCACTAAGAAGTAAACCAATTTCCTGTTGGTATCTGCAGGTTTCAGCAAGTCAAATTTAAGACTTTTTAAGACCTTTTTAATACCACCTGAAAATGAAATTGAAGACCTAAAAACACGCGATGGTGGGGGTTGGCAACAGACGCGAGCCAACTTCGGAAACGGACGTCTTCCAGCCAACTGTCCTTGAATTTGAACCTACCCATTGTCGCAGACTAGCTAGCAAGCCCGCAGATAATCGTTATTATATGCAGCTAGCAAGAAAGAAGCCTCTCTACACATAGGCGTCGATTACGGGGGGGACGGGGGGGACATGTCCCCCCCACTATTTAAAATACGAATTTTGTCCCCCCCACTTTTAAAAATGTGAGACCGAAAAAACAAACAAAAAATAAACAAATACTCAACCGAAATCGTCGAGTCTAAATCATGCGATAGGCGCGCACGAAGACATCCTCTCACAGCACGCACAACACAGCGGTGCGTGAAGTGGAGCAAATGAGGGGGGCGGATTCTGTGATCATCAGTATCTCTTCATTCAGTACCGCGCGAGCAGCACCTGTTGGTAGATTAATCCATTTCCAGCAGCAGGCCTACTACACTTGGCAGTTGGAAGGCAGCCTAATAGTTGTTTTACAGACGCTTTCCACACACTTCGCAGCAGCATTGAAGACGACAAGCGTCAAGAAAGTCGACTCCTCAAAAATGTACAAGGTAACTATTCCTAACAGTTCGTTTATAATGTTACGTTGTAGCTAATTGTTTGCGGTTACGTGACGTTACCAGAGCGAGGGAGGCAAACTATAAGCGACACCAAGCAGAGAAGCGAGAGAGGTGGAGGAAGAATAGATATCTTGTTTTCCCTTTACTTTATAACAACACAACATTAGCGGGATCTCGGGAGGAAAAGTAATGCTTAGCGAAATGCTAACCTTAGCTTAGTTGTTTGGCGCGGCGCTGTATGCAGCGAAGCGAACGTAAACAATCTACTGTGACTGGCTTGCTGTAGAGTGTGAGTGTCGAATACCCGGTAAATATAATGGAGATAATATGGACGCATAAGACAATCAATATTCGGTATTTGTTATGGATTTATTGTACAAATTCCCTGAAAAGATGCACGTTCCAGGATGAATGGAAAAGCTCCCGTAAGGGCTGAGATGGCCGGGGACAGCTGATTTGGAACGGAACAACAGCTGTTCGCTTTCACGGGGGAAAACAAAGAAACTTTAACCTACTTTGGCCTACTAATTAACGTTCAAAAGCTATTAAATCGGTTCCAGGGAGTAGGGATATTAATGTTGTGTATTCGAAGCCTGAAAAATGGCATTCGGGCCAGCCAGTTTGGACAGTAGGACAGTAGGGCGGGCCTACATCCTTTTGACCTTTGTGTATTGACACCAGCTGGATGACTGAAGGGTCTTTTTAAAACAGAACAAAGTGAATGACTCTTGTTGACGATGATGACCAAAGACGGGTTAACTATTTTATGAATTGGAAAGAATCAGGAAAACAAGTATTTGAAATGGATTATTTATTAATTATTCTGAACCACACTGAACTGTTTGATTAGCCTACTACATTATTACAACATTACCAAGAGTATTGTAATCCAAAATTAAGAATGTGCCAGCACTGAACTTGGGCCGTGTGTGTGTGTGTGTGTGTGTGTGTGTGGTGTGTGTGTGTGTGTGTGTGTGTGGTGTGTGTGTGTGTGTGTGTGTGTGTGTGTGTGTGTGTCTTTTAGGTTGAAGAGTTAAAATTGGCCAAAAACATGCACCCGCCTCTCAGATGTGGCCAATGAAAGCTGTCGGCTAATTTTCCCTTTGTGTCCAAGGCTTCAGTGTATCCTGTGGAATATGCAGACTGCAGTGCTGTTGAGCCTCACTGGGTCATTGTTGTCTCTCAGCCAAATTCTTCAGCCGCGTCGCAGAGCACTGAAGCTCCTTTCAGCCTCACACGGGATGAAACTGGGAACCACGAGTAGCAGTCTCACCAGAGTCTCCACCTGTGAGAAGAGCAGCCTCTCACCTCTGGTGGCATGCGCTCTGAGAAATTGGACAGCTTCTTTTGCATGAAGTGTAGGTGTTATTTGCTTTAAACATGGCCAGTTGAATTTGTAGTGCCTGTAGGTCCAGTTCTGGGTACAAAGCTCACCAGCAATATTTTTTGTTTCCGGTAATCAGCAGCTCCTCCAGCTTTCAACCAGATTTCCCAGGCTCACCTGATCAAAACGCTCATGAAGCTGGGTGTCCACCATGTCAATGGACACATAAAAAAACTGGACCCGGAAAATACTCCTCTTGGTGTCGGCAGGAGTATGATGCTTGGCAGGACCACCATGTTTCCTGGATGGCATTCGGACATGAGGTAACTGTATTTGCTGGAGATCCAAGTCTGCGGCAAAATCCACAGCTTTGTCATTAGATGGCCTTGAGCACGATCATCGGCCCTCAAGAGAGACCAAAGCCCTGCTAACATATTCAACGGCTTTCAGGATTCCACTGATGGTCTTCCCTCTTGCTGCAGAACTTGAAGTTCAGCCCCTCTAACCTTGTGATGACTTCTTGGACCCAGGAGAAGGCCAAGAACGGTGTTTCCATTTTTCCAGCTTCTGAAGACACCATGGTGCTCTAGAAGGGCAGTGTTGTCGTTGACCTTTGCAGCAGAGGCCATCTCCTCTAGCGCACTCAAAGATGGCGTTTGTACTGGCTGAGGAACTGCTCTGATGGCTGGAGCAACGCACAGTCCATCTGAGTGGCACACAGAGGCTTGATGGAGGTGAAGGGAGCCTGTGGTGGACATGGCAATGTTTTGAAAGTGTCTTGCATTTTTCCAGACTGGGCAAGTAAGCATCCCAGCTCATGGATCCAATGCAGGGCACCCTTATCACCGGTGGTGGATTTGGCACGTAGCCTGTGTGACAAGGTTTAACACAGTGTGGCCACAGTGGACAAAGTTGGCCAATGGTTGCTGTCTCCGGATCAGAGCTTGTGTCCCCTGACAAGTGCCCCGACATGTTGGCCTCGCCATCGTAGGGTCTGCCCACGAAGACCAGGAGAACGGCAGGTTTAGCGGAGCAGCACATCAGAGGCAATTCTTAAAAAGGTGCTCAGCCGTGTCGTTGAAGAGGCCTCGTACAGACCAACTAAGTCCTCCCTTTGGCTCAAGGTCAGCATCCACATACCGGGAGGCAAATTGAAATCTGTTCCGTGCCAGATATATCCTGTGTTCCGTCCATTATCAAGGAGTACTGCAGTACAGGTATAAGCACATGGATGTTTTTAGCTATTTGGTCTTAGATAAATGGCGTTGCTCATTAACTGCAGGTATCTCATTCTGACCACTCAGGACTTGTGTAGGCATGGTTTCTCTCAGCAACCAGCTTGCCAGTTTTGGGTCACTCTCAGCCTTCTCCTCCAGATGCTGCTTGAAGTTTCCCTCCATCATTGTCATGGCTCTGGAGAGCTAATCCCTGTAGGCAAGGTACCCTCAGTGAACTACAATCTTTACCAGTGCTGACCTGCGCTGCTTCTTGTGATTTTTCTGAGATGCTGCACAAGTTGCTATCCTGACACAAGATTGTGTGTGATGTGTGTGTTGTTTACAGAACAATGTGTGTCCTTTACTGTTGGTGTGTGCTGTTCGACGCCTCCCTACCCTTCTTCCAGTTCCTGGAACCACCAAGGAAATGAAGGTTTGTTCTGTATTTCTGGGCCATTGTTGTGATATTATGTATGTTTAAAGGCCTTTACACAGTAGAAACACAAAACTCCTTTAATTGCAGAACTGTAATGTGCCAGGGTGTCCTTTGAACCAGCTCTCCTGGAATTTGAGAGGTGCGGTTGGCAGAGTTTGTGGCTCAACATTAGCTGAAGCATGGTTGGTATGGGGAACACTAATATCCTCAGGGGTATTGAGCTCTTCCTCTGTTTGGGAAGGGTTATTCCTGTTTCCCTCTGCTGAGGCACCTCCTCCTTAATGTAGTCAGTGACATGTTATGATAATTGTGGTAGTATTTCTTTAAATAGTTCCCTGAAATGTTTTTATTTATGTTTTTTGTTCATAATTGCCATGGTGTTTGATCAACTTAATATTTGTTTGTAGTTGTAGCCCTGCCCACTTCACTATAATTGTCTGTAGTGTATGTTTTAAATTGTGCAATAGCATCTTTTTTTTTTTAGAAAACCTCACCTGCTGCACCTCTAACTTCTCAACCCCTGTTCCCTGAGCTTCCTTTGTTTAGTTCTGTTCCACTCAGTTCCGGTTCCTTATGACAATGGTAAACTTTGTTAGTAATGTTTCATGTTATAGTTTCTGAATGTTCAAGTTTTCCCTTATGTGACCCTCACCTCCGCAAGCTCCCTGGGTCCCTGCAACTTCTTTTTTTGTGCTGTTGCACTGGGTTCCTTTTCCTGATGGACAGATGGTTCAAAAAATAAAACAAACATTTAATTGGCACTTGTGTTTGGTTTTTATTTTAACTGTTAGCATAGATTTGGGGTTAAATCCGTACTTGTTTTTTGCATAGTTTTAGTAGGGTATATCTTGTTTTTTCTTTATGAATAGTATGGATAATCATATAGATATAGGGACATCTAGTGGTAAATCCGCAGATTTCAAACTTGTGAAAAACGCAATTTGGTATCTAGTCGTAAAGGTATTCCACTCAAGTTACTCAACCAATAAAAGTGGAAGACAAATTTGTAGTAGGCAAAGCATAGACTAGCTCAAGCCGGTATGTAGCTAACTGCAGTTGTAACTGCTTAGCTGACCGTAACGTTAGAGCAGTAGATGAGAAACTAGCAGTTAACGCGAGTTAATATCAAAACATCGTAAAAAAAGTTGATTTGTAGATTTCTCTAAACTTACAGCGCATTTTTGCTTGCTGAACTGAACTTATATCGCTTCTGCTTTTCTTCTTAGACAATCATGGATACACTTGACTAGCCTAGCGATTTTTTGTTATCGCCATCCTGCGGCCAAGGATCCATATGGCTTCACAGCTCCACTAAAATAAAGGAACGCTTGAACAGCCAGCCAATTTGATATTTATTATTCATCGCGAAAGGGTGGGGACGGCGGCCACGTGGGCTGTCTGTACACACGCTTTATAATTAAAGAGGTTGAGACACCGCCAAAATTGACCATTTTTATTCAGAAAATAGGCGGGTCCCTTTTGGGCTTCCTGTAAAAAAGCATGTTTTGACACTGGATAACCGTGTGGAATTATGGATACTTCATCTAGCCGCATCTGGGAAGGCCCATAAGGTAAGAAATTGTGTTTACGTAAACGTAGAGCTGCTGTTTTGTTTTGCTGTGGATGACCTGCTAGGTACCCCACGGTCCTAAGCGATTGTTGATCATACTGACTGCTTGGTGCAGCTGTAGCTGCATGCATTCTATATTAGATTGCAGGCTTAGTAGCAGTACACACGGTTCATCGTTGCTCTGCAATGTGGTTATAGTTTGTAATTTGATTGTTGAGTATATTTGTGCCTTGGACTGAGACCCCAGTGTAGGGCCTATTCCTGACATAATATGTTTCTCGTAATAAACCTTGCTGTTGATAATCCTAACTCTAGAGTATTTTATTTGCGCGGCCATTTTGCTCATGGAGTGTACGATGTTGAGTGTGAATTCGGTCCTTCGCTGTGTTTACTGGTGTCAGGATTTGGCAGATGCACTTCTCCTCTGGAGTGCTTGGTTTTTTTTCATTTCTTAATGCAGGAGCATAAACATTAATGCTACCAGCAAACCTTTGCCTTTCTTCAAAGCTGAATGGCTCAGTCAACCGTGTATCACGAGATATCTCTGTGGTTCATGCGCACACGCTGACGCGTATCTCTATTGAATCGTGTCCCAGTAGTACGATTTTGTTCGACTTTTTTCGTGAACAGGCATCACGAAATGTTACACCCAATGCATTGCATGGATTCATCCATGACATGAATTGAATAGCTACATAAGAAAGGTACCCACCACTTTTCAAACCACACTCAAGCTTATTGTTATGTCTCCCACCACTCTCTAAAAACCAAACTGACGCCCTTGTCTCTAATAGTCCTTCAAGAAAGTCACTGTGAGAAAATATAAAAAATATACGTAGTTCCTGCCCGGACAAATTTGAAAGCCTTGAGTTACAGTATGTTAGACCTAGCATTGACATTTGTAACGAACTTTAGGCTTTTTACAAGCCTTTCATTTAGAAACATGAATTTTAAAAGACTTTTTTAAGGATGTGCCGACACCACTTGAATTGATACATGTTCTATCTTTATATAGTTTTCTACCCCAACCTTCTGTGTTGAACTCAGATTCTTCAGAATTCGTACCATGGGTACGAATGAATCACTCTTCATTCTCATCCAGAAGGCTGAGAATGTCGTTGGCAGTGGACCGTCTACACATTGAGCAAGTGGAAGGCCCTGGAAGATTGGGTGGAGGCGAGACTATTACAGCTGCAGAGCGGATGAAGTGGTAGGCATTCTTTTCTTGTGCACTCACACGTCTGAGAGAGGTAGCATGGTCTGCCGTTGCCACCTCCTCAGGGTGCGGCTTTCTTCCCATGCGCAGATCAGACCTGACGTAGGATTGTTATCCAACTGGTCCTTGGCTTCAGGAAAGTCACCCCTTTCCTTCAGAGCGCATGCTGGTGTGGGACACGCTGGAACAGGCTCCTGTGTGCCACATCCAACTGGGAGAGAATATCCTGGCTCCATCGGCAGACTGAGCGAGCGAAGGGTCTGGAAACACCTGCATTGCACGTGGATATCCCCCCCCCCCCCCCACTAGGTAGTAGCGGCTATCCACATCAATCACCTTCCTGACCTTTCTATAAATACCGGAGCTGTTCATTTTCCCGGAACATTAGGTGCCCAGATGAACACCCTCTGCCGGGTGGTACCACCAGTCAGCGACGAGATGGGGTCTTGGCTCCAAGTGGGGCAGCGAAACCTAGCAGGCTTCATAATCTTTTGTTCAGCTGGCCCTGGTGGTCAATATTCGGCACTTTGCAACGGTCCACACCTGATCTGCTTCTGGGATTGACTTTCCTAAATAGCTCAAGGAAGAAAACCTGTCCAAACTACAGAAGTTTGGTTTAGGTGGGGTTGCAGTGCAGGATGTGGTGCGCGTGGCAACCGCGACTGGAAGGAGGGGAGCAGCATTGGCGTTGGCATCGGGTGTGTAGAGTGGTTGGGCATTTTGCGGCTGATGGCATCATGAATCCTGCATTGGTATGAACCTTGTTTATATGTTCATATGACCAACAGGTGCCCTGGCACCTTGGCCCCACAAGCGTCACACGTCTCCGTGCATGGTGAGTCAGGACAAAGGTGCTCGTAGAAAAGTGTACTGCCTTCACAGCTGGTTGGCATCCCGTAGCCTTGCACCTTCCTGTCCGCCATGATGCCCCTGCCTCTGATGGTCTCCTCTCCCTCTGCTTTGCTTTTGTTGGACCGGCTCCCCTATCCTGACTCCTACTCCTGTTCGCTTCTCCTCCCACGCCTCTGAGCGGACTTCGAACTCGCCTTTGCTCTGTCTTCAACACTCTCCTGCCCTCTGGATCCTACTCCTACTACAGACCAGCTGCTGAGTGGGGTAACACAAAGACGGGCAATGCTAAGAATCCATACACTACTAGTTTACTTTTTCCCCCCCCCAGTGTTAAAACAAAAAAAAAGGACATCACGCATATACTGCAAATCATTTGAAGACCCATCAGAGAAAAACAAGCTAACCTGATAAACAATCAATTAGTAAAAACTTTCTTACCTTGTGGAACCACAAGGGAATATTACACTATTTCACATCGCTACTCTGGGCAGAGCATCTATACTCCTCAAGCCTTTCCATTCTTGGCCTTGCCGTTTGCCAGCTCGAGCAAGCCACGTATTGCCCCGGGCATATTGTAATGCACGATACTGGTCCCTCCATACCTGTCTTCCTGTTCTTACATCTGCCGAACATTAAATACTAAAACAG
>OLKM01000803.1:7391-24891 GCA_900291075.1 Melanogrammus aeglefinus
CGGTAAGGAACACCATCAGACTCCATCGACGGTCAGTTCATCACCATCGGAAAAAAACGCTTCGATATGCTGCCCCCTCTGCTTGGAACACCCTGAACACCCAGAAATTTTCAGAATTACAATTTTCAGAATTAAATTGATTGCTCATTGGCTCATTACCTAAGAAGCTAAAAGGTGGAAATATTTGAACCATGAAATCCCAAAACAGTCTTTAAATGATGTGATACTTGTGTGTTTAATTGTACGAACCCTACATTTATTTGTATGTTTTATGATGCCCTCTTGACCAGGTCTCCCTTCGAAAAGAGATTCTGAATGTAATTGAGACTCTGCCTGTTAAAAAAAAGGCTTAAGAATAAAAATCAGTGTGGAGAAACAACATCTCAGTCCGGAGAATGAGCCGGTGTTTTACCAGGACGTAGAGCTGACGGACACGGCCTTGTGTTTCTGCTCGCAGGGGTGATCCTGCTCTACCTCGAGCGATTGCGGAGACTTCGCTGGGAGCAGATGTGGAGGCTGACAGCGGAGCGAGAGCTCATGAGCATGCTCAGCACATCTCTGGCCGACCAGGTCTGGAAGCACATCGCTCGGCTTTAACCACCAGTCTGCTGATACAGAGCAGTCTGCGTTGAAGACGGTGTGTAACCCCCTGGATGTTTCCCCGTGTTCACAGGACATCTTCAACGCCTTCATCAAGCAGAACCCCGTCCTGGTCCACCAGCTCCCCTGCTTCTGGAACGTCCAGCTGTCGGACCACACGCGCTCCGAGCAGTGCTACACGGAGGTGTCCGACCTCAAGGTAGGACTTGTACGTCGCTTGTGGACGCCAACAAATGTCCTTCCTTTGGGGGAACGGTTGTCTTGTTCTAACGCTCACCGATCCGCTCCTGTCCCTGGCTGAAGGTGATCCACTGGAACTCGCCGAAGAAGCTGCGCGTGAAGAACAAGCACGTGGAGTTCTTCAGGAACCTCTACCTGACCTTCCTGGAGTACGACGGCAACTTGCTGAGGCGAGAGCTGTTTGGCTGTCCCAGCCAGGCCACTCCGGAGAGCATCCGGGTAAGAGAGGGCTCTCACATCTCCATCTCCATCCTCGTCTCCATTTAGTCCTGGTAGACATGTTCGAGGTTACAAATGGGTCATGTTTTATTCAATATTATTAAAGGTTAAGTGTGCACACAAATTCACTTTTTCGGAGGGAACCGTTGACCTTTATGTGTTATTTTTGAATAAAATGCATTGAGTTGCTAAACCGGCGAAATTCTCTGTAAATTACAAAAAGTCGGATACTTTTGGTTAGAACCCCTTTTCCACATCGCTAGTTTTCTATTGGCTGCGCACTCTCGCTCTAGCGAGACGTGACTTTGGACAACATTAGACACAAGCTCTAACACCCGCTCCTATGAAACCCAACTGACGGGTTGTTTCTAAAACATTCACGATCCTAAGATCTCCTTTTTTGACAACTTGTCAAACCGATGACAACCCATAGGTGGACGACTCGTTCCACCGTTTAAGCTAACGTCCCAATCTGCCCCTGGGCTTCTGCTCCTCCAGCTGCAGACGTCGCTGGAGGACCTCGACGAAGACGACCAGTGCTACGACTTCCGGCGGGAGCGGATCACCGTGCACCGCGTGCACCTCTACTTCCTGCAGTACGAGTACACGCCCACGGAGGACGACGTCACGCTGGTGGCCCAGCTCTCCATGGACCGGTGAGCCACGCACCTTGGGGGGGGATTTCTTCGGACTGCGTCAAAATGAAAGTAGCCTCTGCGGAGAGAGGCCGCACATCACGACACGCGTTCAAAGGTTGGAGCACTGTAGTGAGACAGAACAGTCGCTGTTAAAGCGTGGGGTATGTCCTCGAGGGCTCAGCTGCAGATTGGGATGCCACGACTCCCTCCGGCCATCTCAGGGTGTAGTTTGTGGTGTAGCTGCGATAAAGTCCCCTCCCCCAGGGCGATAAGCACAGCGCAAACTGCGAAATGGCCTCCATAGATAATAACTGAGAGCTTACAGTCTCTTATTGTCTTGATAAAATCTTGTATTATGGAAATTTCCATTACAACCCTCATACACACACACACACACAGACCTTTTCATATAATATAATATGACAGGATTTGAGATTTTCGAGACTAGGAACTCAATTCCATCAGCATCAGTGAGACATCATCACCACCCTCCTCCTCGTCCTCTTCCTCAACTCCTACCTTAATGTTTTCCATCAATAATGCACTAACGTGGATCTCCTCTCTCCCCCTTCCTCTCCCTCCCTCTCTCGCCCCCACTCCCCCCCTCTCCTCTCCCCTCCTCGCCCCTTCGCTCTCCTCCCACCCCCTCTCTCTCTCCCTCCCCTCATTCTCTCCCTCCCTCTCTTCTCTCTCCCCACCCCCCTCTTTCTCTCCTCTCACCCCCTCTCTCTCCCTCCCCATCTCTTTCTCCCTCCTCTCCCCCTCTCCCCCCCTCTCTCCCTCTCCCTCTCCCCCACCCTCTCCCCCTCTCTCTCCCTCTCCCCACCCTCTCTCTCTCTCCCCCCCCCCCACTCTTCCCTCCCTCCCCCTCTCCCACCCCCCCCTCTCTCTCCCTCCCTGTCTCACCCCCGGACCCCCCAGGCTGCAGATGCTGGAGGCCATCTGCAAGCACTGGGAGGGTCCCATCAGCCTGGCGCTGTACATGTCCGACGCCGAGGCGCAGCAGTTCCTGCGCTACGCCCAGGCCTCCGAGGTCCTCAAGAACCGCAAGAACGTGGGCTACCACGTGGTGTACAAGGAGGGCCAGTTCTACCCCGTCAACCTGGTCCGGAACGTGGCCCTGAGGAACGCCAACACGCCATACGTGTTCCTGGCCGACGTGGACTTCCTGCCCATGTACGGCCTCTACGATTACCTCAGGTAAACCCTCCGCCCCGCCGAGGGCCTGTCCCGGGGGATTCAGGACGACGACGAGGGCAGCGGTGCATTAGGGCTCCATTAGCGTGTCGTATTTATATTTAATACAGATCGAGGAAGAGACGCGTCGGTAGATCCTCCCCCTCAGTGGCGAGAGAGAGTCTCGGTGAATAATTGGCCTTGATGCGTCCGGGGTGGATGTGTTTCTCTACTGGCGCCGGATACTGGGGGAGCTGCAGTGATTGATTGACACGTTGATAAATACTGAAGGCGTATGAAATTGTGAAGGATAACTCAATTAGACATACAGGCACATTTAAGCCGGCTTAGAGACAACCGTGGGGAATGTGATGGAAGAATGTTGCGACAAACGTCAGCCTATCTTTCTCTCTCCCTCTCTATCCCCCTCTCTTCACCCCCAAACCTACCCCGCACACTGGACCATGTGGAATTGCATAATATAAATATACTTTATATGTACCTCTGGCTCATTTATTATATGCAATTTCAATGATGTTCAATATTATTGACTGATTTGTTTGACATTTGCTGTTCGTCCATTTTGTTGTTTGTCAACTGTACCGTCTGTTACCTACCGGACTTTGTGAGCTGATGGATACCTGAGTCTTCCCCCCCAGGGGATTAATAAAGCATCTATCTCTGTATCCATGTGACTGTATCCGTGTGTGTGGTTCCTCTGAGCAGGAGGGCCGTGGTGCAGCTGGACATGGCCCACACTAAGAAGGCTCTGGTGGTGCCGGCGTTCGAGACGCTCCGCTACCGCCTGTCCTTCCCCAAATCCAAAGCAGAACTGCTCTCCATGCTGGACATGGGGACACTGTACACCTTCAGGTACACAATACACAGTTATACACCTTCAGGTACCAGATAGGGGCCGTACACAATACACAGTTAAACACCTTCAGGTACCAGATAGGGGCCGTACACAATACACAGTTATACACCTTCAGGTACCAGATAGGGACCGTACACAATACACAGTTATACACCTTCAGGTACCAGATAGGGGCCGTACACAATACACAGTTATACACCTGCAGGTACCAGATAGGGGCCGTACACAATACAGTTATACACCTTCAGGTACCGTGCAGATAGGGGCCGTACACAATACACAGGTAAATATACACTGGTGATGGATCCATTCCAATAGGTTTCAGTAGTTTTGTGTATTTAGCTGTTGACATTTAAACAATCTGTGAGCAAGAGCTTTCTCAGTTTACTGTATTCTAACGTTTGAACCTATTAGTTAACTATGATCACCACAAATTAACCCAACGGCTAAGGATAAACTGAGTACCTAACAACCATGTTTTCAGTATCAATCAGACGATTATTCCTTTCAGGTTGAGAGGCCAACATTGATAGATATTTCCCAGAGTTCCTTTAAACCTGTACCATAATCCATCCTCTCCATTCTGGTCTTCTGCCGACACCCTGCCTGGCCTCCAGGTATCATGTCTGGACCAAGGGACATGCTCCAACCAACTATGCCAAATGGCGGACGGCCACCACCCCCTACAAGGTGGAGTGGGAGTCGGACTTTGAGCCCTACGTGGTGTTGAGGCGCGACTGCCCCGAGTACGACCAGCGCTTCGTGGGCTTTGGCTGGAACAAGGTGTCTCACATCATGGAGTTGGATGCACAGGTAATGTCTTTGGGGTGCACCGGTTGTTCAAGTCTATTTTCTTTAAAAGGCGCATAAAATTGCAGAATCCCTAAAGTGATATACTGTAGTTTGTAGTCAGTTGACGGGACCACACTGAATTATCATTCTAAACGGATCCTTTTGAATTTCCTGTTGCCAGGAGATAAAATCGAGGGCAAACAATATCATGCCGTTTTTTTGACAGCTATTACAGGGTTGGATGTGTGTTCTGATTGGAGGATTTTATATGTGATATGCAAAGATGCCTGGATTAAAAACCCTTTAAAAGGTGTAGGTATAAGGTGTAGGTATAAGAAGAAATGCCACAACCACCTGTCACCTATTATTGAGAGGAAATCGCTGTGAGGATATCTTTCTAGATTCGAGACGATTTTAGATTTTAGACCACTTCCAGCTCAATTTCAACCAATCAGGGCATCTCTATCACATAGATACACACACTGTTATCACTTAACAGGTGCGGGGATGGGATCAGAGAGGGGAAGGGGGTGTTTTTTTCTGCTCTCTCTTGCTCTCAAACCCTCAAATGCTCCCCATCACAGCTTTAATCCACGCGTTAGCCCTGCTAACCTCCGTACTCCGTACTTTTCTTCCGACCCCTGCAGGAATACGACCTGATGGTCCTCCCCAACGCCTTCATGATCCACATGCCACACGCGCCCAGCTTCGACATCTCCAAGTTCCGCTCCAGCCCCAGCTACCGCAACTGCCTGGGCACGCTAAAGGACGAGTTCCACCAGGACCTGTCCAGGAAGTACGGCTCGGCCGCCCTCAAGTACCTGACCGCCCAGAGGAACATCTAGCGTCCCAGAGACACGGACACACACAGAGTGGGAGAGAGAGAGAGAGAGAGACTCATTTCAAAACGTGGGTCGGACGGCCCGTCTTCTACAGCCACAAACCCGTGAAGCGGGTGGACAAGGGAACACTCGAGCAGATGAAAGGGCTCACAGCGGCCCGGTGCAGCTTTACGGTGCCCGTAGTTTTTGTTGTCTTGGTGTTTTGGGTTTTTCTTGAGTCTGCGCAATCCGGTACGTTCGGTTCTCGAGCGAGGGGATGGGGGGGGGGTGGGGGGTGAACGACCAGGGGTTGGAGATGCCAAACTGGAGGGAGGCCACATGGGACTGTTGGCGGAGGATCGCTGGCGGAGCAGGAAGTGATGTCCCAGATAAAGAGCGTCAGGATACCGCTGACCAGACTAGCTTTAAGGCCAGGAAGAGACTGAGATACAACCATATTGTTAGGGTTTGTTGTGACAATCAAGGCTTATTATTTTGGGGGTTTTCAGAAGACACACTTGAGCTACTCCGTCCGTAAAGATAGACGGACATTTAGCCCAAGGACAGAAAACATTAAGTAAAGAGAAATCATTTGAAATATCCAAATGAGGAGATGAGACAGAGGCTTGGAATTGGAGTCGGGGCTATCGTTTGAAAGCCTTACCAATTTTCCATGATATTTAATAAGATATTTAATTATATTTTCATTTTATCCTCTGTGTAAATGACAACCAATGAATAATAAACATTGGCATAGACAATGTTTGATTACAATGTTGATTAAGAATGACATAATTTGCTTCTCTTTATATTTTTCTGACCCCTTGAGAAGAGAATATATTGTGTTCCTCATAAAAAAACAGAATTGCATATAGATCTTCTGTGTGTTTGAAAGTTCAGCACGATGTGCGTTTGCGTGTGTGCCAGTGTGCGTGTGTGTTGGGGGGTATGTGTGTGTGTGTAAGTGTGCATGTGTTTGCTGATCTGGCATGACTCTAACATGCTCGACCCCGTGGTCCTGTTATTGTTTTCTTTGATCACATCGAGGGCGTGTAAATTTGCTTGCTTCAAAACAATTGCACTACCTGCTACCTGTTTTAATTTGAGAGCTAAATGGTAATTAATTAACAGTTAATTGCAAGCGTTCATCTTCACTGTTGTTTTATTCCTCCCGCCGAAAGGAGCAAAAATAAATCCACAGATGTTTTAATTAATCAATAATTACACTACATAAATAATGACTGATTTGGACCAGTTAGCATGACCAATTTAAATTACAATTGGTGCTAATTCATGTTTTATTATAATTAGAGTTGCGGTATCGCTAGTGATACTAAAAATATATTCCTAATTTTTGATCAAGGACTAAAGTAAGGTATTCCTCAGTTATATGTCTGATCCACTGGATATATGTGCCATCTACTGTACTGCAAGCCCATTCAACCTTCTCTCATTTCCTCTAACACTTTAATCTCTCGTCATCCCCCCCGTCCTCCTCTTTCTCCATCCCTTCTCCACGCTTTGACGTCAGCCCGGACAGGCGGCTGTCCCAAACTAACGCCACACTCTGATATTCACCCAAGAGATCCCCGTTGCGGCGGAGATCCGGAGTGGCTAAAGAGCTCTGTGCAGTGCGGGCTCAGTGCGATATGTGTCGGGGCCCCTGTCGGGCTCCTGACGGGCTCCCCTGACGGTCGGTACCCAGCATCGCCGTAGCGAGGGGGGTGCTATCATGTCCTGTTGAGTCCCCACCACCACCCCTACCACCACCCCACACCTCCAACATTGACTGTGCTGATTTGCGGTAAATGCTAGTGCCTTTGCTGTGTTGTGAAAACTGGATATTGATTGTACTGTTGTACTGACAGCGCCTGCAGATGGCCAGGCACTCTATTTATTATTGTTGGACTCAAATCAATCATATTTTTCTATGTAAGTGCTTTAAATGAATTCTGCCCTTTTTTTAAATCATTGCCTCTGAGAGTTTCTTGTTATTTGTTTTCCGTGCAGACCCACTGTGTAATATCATGCGTTGAGGTAGACGGTGAACCGGCTTCAGGTGGGGAGTGTTCTAGGACTGAACTGGGTTCTCTGAAATGGTGTACAATCTGGTTTTCAGAAATTGGATTCAATATTTGGTAGTCATATTTTGATAACTTAAAATAATAAAAAGTTTGTGAAGTAAGCTGAGGTAGAAATAAGAGTGTATTTAATTGTAAGTGATTAATAGGTATTTGAGCGACGCAAAAATAGTGGGAGCTATTTCAAATTAAAGTTATGTGTAATCATGAAGACCATGAAACTATTGGAAGCTATTAATTCACATAAATAGCTTCCAGATTCACACAATAATAATGTAGTTTACTACTAATTGAGAATTAATATGAATTAATATCATTCATAACCGTCCTGATGACAATACCTAAATTAATTTATTCAGTTCTATTGTAAGGCTTTTCACACTTCATTATATAAATCGATTAGGACGTTCATATCAGCAATGTCCAGGAATTTCACAACCGACAATTTGTTTGCCCCATAAAAATATCTAAATTAAAAAGTGCACAATGTTGGCTTATCGCACACGCTGTCCCAGATAAGATCTTTGTTAAAGTCTTATTTGGGATAAGCGGTTTAGGTAAACATTTGTTTCCTTGTCACGAGCTCCCCAAGTATGAATAAACACAATATGCTACTTTAGGGGAGACAACCCAGAATGGAAAAACAGAAGCGATAAGATATTTTCTACAGAGGCTGAAATGTTTAGGCCAATAGCCGTAAGGTTTATTCCGAGTTAACCCTTATCCCTGATTATTTATAATCGTATAATTGATTTAGGACAATTTATTGTATTGGCCATAACATTGTAATTAATTATTATCGATAAAATTATGTATTCTTATAAGATTGGGTTGAGATATTGAGGTGCTGAAAAATCGATTATTATGCAAAAGTGAAACTAGTATATTGCATTCATTTAGTTAAATGTTAAGAGTCAAAGTAATTTTAAAGTCCTAACCAGATGACTACTAAAACACAAATGTGATCGATGATTGATTAGGTCTGTTGTGGGATAATGAAAATCAATTTTGAGAGATAACTTGGGCGTGCGAGATCCACGGCACTTTTGACCAGAGTAAGTAAAACCAATACACAGCCTTGGAACCAGCACATCCACACCTTCAGCAGTCCCCTTCACACACACACACACACACACACACACACACACACACACACACACACACACACACACACACACACACACACACACACACACACACACACACACACACACACACGCCGAAAGAAAAGCACAATCACATCCCACGTACCCTCCGTGAATCAAAAGTCGAGGACAACAAAACTAAGCAAAAGAGTGAAACAAGATGAAGCTCTTTTCCGTCAGCTATTTTCTGCGGTGACATTTACGGCGCCAGCCTGAAGATTGGATTGTCTTTTTGTGCAGATGTATTGCTTGAGTGATGGAACAGGTTCACGAGAGAAAGTCTGCAAAAGCAAAAACTGTGAGGTCAAGCATTTTCCTCCCCATCCAGTATCAGTCAAAAACATCAGTTTAATCGTAATTTAACACTAATGCTCACAAAAGGGAAGTGAAGGGAAACTGCAAAAGCTGGCCCATTCTCACCTTTACAATACTTAAAACGCTATCTCACATCTCCAATGGCCTCATTGGATCCGTGCCTCTGTAAACCATATATTTATTAGATAGTTATTCAAAAGATTTGAATCATTCCATGCCGTTGAATTCCACTGATTTAATCTGCATAATGTGTAATCAGGAAGATCATGAAACCATCATGTACCAATCAAATTCACATAATTAGCATCCGGACTCACACTGGGAAGGTCCTCGTGTGCGTCCTCAGTGACAGCAGTGGTCATTTCCTGCATCCCAGACACGGTGCAGACCGACAGAAGACCGAACTGGTGTGTGTCACACACCCCTCACCATCTTAACGAGACGCGTCTCCCGCCAGTACAACGAGTTCAAGTGGACCTCAACGCAAGCTGCGGAGGGAACCCAACTTAAATGGGGCCACATTCTGAGGCTGAAATGTTCTTCAGACGGCGGAATCGGATGTGTTCCCAGCAGTCAGCCATCTGGCGCGGGTAATTTACCCGATCCAGAGGTGTGGCTAATGAGAGCCGTCGGCTGGCGGGCAGCGGGGGCGAGGCCGCTGGGAGGAAGGGAGAAACGGGAAATCATGGCGGCTGCTGTTGTTTTGTTCTTGTAAACCTTGCATTTCTACCCGGTTCCTGTCCCTAGGATCCGGGTTCAAGCGCCGTCCTCTCCTCCTCTAGGCTCTGAGAGGCCATCTGCAGGCTGGGGGAGCAACTGCACCTGCGGAGGCTTTGAATGGAGTCGTCTGGAAGGCCGCGGGTGAGCTCCAGCACGTTATTAATGTCGTGGTGGGGGAGGGTCGATGGACCTCAACTGTATTTCAAACAAAACGAACGCGACACCTCTCTAGCGCGATCGATACCTCCTCCTCCCCTCGTGCTCTGCCTCTCCTCCCAACGTCGTCCTTCTCTGCTTCAGCTCAATAAAAGTGAGAGCATATACGACATTCTCTCTCTCCCTCCGTCTTTGCCTCTCTTCTCTCTCTCCCCCTCTCTCCGCCTCTCTCTCCCTCTCTCTGAGTTTTTCACCGTCCCCTCCATATGTTTACCATCGACCGGCCGCATCGGCCATAGATAAGCGTAATCCTCGCCGTTATGATGAAGTCATAAGGCAGGGGAGCGCGGCGGTGGGGACGGCTGGGCGGGCGCCGGGGACCGGAGTTGTGACCATCCACAGCCATCGGAGACGTGGGGATCGATTCCGGGGGGATGTGGGCGGGTCAGGGTCCCCGGGGTGGGGGGGGGAGGTTGGTGATGGGGGTCCTGGCCGAGGCCATCGCTCCCGGGGCGGATTAAAAGGTGCTCTGAGATCCATAAAGCCTCATCACCGCTCCTCTGTCCCCATAAACACTGGAGCCACTGCCACAGCTTGACGGACCCCAGGGGGCCACTACTGCTGCTGCTGCTGGAACATTGTGTGGGTTCACAGAGGCTGTCCAGTCGCAGGAGGCTGAAGACAACACTGCAGGTGTCGCCTTGATGTTGACCAGAAACAACTCCGATGACGGAAGGAATGCTAATACTGTGGCTCAGGAGGTAGAGCGGGTCGACTTGAAGCTGGGAACCAGAAGGTTGCAAGTTCGAACCCCGACCCCTCCTAAGCTTCTACCTCAGCTTACTTCACAAACTCCTCCTTGCTTGTAGCATTTCGTTTAGCAATTACCCTTGGCGACTACGTTTGTTTGTATTAGTACTTTGTATTCTTGTTGTATTGTAAATAAGAATGCTATATAATTGCAGTGCATTTACCATTTAAGTCACACGTGTTTGTAATTTATTTTAAATCAAATTTGTAGATAGGGCGCTATTTGATTGGAAGGGCTCGGGTTAATTAGCTAAATTAGCCCTTGTATTGCTCGGTAGAGGTAAGGAATCGTGGAATCCGATAGGCCTGTAGAGGGCTGTAGTTTAATGATCGTTAGGTCTATCAATAGGACTTGAATTAGCATTCTCTGTTGGTTCACTGTGGGTGAGTATGTGTGGGCCGTGCTTCTGTTTGGTTACTGGCAGGGGGGTCACGGCCCCCCCGGGTCAGAGAGTATAAAAAAATAATAATAATAACCTGAACGGAAACGGTCTAAAGAAAGCTGAAATATATGCACTATTAGTTTGATCTAACTTTGACATCATTCTTATTTAAAGCGTTATAATCCAACGTTAAGAATAGATATTGCACTTAAAACACCCCCCCCCTCCTCCGCTTCCGCTTTTTAATACTGCTCCAGTGGGAAATATTTTAATTGTTGAAATTGTTATTGGCGTAGTTTGTTAAACCAGCTACTTACATATTAAAATAAATCAATCCATGGAAAATATCATTCAATCATTACGTTGCAAAAACGTTTTCAAAAAAAATACACAAGGTTAATATTTTGCACTTACATGATTAATCTATAAAAAGCAATACGGCACAAAATATTTCTGCAAACGTTCAAAAACTTCACTTGTGTAAAGCAATGTGTATTGCTTTCCAGACACAATTTGTAAATACCCCGCCCAGCGTGTGAACGCAGAGGATTGTGGGTATTTTAGCTCGTTGAGGATCCATCGATGCATCCTTGAAAAATCTCGGAATTCTCGTAAACAAAGGACGCGAAAAGGGCGCGAATTTCCGAGTTCTCAACATTGGAACACTGCTTGTCGGCGTTCTACGACGTAGCGTCCTTATAAGGGCGGCCGTTGAGCATGCTTCCTTCACTTTGGGAACCAGCCTGTGTCGTTGTCAACCCTTTAAACATGGTGTAACAACACCTTCAAATTCATGTTGTTTTAAATATCCCCGAAGACACGCTTAAACTAATTTACCATTCCCATGATTGATTGAATCAAGAGATAAAAGTATTTCCATTTCTATTTTACATTGAGGGTGTTCAGCAGACGCTTTTATCCAAAGGGACTTACAATAAGTACCATTTGTCAGAAGAAAGAGAAACAACAATATATCTCTGTCGGTACAGTAAGGATGTTCATAGACCCAAGTGCCAAGCACTAACAATCAATAGGTTAACCCATTCCCCGTTTACGAAAAAAAAAGCTTGAATAAGATGTTTCACAATGCTACCATTTTTAAGTGTAGTTGCAACAACATACAATAAATGCGTACATCAGGGGAGGGGGGGGGGGGTTATGCAGAGCAGGGGGTTATGCAGAGTCTAGGTATTTATGTAATGTGGTTTGTGCATTACAGGAAGCACAACGATGTCTAATGGTGTCCCGTAGTGGGCTTACTGGGTCATTGTACGATGTATTTATAATATACGCGGGCCGTGTATATGGGACAATGTCGAGGAAGTCTGTTTCTGCGTCTCTCCTTCAAGTCGCAGAAGAGCATCCTTATCGCCGGGTAATTAGAGCACAGAGACTTGTTGTAGCATGAGATTAACGACCTGACAACTGCTTCAGGCTTCCAATGTGTACGCTAATGTATGTCTGTGTTTAGACGCCTTGCCCCAGGTTTCCCATTACGGAGCGAGCTTCTCATCTGGAACACCTACTCACAACATCTGCTGAGCCTGCGCTATTTGTCAATGTGTATGGAGTACGTGAGTGGCCCAGTCTATGTGTGTTGTGTGTGTGTGTGTGTGTGTGTGTGTGTGTGTGTGTGTGTGTGTGTGTGTGTGTGTGTGTGTGTGTGTGTGTGTGTGTGTGTGTGTGTGTGTGTGTGTGTGTGTGTGTGTGTGTGTGCATGCACACGGTGTATCGTGAGCCTGATTATTGGCACTCTTAACAATTGGCCTGGTTATCCAAATGACTCTGAATCTATTTCTGAATCAACATCTGCCACCCGGACCGTCGGACTGAAAGCATTGGACCTGCTGGATGAATCAGCTAAGTGGAAGAGATTTGTTCTTGGACTATCGTGTAATTCCTTTTACAGGAAATGAAACCCCTATCAGGAAATGAGTCCGCTGATAAGCTGCCTGTATCTCCACTTAAACAAGTGACGTGGAGGTGTATTTGTTTACATGTTGGAATGAAGAGGATTCCACACTTTACCAGGCATGAGTACATCTGCAGACAGCAACTGTCCATGGTGCTGAAGCACACAACATCTGTCTGTCTGTCTGTGTGTGCGTGCGTGCGTGTGCGTGTGTAAGTGAGGTTTGGCTGACTGCGTGTGTCACCGGCATCTTTTGTGACAATCAGTCACTATCTGCCTGTTCCGTTATGAGACTGAGACAATCGCTTGCTGAAAAGCTATTTTTATACATCGATGGATTGAACTCTGCTCAAATTTAATCAAGAAGGAACTTGAGATTTGATAAAATGCAACTACCCAAGAATTCTTCCCAGATGAACATGTTGTATGATCCCTTCACACCCCTCATGTATTATATTGGTCAGGTTTGAATTCCCCACAGCAGAACTAGAATCTAGAACAAGGCAGCCATACAAATGATGGAGGCCCTTCCTGTGTGTGCGTATGCGTGTGTGTGTGTGTGTGTGTGTGTGTGTGTGTGTGTGTGTGTGTGTGTGTGTGTGTGTGTGTGTGTGTGTGTGTGTGTGTGTGTGTGTGTGTGTGTGTGTGTGTGTGTGTGTGTGTGTGTGCGTGTTCATGTGTGTATGTGTGTGCGTGTGCGTCTGTGTGTGTGTGCGTGTGTTCATGTGCGTATGTATGTGTGCGTGTGTTCATGTGTGTATGTATGTGTGTGTGTGTGTGTGTGTGTGCAAGTGTGCGTGTCTGTGCGTAGCCAGGTGCATGTGTGCATTTCTGTTTGTGTGTGTGTGTGTTTAGCCACGTGTGTGTGTGTGTGTGTAGCCTGTGTGTGTGTGTGTGTGTGTGTGTGTGTGTGTAGCTGAATGTGTGTGTGTGTGTGTGTTTAGCCAAGTGTGTGCGTGAGCCAAATGTGTGTGTGTGTGTAGCCAAATGTGTGTGTATGTGTGTGTGTGTGTGTGACATCCTTAACCTGACATTGAGTGAGTTTGGTGCATGGCCATTAGAGAGGTACGAGAAGCCTGTATTCACACAAGTTGTTTCCAGGCCAACGCCATGAGAACTGTTCAGCACTGGAGGGGACTATGTTTGAAAATTGATTAACTGATTTATATTCATGCTTAGCTTTTCGCACACACAGAGAAAGAGAGTGCCGGAGGTACTAAGTGAGAGGAGTAGAGAGAGAGAGAGAGAGAGAGAGAGAGAGAGAGAGAGAGAGAGAGAGAGAGAGAGAGAGAGAGAGAGAGAGAGAGAGAGAGAGAGAGAGAGAGAGAGAGAGAGAGAGAGAGAGAGAGAGAGAGAGAGAGAGAGAGAGAGAGAGTAAGACAACATTTTTGGCAGCGCAATCACCGAAGAAAAATAGACTATTGACAAATGACTTATTTTAATGCACTGTGGTCTGTGAGAGAATGGTAATTTCATCACTTTGGACACCGACACCTCATGCCATACACACAATTGTCTCTCCAAAATAAATACAACACAAAGAGATCCGCGGGAGAACAATGGTTTTATAATGGGAACATTTCAAATGATCTTTTCACTTGTCTCTTCCCTCCGAACGCAGCGTGGGGTTGGAACGCTAATTGATATGTGCAGATCGTTCAAACGATTACATCTTCAGATGGGGGGGGGGGGGAGGCCCCGATCGACGCCGTGGGATTGAAGGAGACAGCGGATAGCGTCGGCCTTTGTCCAATCGGGGGACCGATGGCACCTGGTGGGGTGATGTCACCATTAACCACATGAGGCTGATGATCAGAACACGATCAGTGGTCCGACATGCTGGTGGGGCGGACAGGACCGGCAGAGTTCTGCCACCCTCTGTCAAGTCAATAACGTGAAGGTGGGCTGGGCTGCTACTCTGTGTGTGTGTGTGTGTGTGTGTGTGTGTGTGTGTGTGTGTGTGTGTGTGTGTGTGTGTGTGTGTGTGTGTGTGTGTGTGTGTGTGTGTGTGTGTGTGTGTGTGCGCGCGCACATGCATGTGTACGTGTGTGAAGATGTGTGTCTGTGCCTGCGTCCATTCGTGCCTGCATAACTACGTGTGTGTGTGTGTCTGTGTGCATACGGGCATGTCTGATTGCCTGTGTGTGTGTCTATGTGTGTGTGTGTGTGTGTGTGTGTGTGTGTGTGTGTGTGTTGTGTGTGTGTGTGTGTGTGTGTGTGTGTGTGTGTGTGTGTGTGTGTGTGTGTGTGTGTGTGTGTTAGTGATTGCATGCCCATTTTGCAGAGAGTAAGAGTTGCAAATGGGGACTTTTGAAGAGAGAGCAAAACTCTTCAGCATGGAAGAAAAAATGTAAAACATTCCTTCCTGGTCCTCATCGCTCTGATAATGTGACCAACTATCTCCCCTCAAAATATCACAGCTAATCTTCAAAGCTGCTTGTTTTACTATCCCCTCTTCAGCCAATTCTAACTCTGCCATGCCCTTCAAAGCATAGTCTGTTGAAATCGCTGTAATCGTCATCAAACGAGCCCCAGGAATAATTCAACATGGACCAGAGATCCAAGTGGACTGAGACTGAACTCCTCATCCCGTTTGAGGTCTTTCAGAGTAATGTGGGGTAGGGGGAGATGGGGGAGAGGGGGAGATGGGGGAGGTGCATCAAGGCGCGGTGCCAGGGTTCATCCTGGTGGCACCTGCTACTGTCAGCAGCCAACGTGGGGGGGCTGGCCTGGGGGGGCCTGCCATCTCCTCTCCCTCCATCCCTCTCTCTCTCTCCCTCTTTCTGTCTCTCCATCTTTGCCTCTCTCTCTCTCTCTCTCTCTCTCTCTCTCTCTCTCTCTCTCTCTCTCTCTCTCTCTCTCTCTCCCTCTCTCTGTCTCTCCATCTCTGCCTCTCTCTCTCTCTCTCTCTCTCTCTCTCTCTCTCTCTCTCTCTCTCTCTCTCTCTCTCAACATGAATAGACAGAGTGTTTGGGGCTGCAAAGTGAGAGAGGAGGGGGGAGAGGAGTTAGAGGGAGCGACAGAGACAGAAAGAGGGATGGAGGCAAATTGAGATGAGAACGATTAATAAGTAGAAAGAGAGAGAGAGAGAGAGAGAGAGAGAGAGAGAGAGAGAGAGAGAGAGAGAGAGAGAAGAGAGAGAGAGAGAGGAGAGAGAGAGAGAGAGAGAGAGAGAGAGAGAGAGAGAGAGAGAGAGAGAGAGGTTTCAGGTTTGGATAGTCGGTTCCTCTGATAGTTTCGGAGGACCCATGTCCTTCAGACATATACAGAGAGAAGGATATGTCAGAGCACCATAGACCTGAATTCTATCATGGCTCCAGGTTAATATTGAACAGATGTACTTAGGATAATACTGATACACAGAAGCATGTCACGCTGAAGTCTATGGAGCGCAAACTCAAAATTTCACTTCTATTGGCTGTTGTCACCGTCAATTTATCTTCCTCGTCCTAACGTGCCCAACCAGGCACTCAACCATGCACACACTCCAAGCACACACACACACACACACACACACACACACACTCACCTTTGCCCACGCACACACACACATATGCAGTGACATTCACAAACGCACACAAAGACACAGTCATGCACACAAACAAACATGCTCATCCCGTCTCCTCCCATCTCATAACCTCGATCATAGTCCGCGTGTGTGGGCCGAAGACACTGTCTTATCCCTCTCTTGAATACGGTCTGAGCCCCCGTGTCAGCCCGAGAGTCTCTGGTGTGTGTGTGACCTGGTTGCCCACGGTGACAGATGGCTCTGCCATAAGGCAGGAGATCAGCAGCAGCATAGCAGGGCTTTGGTCTTACCCGCCATGAGACCCCATAACAGGTCCATGACAGGCCGAGAGAAGCTCAATAATGTGGCTTTGGGACTGTGTTATTCAGTTTGTGTGCGCTTGTGCTCTTTTTTGTGTGTGTTTGTGTGCGTCTGTTTGTGTGCATGCCTTTGCGTATGTGTGCGTCTGCGTGTTGTTAACCACTAAAGGGCATTGATTGGTAGCTATCAAAAGAAACGATTGAATTGCTCTACTAAATCAATGTTTAACTACAATCATTAAATAGTGTAGTCATCAAAATTGTATACATTCAAAAAAATGCATCCATATATCCGTTATATCCATATATGAACCCCAGATTGTGGCAGCGGCGGCAGCAGCAAATATCCTCCCCTCTGAAAGCCACTTGGAAGACAACGGGGCTCTGCTCTTTCTGCGGTGGATGGTTGCCGTGCCTGCCTGCTCCACGTGGGAAGCAGTCTCTGTATGTAGGCCAGCTGTCACCTGAACAACCTGGGAAGGCTTCCTTCTGGAGGGGAGCATCGAATCAGGTCGCATCGGGGGAGACCGGAGAGTCTAAAAACAAGATGAAGCGATGACGCAGAACGCGTGGAATTGGTTGGTGTTTTGAGCCCCACCGCCGGCTGTACCTTGTGTGTGAATGCGTTCATTCTGAGACCTGACTGTTTGATCTGGGATCACCCCTTAATCTGTTCATTGTGCGGTAGCTTCAGTCGTTATTTCTCCCCCTGTATTCCCGCTCCTGTCTCCCTCGTACGCTCACTGACTCGGTGGTTAACACGCGATGAGTGGGGCTGGCGTTCTCG
>OLKM01000803.1:27391-37391 GCA_900291075.1 Melanogrammus aeglefinus
GTGCTCACCCAGCATCTCAAGTGTTTACCAAATCCTCTCTCTCTCTCTCTCTCTCTCTCTCTCTCTCTCTCTCTCTCTCTCTCTCTCTTCTCTCTCTCTCTCTCTCTCTCTCTCTCTCTCTCTCTCTCTCTCTCTCTCTCTCTCTCTCTCTCTCTCTCTCTCTCTCTCTCTCTCTCTCTCTCTCTCTCTTTCCTCTCTCTCTCTCTCTTTCCTCTCTCTCTCTCTCTCTCTCTCTCTCTCTCATATGTATATTTACACCTGAACCTAATCAGCGAGAACATCCACTCCACAATGAAACCTCTCTTCCCTCCGTCTGTCTGTCAGCTGTCTGCTGTCTGTCTGTCTGTCAGCTGTCATGGAGCCTTGAGTTTATCGATTGGCCTCCGAAGTGCAGTGAGCACGCAGCAGTCTTGGAGGCGATGACATGTGTTTGCAACAGTTGCAAGAGTGGGTGTTGACTCATTCTCTGGCAGGGGAGAAGACGCAGTACCAGGAAGGAGAGAAAGAGTTGGCAGAACTTCAACTGGAAGCACTATTAGGAGAGTGGGACCAATGAGAAGACCAATGAGAAGGCCTGTCTCTTCTTCTTTCAAGTCCCCCTCTCCAGATGAAGGCTCCTATGTTTGGATGGATGATTCATATTATTATTCATATTCGCATTATTAATAATAATATGAATAATGTAGTTCTCATCCTTGTGATTATCAGCCTATCATAAATATTATTAATATATTAATAACGTGAACGTGAAGTCTTTCCAGAGAGAGGAAACTCTGCTTTTGCAGAACCTTATTTTAATTCTTATCATTAATAACTCTGTAAACAAAGATACCGTAACAAGTAGTAAACACACAGAGGCATAGCGGGGAATTAAATATTAAATTAACATCAATGTACGTCAGCGTACCGCCCCCTCCCCCCTGTGACATTTATTAGTTGCTGCTTGGGTGACTCTTTGTTTTCATTTGTTGACTTTGTTGCTCCGCCGTCCCGGAGTGCGCCATCGCAGAGAGGCTCATCAGAGGCGAGCGGGCGAGTTGTATTTATAGATTAGGCCGTCTGAGAGAGAGAGCCGCCAGCCACAGAGTAATGATGCGCCGCAAATGGGACTCATCCAAAAATCATTCTCACTGTGCTGCCCAACGAGGCCCTATTAACCTCGCTGCACGCACACTTAGGCAGCGACACACACTCACGCATACGGACACGAATACGGACACGCACGTGCACGCGCGCACACACACACACACACACACAGATGCGTGCATTTCTGGCGACCGCGAAAGACAAACACTCACGCATGCACACACACACATACATACACGCACACAAACATAACACAGGCCAACCCAACAAACAAACAACAAACTAATATCTGGCCTGCGCTCCCTCAAATAATATCTCAGTGTCGAATGCCATCAATTTGGAATAACTGCGCTTGGAGAATTGAATTTCACATGGCAGACTTGTTCCGTGAAACTGTTCAAATAATCCTTTGCCTACAGTGTGATGGAGATGAATGCAATCCAAGATCCCATGCAGGCAGACAGTAGCCTATGTACAGAGGTTGGAATGCCTTCAGGCGTCAACGTGTAACAGACATGAGGCGCAAGCCCTTCAAAAGTCCTATTAAGGAAAATAAAAATGTATACGGGATGGAGAGTCGATTGTGTTAATCCCTGATTGGAACGATGCTGAACAGTAAGGCTGGCAGGATGGTCAGATATTGTTGTAGTGATTCCAGACATATACAAATACACATTCACACACACAAAAACACCCACACACATAAAAAAAACATATATACACACAAACTGAAACCAACAATCAAGCAAAAACATATTTACACACATCTGCCATCTGCTCTGCATGTCTCAGCGTTAGAAACGAAAGGTCCCACTAATGTCGCGGTTCAGTCTGCAAAGGTGCCACACGGATCGCGTTTCCACCAAAAGTGGGCGTGATCCGGAGTGAGCCGTATTGAGCCACTCATTTCGCAGCACTCCTCTGTTGGGGTAATCAGATGCCTAAACGTTGATTACCGTATTTTCCGCACTATAAGGCGCACCGGAGTATAAGCCGCAGCAGCTAAATTGACTACTGTGTACATATATAAGCCGCACTGGACTATAAGCCGCCGGTGTTTTAACGTTTACCGTTCACACCAAACACAACGGGGCGACAAGATCTCATACAAAGTGAACGTAGAGACGCATATCTGGCAAATTTTTCGCGAGAGAAAACCGGCGACAAGTTTTGATTTGTCGAGCCACACTTTCGCCATGCACAGGCGAGCGCATTCATTTGGATTTGTACTGCGACAAATTCGCTCGAGTTGAAACATAGGGTTCGTGCACAGAGGGATTGTCGGAAAGAGCAAGATGTGGCTGTCCGCTCTCGTAATGTCTGGTCTTGCTCTCGTTCTGTCTCTTGTACCACTCTCGGTTCCACTTTTACTTTTGCACGCTACCTGTCTCACTCTTTTCCGGCCTCAAGCTTTTCCTGCTGGAGCCCGCCGCTTAAAGGTGGGTGGGCGCGGACCGGTTATAGAGTCCATAGAGTTAAAGTTGGTGGACTGTAACCTCCTAAATCCATAGATTTAGGAGGTCCTAATCCATAGATTAGCCGCACCGTTATATAAGCCGCCAAATCGAAAAATTGGGAAAAAAGGCGCAGCTTATAGTCCAAAAATTACGGTAGTCGACAGAATCACACTTCCGTGCGACAGGGGGCTAACAACAAACACATTACCCGCAAGGTATTTCTGGACAAAAGCTTTGTTTATTGAAGAAAATGTCGCTCAAAAGTTTGCCGTCCTTCTTGGACGTCCTACATTGCTGCTCTTTGTTCATTGTGCGCGTTCTTCTTTTTATTAGCAGGCTACACTGTGTGGGGCTGCTATGAGGTCACGATGTTTACGTAGCTGCCGCGGCTATCACCATACGGCTTAAACCCCGCGCAACCACAAGGGTACTGTCGGCGAGGGAAACGCGAGCCGTAACTGAGCTGGGCTATACCGCACCCTCACTAATGGGCTGAGGCGTGCTGGTTCTGAAGCGTACCCGCCGGTGGACCCCCCCCCCCCAATCTGACGGTTGCGGGAACCCAAATTGTTCTGCCCGGTTGCCATGGCGATGACCACCATGGATGGGAGCGTTTGAATTAGCTGTAGGGCCATCATGTGTTCCCGAAGAACACTTTCCAGTGTGGCGCGTTCCCGGGGAATCGCCCAGAATCGATTCCCGACTGTTACTGTGTCCAATGCACCCGTCCGTCTGTCCACCCACGCACGCACGCACACACGCACATACTGACAGACACGCACACACATGAGTGCAGTCATGTTTTCTCACACCAGCATGTATTCCCCACACACACGTGTGTGAGTCTCCCACTGCAGTTTAATATTTCCATCAAAGCCTTCACCACCTGTTGGAACTGGAGCCCACGCTCCTCTCCCAGGTCATTATTAATGCAGCAGTTAATGTGCCTTCATTTAGAATTCAGCCCTGCTCAACACCCCACCTTGCATCGCTCTCTCTCTCGCTCTCTCTCTCTCTGTCACTCTTTCTTTATTATGCTCTCTCTCTCTCCCCCCCCCTCTCTCTCTCTCTCTCTCTCTCTCTCTCTCTCTCTCTCTCTCTCTCTCTCTCTCTCTCTCTCTCTCTCTCTCTCTGTCACTCTTACTTGTATTATTGCTCTCTCTTCTCTCCTCTCTCTCTCTCCTCTCTCTCTCTCTCTCTTCTCCTCTCTCTCTCTCTCTCTCTCTCTCTCTCTCTCTCTCCTCTCTCTCTCTCTCTCTCTCTCTCTCTCTCTCTCTCTCTCTCTCTCTCTCCCCCCCCCTCTCTCTACCTCCCTCTCCCTCCCCCCTAGGCGCACCTTAAACATCTATACCTCCATGCGCTTCAATAAACGGGCTCCCTGGGGCTATTCTGGTTCCTGAGAACCTTTAGTATTGTTGTCTTCGAACACTGAAAGAGGAACAAACGGCCACACGTAGCTGCACTCTGGACCAGAAGTGTTGTAATTATCTACAGGAGGTGGCAGGTCGTTTTACTCGACTTAATGTCTTATCCGGCCCCCCCGTGTGGCGGGCTTGATAGCAGACATCGCCGGTAGACTACTTAGAATTCAACCTTAAGAACCGCTCAAATAAAACAAAGTTTAACGTTTTAAGTATTAATGGAAGCAGCTCCTCCCCTTTTCATTTTGTATACACCCTGAAATGGAGAAAGTACAGAGGCCAACACTGGAACCAGGAGTCAAATCTCTTCTTACTTTGTAAATAACACAAGCAGTTGAGCTGAGACCCCCGGGGTCAAAGGCCCGGAGGTCTCAAACTACTTCATTTCATTTTTTAAACAAGGCCGAGAGCGGTGGATATTGGAAAGACCTGTCACCTGGCAAACAAAGGGAATGATGGATCTGGCCAAATTAAAAACTCTTTTTAAATGATATTAGAAATAGATTCATAACATGTTGGACTTTATTGCCTTTGATACTTATTACTTTTATAACTTACAAAATGATTTTTTTATGACATGAAATGACCAGCCTTGACTTGGCAGAGGCATTATGTTCCACCCTGCCTGGAGGAAGATTAGTTTGGATGACGACATATTTCATAATAATCGCTGAAATCAGAAATGATGATACTGAGTGATGAGTGATACCAGGTTCTGCTCTTACTATCGTAGACAGATGTCATAGTAAGAATTGCACAGACGTTATTTGCAGACACGATTACATTTGAAGTCCCCGTCCGCTCTGCAGTGTGAACAGCAGAATTGTGACGCCATGTCGCTCAGGAGGTAGAACAGATTGGCTGGTAACTGAAAAGGTTGCTAGTTCGATCCCCGGCGCCTCCTAGCTGTGTGTCGAAGACACCTCAGCCTAACTGCTCCTGACAAGCTCGTCTTTGCATGCTTGTGGCCATCGTGGGTGTGTGAATGTGTGCTTGAATGCGTGAACGTAATAATGGACAGCACTTTGAACGGCCACTGGCGAGAAAAGCGCAAAATGCAGTCATTTACTATTCAATTGTCCCCAATCTGAGGGTTGGATAGCTCCCTTCCTCAACAGTATGGCTGTGAAAAAGCAATCCCTCACACATATCTCCGGTGTGTGTACACAGGAGTCTGATAATAATGATTTACTTATGCTTTTGTACTGCCACAACAGCAAATATACCAAAAAAAAAAAGAACAAAATGCATTTACCATAGAGGAAACGCTGACATGAAAAGAAAAAAAAATGACAGCAAATCATAAAATAAGATGTATGAAAAAGACATTAGGAAAACAGAAATAATGAAAACAGAGAGCTCCCTAAGCTGGGGCTGCCTCCGCGAGATAAAAGACCTCCACATCAACAGCTCACTAAAGGTCCTCGCAAATTTAAACAAAAACATGCTTAAGATAAACTGCTTGGCTCTCTCAAAACCGGTGTGTGCACACACACACACACACACACACACACACACACACACACACACACACACGTACACATAGACACATACACAAACACATACAAATATGCATGCACATACACATCCACAGACACACGTACACAAACACACAAAAGCACCCACACCCAAAGCCACACATGCACACACACACACACACACGTACAAATACACACTCACACTCACACGTACAAATACACACTCACACCCACAATTGGCAAAAAACATATTTACACACACACACAAACCCTGGACCCCCACACACCACCACACTCAAATACAAACAAACAAACACACACACACAGAGGGATGCACATTTGAAGCGCACACACACACACACACGTGCCCTAATGAACATGAAGAAGGCCCACTGAACCAACGGCGTGGGTGATTGAAGAGGCTGGGGGATGAGGTGAATCACTCGCTGCTCCTCAGGGTAAATCGGCAGCCCTGTCAGCGCAGCACAAACACACGCGACTTCAAACCTCCATCTCCCTGGAGCGGCACATTACACACGGTGCTGTCTGGCGGAGGCCCCGGAGTCGGAGTGCAGCCTGTTCCCCCCTCCACTGTAATCATCCCCCCCGGTTTAAAAGGCAGAGCATTGTTCTCTGTTGTAGAGGGGGCTGCCACTTCCATTCTAGGCAGATTTTGTTCACATCACCTGGACACTGGAGTGTGTGAAGAGTGGGTTTGTGATGTTCTCTGCCCGTGTAGTAAAATGAGCTAGTCACGTGATGGTATGGGATCGGCGCATAGTCTTAAAGGTCTCATCGTTTTTTCGTTAATTTTGCGGTGATCTGTAGTCTGAATTGATGCCCGAAGAGCCGGTTTTAGAGAAAAAAAAAGCTTTGCTGGGTCTGTTTCATGCTGTTTTAGTTTGTTGGGGGAGGTGGGAGGGGACGAACGACAGGATTTCGCCTCTTAACATGAAGATGCATGATATGCTAATCTGCTCGCCTCTGATTGGCTAAGGGCACTGTGACGCTGAGCTGCAGAAATGAGCTCTGCTACTTCCTGTCTGCCGCGTGGGCGGTCAGCAAGCTAGCTAAGCTGGGCGGGAGGCGTGGCCATGAATACTCATTTTCAGGTGTGACGTCACACCGATGGGGTTTTCTCATCCGCTCGTTTTTCTCTGTGATTTCTCTCATTCCCTAATATAGGTAATGGGGGTAGGGGAACACTTTCACGCGCAGCATGCATATGCAACTCGTAGAGACCGATAGTATTTCAACAAAAACAAGTATTCCCAGTTTCTCACGGAATGAGACCTTTAAGCACTCGCCGATACCCAATACTGTATTTCAGGCTGGATCCGATGAATTGCCGATACTGGTATCGGTATCAGAACAGTTCTGGTGAAGAGTGGTTCTTTGGTCGTCCTGCCGAGGCAGACCGGAGGGTTTCAGAGCAGCGCTGTTGGGGGATGTCTCTCCTCACAGCAATGAGTTGTGTGGGTATTGACGTGGCGGATAATTACCCCCTATTCTCCATCCGGGGGATAATGCGCTTGATTGACCGTGAGACAAAGGCCACGGGTTGATGAAGGGGTTGTCCCGGAGATGTTTCTGCATAGCATCACAGGGAGAGACTGGCTGTCAGGCATTGGAACGCCAGAGCAAATAAACCTGCTGGATGGGACAGGATGTGCAAGCACGCACACACAGACACACACACACACACACACACACACACACACACACACACAAATGCATATACACAAACAGGCACACACTGGCAAAAACAAACATGAAAACAAATATACACACACATACACACACATGCTACACACACACACGCATACACACAAAATTGACGTCTCTATTTTTGTGTTTTCTTTGTGGTTTGTTTTTCACCATCTAATGGATGAAGCGACTTCCAAAAGGTAATTGGTTGGTGCGATACTAGTAGTTTTTACATTCCCTTCTCTTATAATAATATGGATGCTGGCCTACTTGAATATACAGAATTACAATAAAAATAACATTCATGCATGCATGCATCATAAATATCTTATATGCATTCATGCATTATCCATACACTGTATTACTACAGATTGCCTTAATTTCCTATATTTCAATAATATCTGGACGTGCGTCTAATGCAAGCTTGTTTGAGTGGGCAGCAATCTCATTGATTATTGATCGATTACCTGTACCTCATCAGTCCTATACCAACACATCCTCCATCGTGCCTTATTCTTAGAATAGCTGAGCCATTATTTACCGAGCGCTGGTCTAACCTCTCTAGGTACGATGTGTCCGTTCTATCAGCATAAATATTCACGGATGATAAAAACATAGCACGACAAACAATGAAATTAAATGAGCGGTCCTCCTTTAAATAGAATTCCCACTTGAAGGAAATACTTATTAGATATTGCATCATATTGCCAGAGGACTGCGATAGTACAGTGAATAAATTGGCTGTTGAGTAATGGTTTCAAAGGTTGGTTCCTTCCGTTCCGCCACATGGCTTGTTTAAAGAAAAAGAGAAAGATAGCGAGTGATGAGCGATGCGGAGCCAGCGAGATCAGCCAGGCCAGGACTAAGATGAAGGAGAACAAGGTTTCCTCCTGTTTACTCAACTCACAGATCTCCTAGTTGTCTTACAGATGTGGTCGACGGGAATCCTCACCAACAACCGGATGGCTTCGTTGTCTTTGTTCTCGTCGCTCCTTCTCTCTTTGACCGTGCGCTCCTAAGGTGAGATGAAAGCGCCGTCCTGATGCTGGCGGACGGCTGTTTCTGCGCTTCCGCTGCGTTCCGCTTAGTAATACGAGGCAACTGAAAAAGCGGAGCGGTGCTAGAATGTCACAGAAATGTCAGAGCCTCGCGGGCCCCGGATTAGAAGCCGTCTGCGGGGGTTCATACCGGAGTCAATCGCTGCCGTGGCGGCGGAGCGATCTATTGTTTGGATGCTGCTCTGCTTGGACGACGCCAGGATCAGAGATGTGGTTTGACATCATCGGCCCGATGCCATGGGGGTGAACTTTTCAGGGGCGAAGCGAGTACTTCGGCCCTACGTCTCACACACACAAATCATACGCTCTCAAAAGAGGTGCATTTTGAAATTGGACAAACTTCTACACATACGGATGACTTGCCATGGGTCCGTGTTCCTAGATTCTGTTTGTATGTGTTTGTACAGCGGTCTCAGTTCAGAGGCCTCAATCCCCCCTCACCCAGCTGTCCAGCCTCCCTTGCCCTCGCTGCATTTTTCTCTACTTCTCTAAAAACCTCCCAAAAAAAAACCATTGATGTTGAACACTCTCATTTTGTCATCCATTATCTGTGGCCCGCCCCTCTCTCTCCCTCTCTTGCTCTCTCTCTCTCTCTCAATCAAGCACAGACTTTCTCTGACAGCCACTCTCTCTCTCTCTCTGTCTGTCAGAGGATAAAGAGGTCACTCAAGGTGAGGGCCATGGCCAGACGTTCTGAAGGGCCTCGTGTCTGACGGTCTCCTCAGCAATCAGAGCAGGTCAAGGTCTGCTCAACACAAGGCCTGGGTCGTCAATAAACTGCCGCACGGTGCGGCGCTGGTCGCGAACCTATGGCTAAATAAAGGGAAGTTCGGACTGGATACAGAGCAACACGTTGAGTCTCTCCGTCCTGGTGGCTCCTGAAGCTTTTAGATATGCTCAGGACTTGCCAATTAATTCCTACGACTGAATTCTGCAAACCAACCAAACCAACCATTTCCTTTCAACAGGATGCTCCGCCATGCTCCTATGTGTCAGGACATGAAGCGTTGAGCGAACATTTACACATTGGTGGTTCGGTAACTTTGTAAGATTTGAGGTTATGAAGTTGTAAGTTGAAGGTTGGTTTTAAAGGGACACACAGAGATATGCGTAGTTGAAGATATGTGCAATTTCAAGTTCACTGGATAAGTATTTTTTCTCCGTTTGCCATTTCCATCGTCTTGCAGAGTTACAGTAGCCTAGCTCCTGTTTATGTGAGGGGAACACACTTTGAATTGATCAGAATACCGGATTACGATATTTCGCTGCCAACGATTTGCCACTGACAGGTTGACACCCATGTAGAACACCTAGACACAAGCAACTGATCAGATAATTATGTGTTTGGAGGCAAGGTATAATCTTGTTGTGTTTTTACTGGCACTCAAACACATTATTATAACTTTTAACATTGGTCAATTGAAGACCGTTCTGAATGCCTCTTTGAGTCGGAATTGCTATAAAAAACAGCTTGGTTTTCTTTCTCCGTTTCTATTGGTTTTTTCGTGATGTTTATTCGAAACATGCCTGATGTAAAGGGACCTTTGTTGCTCTTTCAGCATTTTTCTGTTCCAAGGTTTATTAAAAGTGCGACTCCAGGAGAGACAGGAGGATGTAAATAAGAACATTTCTCGTTTATAATAAAAACATGTTCTATTGCCAGGGACAAACATGTGCTTTTCTGTGAATAGAAGAGTTGCATTAAATCAACATTTTAAGATACTGTGACGACTCCTGCGGTGGTCACAACGGGGATTCTGGGGATCCGAGATGCCGGTTGGGAAAAAGGGGTT
>OLKM01000803.1:42391-47391 GCA_900291075.1 Melanogrammus aeglefinus
GATGAGGTCATGTGATCAGGATGAGATCATGTGATCAGGATGAGATCATGTGATCAGAAGGAGACAGAGTGATCGGGGTGATAGCGAGTGACCCGGTAGATGCAGCGCCTCTCTATCCATGTGGTTTTGGTGCAGGACGGGTCCGTACCGGATGTTATGAACCCCCTAGGCTCCAGGTGACTGGCGGGAGTCCTCACTGCAAACAGCCTTCGGGCCTTCCTCCTCCTCTCAGCCAATCAGTGGAGGAGCAGACCTGCTTGGGAATTGTTTGGCGGACTGCCAGCTGCATTATGATCCTCATCTGGCACACAGAGATAACACACGTGCACACAGGAACACACACAGTCCAAACAGACACACACACACGCATGCACACATAAATGCAAACACAAACACACATACAGAATCTCACACACACACACAGGCGTGCACACACCCATCAGTTTCTCCCCCTTCCCACTTCCCCGCACAACCTTACACATCTCATTTGCATGTTTCTCTTTCCTATTAGAGCCTTCGATGTCCAGGGATACGGCAGAGAATTAGAGATGATCTATGATGGGGAAAAAAACAGAAAAAAAGAACAGATTGCAATACATGATGATTATTTTGGTGTGTGTGTGTGTGTGTGTGTGTGTGTGTGTGTGTGTGTGTGTGTGTGTGTGTGTGTGTGTGTGTGTGTGTGTGTGCGTGTGTGTGTGTGTGTGTGTGTGTGTGTGTGTGTGTGTGTGTGTGTGTGTGTGTGTGTTCGTCCCATGTGGACATGCGTGCAGCCACAGCAGTGTGTATAACAAATAGAGGCTGGTGGTCCAACCGTTAATGGCTCCTTGGGAAGAAACTCATCAGAGTGGCAGAAAACAACAAGTCTGACAATCAAGGGGGTAATGAAGCGTGCGTGCCCTTCGGAGGCCAGCAATGAACACCAGCCACTCCTCCAGTGGTTGACCTTGGCAAATTATCCCTCTCGCCCATCACACTACTCACTGCATATGCTGCTGCTTCCCGTTCTGCTTCCTCTGCTGCTTCCTCAGCTGCTGCTTCCTCTGCTGCTTCCTCAGCTGCTGCTTCCTCTGCTGCTTCCTCTGCTGCTTCCTCTGCTGCTTCCTCTGCTGCTGCTTCCGCTGCTGCTTCTGCTTCCCGTGCTGCTTCCTCTGCTGCTGCTGCTTCCTCTGCTGCTGCTGCTGCTTCCTCTGCTGCTGCTTCCGCTGTTGCTGCTTCCTCTGCTGCTTCCTCTGCTGCTCCCTCTGCTGCTCCCTCTGCTGCTGCTTCATCTGCTGCTGCTTCCTCTGCTGCTGCTTCCTCTGCTGCTTCCTCTGCTGCTGCTTCTGCTTCCTCTGCTGCTTCCTCTGCTGCTGCTGCTGCTTCCCCTGCTGCTGCTGCTGCTTCCTCCTGCTGCTGCTGCTGCTTTCTCTGCTACTTCCTCCTCTGATGTTGCTTCATCTGCTGCTTCCTCTGCTGCTTTCTCTGCTGCTTCCTCTGCTTCCTCCCCTGCTGCTGCTGCTTCCTCTGCTGCTTCCTCTGCTGCTTCCTCTGCTGCTGCTGAGGACACGTGACTCCCACTGCTATGAAGAAAGGCCTCTTTTTCTCATCACCGGGGAAATAATGAGGTATGTAGTGCGGCCTGACGGGCAAACAATCACATTGTGTGCAGGAAGATTGAAACAATGAGGGAAAAGTGGGCGCACTCCATGCTCCTTTAATGAGTCACAATGGAAAATAACAATAATATTATTATTATTCACCTTCTTACTCGTGTTTCCAAGGTATGTGGTGGAAAAAAAGTTGTGTATTAGGTTGTCTGTCTGTCTTTTTACACAGGCCAATCTCACAGGGTGCGGAACAGATGTCTAGCAGGGCAATAAAGACAACATCTTATTTCACAAGTGCCGAATCATTCTTTATGATGTTTGTGCACTTCTATGATTATGTTTGAGCATGTGAGTATATGAATCAAACAATGTGTGTGTCTGTGTGTGTGTGTGTGTGTGTGTGTGTGTGTGTGTGTGTGTGTGTGTGTGTGTGTGTGTGTGTGTGTGTGTGTGTGTGTGTGTGTTTGTGTGTGTGTGGTTGATGTCCCTGAGGAGGAATTTATTGTGTGTGTGCGTTCAGAAACATGTCACACACAATGACACCCCCCCTGCAGACACACGGGGGTTCTATGGGTAAATGCTTGTGATATTGTGGGAGTACAGTATGGTCCATGCTGATGGGAAAATGGAGGCTATACTCTTCGTCTGTTCTTTTCTATTACAGCACTGTAGGTGAGCTTGAAAAGAATACAACATAAAAGTTAAATTAATTCTTGACTCTGCTTATCTGCCTTTGATCTTGGGTTTATTTGCCATGTTTTTTTACTTGTATGTATTTCACTCACTTTGCCGTGCCTGTGTGTTAGACCTTTATTTGCTGCGCGAGTTCATTGCGGCCGCTCATTATTGCTGTCTCTCAATCTCTCTTTATTTTGGCCAGTGCACCTGTTCCAATTATTGGTTCGCCTTTCATCTTGAAAAGAGCCCAAAAATCTGGACGACAAGGACTTTAGCTCTGCCTCCAACGCCAAGCTACCGGCCCCAAGTTTACGCTACAGAAATAATGATGTACGGACACACGGCCCAACACACGCACACAACATCACGCACACACAATAACCCACACACGCAGGCACAAACAAACACTCGCACAAAACACACAAACACATTCGCGCGAGTGCACATCAACGTACACTGCAGGTGCGCACACAAACACACGTGTGTTACATACACACACAAACACACACAAGAGAATATGGTGAGAGATTGTTATGGTTTATTGGATTTGAACAGATAATGTAATGCTCCAGTGTGATAATCCATACTTTTCTGGACAAAGACTGAATATCACGGTGATTTCTGTGGGCTAATGAACTGTTCTACCATTGGCGATAAGGACTAAGACAAAACGACAAACTAACGATTTGTATTTTTGTGACCTTTAGAGAGCCAATGTTATCTTCAGTGTTTTATCCATGTATTCCTTCAATGACTTAATTTTCTATATCGATTTTAATTTTATTAGCCGGCATGTTCATTCTGTACCAACTGTTGCTTCTGTCCTTTTTCTGTCCTCTGTTTCTCTCCATCCTCATTTAAAATGTGTAATTTAAGTTCTACTTCAATGCTCATTGTTGAATCGGCGCTGCCTTGTGACTAAATGACAAGTGACCTTTTGGAGAATTCGCGGGCTCTACTCCTTGAAAAATAAATGCTTGCTGAGATAAAAGCGGTGTAATTGCAAGTGTTCATAATTGGCCTCATGCCGTGGGAAATGAGGTTAGTTATTAAGCGCTAGAAACACTACCAAAACGTTGCATTCAATTACCCACGTAGCTACGTTAAACCCTGTGTTCACCGCCTCGCTAGCTAAATGACCCTCTTACTTGTCCTCGTCTTACATCATTTTAGAGTCACGGCATATTTTGTAGTCGAATGAGTTTGACACTCTTTAACCTCGTCACCAAGCTGCAAAATACAAGAAAGGCAAACACTAAAACAGTGGAAATGTAAGAGTAGCTGTTTATGGTATGATGGAGGAAAGGGAAGTGAGTGACGGTCTGAGGAAGGACAAGGGTGGTGACAGTCACGGTTCGAGGCAGTGATTAGCGCGCGTCTCTGCAGATCAGGAGGTCAAGTGGAGCATGTCTTGTACGTGTGCATGTGTTTGCCTCTCCCTTTCTCCTTCATTAGAAATCCATTACATCCAAGCTAATGGAGACTTAATGAGGAAAAAAGCTGCAGGATCGTCCTTCATGTCTGACTCAGGGGAGACTAATCGACTGGCGGATGTCCTGATTGGACGGATGAGATGGGATGAATGATGAAAAGTAAATTCAGGTACTTTGGAAAGTCGCTCCTCGCTTTGGTCCTCCTCTGGAGCACAGAAAGGATCCAACTCATGGAAGAGTAAATACAGCGATCGAACATTGTTGGCATTTTGATTTATAAAATGATTGTGACAGGGATATGGATATTAGTGGTTAAGTCAGGAAATGGTCTGCAACACTTTAGGTAAAGTTCATATTTTAGCTCTGTAGAAAAATAATAGATATGTTCTTTGAAAGTTTTGATTATTTTTAGATACAGGGATGACATAAATAAAATACGCACACTACAGTTTAATATCGTCCTACCATTCCTTGGCTAAAATAAGAACGAGCTGATTTAGAACTACGGCCAGTGGCGGTTCTATGCCCAGTTATGCCCCAGGCAATACTCCTTCCAGGGGGGGGGGGGGGGGGGTCTCATGTCCCTACGAACTTCGGTGAGAGTTTCAGTCCGTCTGTGCAAGGCACCTTTATGCCGATATGGGGTGCCAATATGCCAATTCACCGCACAATGTTATGATACATCATAGAAAGCCCGCGCAGATGATTTATTTTTTTTTTAATCTGATCGTGGCGCCCACAGAATGGCGCTCCTGGCGACTGGCCGAGTTCGCACGTGCCTAAAACCGCCACTGACTACAGCGATGACAGTATCGCTGACAGGTTTTCATGGGCATTTCTATATTTGCTCTGACCCAATATAGCGTTGTCTTTGTTTCTTTTTCCCTGTACATTGTGCTGGTATGCCAGTCACATCATCTGTCTAATTAAATGGAAACACACTTGTTGGCATAGCAGTGCCAACACAAAAAGGTGTGCTGTTAAATTCTGTTGACATGCCATCTGTACAGCTACAACTTGGTCTATATTTGAAAGCCGTGAACTCCCTTTGAAGACGATTAAACATGAGCATTGATTTATTCTGCAATGAATGAGTGGGTCTGAGGTAGTTTGAGCCATCATTATCGATTACACAACAATTCATTGAAACAAAAAGTATAAATAGGGAGGTTTCACTGATGCGGTTTATTAACACCAATAATGCACACAAAAGGTTCCCTTTTGACAGACAGAGACATGACCTCTCTGCCGCGTCTCATATACCTCCGAGTTAATGAATGCTGGATAAGTAAGAGAAGAA
>OLKM01000803.1:52391-152391 GCA_900291075.1 Melanogrammus aeglefinus
TGGAATTAAAAGAGAATTAAAGTGAGTTTAGTTTAAATGTCAATCTAATTCCTGGCTTGCACTACTGTCGAGAACTTTGTTAACACACCTGAAGCAAAATAGAACTCGCTTGCTTCGTAACTTTTTTAAAAGAAAATATTCCAGATCTATTTCGGTGTGATTATTGCTGATCAACACCCAGAGTTACAGGTCTTTGCTTTGAAAAGTCTGCACCATTCTTTGTCTCGCACTTCCAAACGGGCATGCGGAGCGCCACGCCTCACCTCTCTGCTGTTACGGCTGAAAACAGGACACCGTGGAAGGTGTGCACAGATCTTAGCACCAGACGGGTATTAATAACCCTGGGTGTTGGGAAGAAAGCTTGTTTTTAGTCAGACGAAGAACCAACGTTCTTGAGCTAGTAATGTCCAAGAATCTTTGTGAAGAAATCGACTAACATTTGATTAGATTGGAACAGAACCTACTGCTCCGTTCGTATTAACAGCTGGGAATCCTTTCTGACGTTGAGGCTGTTTCTACTAGGGATGTGAAAAAGTCAAATTTTTCATGGTCGAATAATCAGTAGGCTAGGTGGTATGAACGAATAATCGAATATTCGATTGTTGGGGGGGGGGGGGGGTTGCGAAATAACGACGGTGGACCTGTTCGCATTGGGTGCTCCGATGCGAAATAACAAACGGTGGACCTGTTCGTTATTAATTTATATATTTTGACAAATTGTAATGTAATAGTTATCAACCTTACTTCCCTACGCGCAGTGCGTGTGCGGGACTTCGACATTGTTAGCCTCACAACAGAATGGCCTACACTCTGTAAACGTAATTACACAATGCGCTGTTGAATGACGTCAGACGCTCTCCCCGTTCCACACTCTCCACACTCATCCACACTTAATAATAATAAAAACAACTAATAGCAGGGCTGCCAACTTTTGGGTTTTCGCTGGCGTGAGATTCTGTAGAATCTTGTAATGCATACGTTATAGCAGGGTCCGCGGGACGGACGGACGCGGACGCGTGTTTTTTTGTTTTTTTTTTTGAAAAAATGTTAACGGTCCAAATGTTAAAAATCGGTTTTGACCCTCGGGAACGAATAATCGAATAATCGAATATTCTGACACATCCCTAGTTTCTACATGGTGTGGCTGTGGAACGTCAGTGCACACACGCACACACACACACACACGCACCATCCAACATAAACTTCCAATCGCAACCTAAGACCCCCATAGAAATAAACTACTAAAAAGCATTTATACACACTCCCCTTTTTTTTTCTTCAGAGGTGAAAAAAAACTCCAAACTCGCGACGTGCCAGTCATGGCCTTTTCATGCCGTGAGACACACGCAACGGCTGCGTGTTAGCTTAGCGCCGACAACATGCCACCTCGCCTCGCAGCCCCAGGGTGGCCGAGCGAGCAACAGACTGTCGCCTCGTTTGAGGTGCGACCAGAGTCGCGTCGGATTCCACTCACGAGCGGTGATGAAATGAGCAGCAACGGGCACCGCGGAACGACCCGTCCTGGAAACACAGGACCAATAAAGGTTAAATACATTGCCTTTATACAGCGCTATTCTAACCAGTGGCGACTCATAGCGCAGTACAATCTTGCCTCACATTGTCGACCATGCAAGGCGACAGCCAGCTCTTCACTAGTGGTTAGGGTGAGGTGTCTTACCCTAACCTCAACACTCAGCTAGGAGGAGCCAGGGATCGAACTAGCAACCTTCCGGTTACCAGCCAACCCGCTCTACCCCCTGAGCCCCGTGCCACCCCGATTAGTATTGAGGAGAAATATATGAGTGAGAAACTCTGTAGCTGGAGGAGATTGGAGGGTTTGATGTGTGTGTTCTGAGGGGAGATGAGATGCAGTCATCAGGACACGCTTTACCCCGCTTGTGGTCGGGTACACAGACCACCATTACTCAGCACTGGGGGGGGAATAAGATGAATATGATCTCAATTATTTAGAAATGAGCTGGAGACGTGCGTTTCCTTGCGCCATATTTCACGGATAGTGCGTGCGTCTGATCGCCGATGCTGGATGGGTGTAACTGTATAACGTTTATGTGACTTGTCTGGATGTTTATTATAGAAAATAAGAGATTCTGCTCCGTTCAGCACTTTTAGGGGTCTGTTGTACAGTCAAAGCCCTTACAGCAAAACTGCAAAACTCAACCACCACCTGTCTCACTTAGAGGAACTGCAGCCTGCAGCACCTCAATGTATCCCCTGGTGCGACGCAGGTCATGGCAGATAGTTCCTTCACTTTCCAGCCCCGTCTCCTCAACACAAAGTATGCCGTCATGGTAAACTTAAGGGCGGGAGACGGGGTCAACGGCGCTCCTCGCGGACCATCTGGACTCTGGTTCGCTGTGTTGAGTTCTGCGAGGTCCGGAGGGACTGCTGAGGACAGGGGGACGGGAGGACGGGAGGACAGAGACACCTGCAGGGGGGCGGCCGGGCCAAGGGGATCAGATCAGCGGATAGTGACTCAGCACCTCACTGTCCTGCTCCGAGGGAAGGAAGGAGAGGTTTAAACTGCATAAACGCCCTCACTCTGGGGCGAGGAGGACAGCCATCTGGGTGTCTGTCTGGAGGCGCTGCATGGGCACACACAACGTTGACACGCACACACACACGCAAACATGCACGTGCACACTAATAAAAAGCATGCCTGCACACACAAACAGGCCCAAGCAATATTACACAAAAACACATACACACAAACTCACACGCACCCACACAAACACACTCTCTCACACACCCACACACAAACTCTCACACACATAAGCAAACACGAACTCCCTCACACACGCACACAAACTCAGACACTAGCATACGTATACACAAACATCTACACAGGCTGGAACATCAAAAGGCAAAAATGCTATTAAAAAAACTTTCTCTGTCTTGATACGAGCTTGCTAACCCGATATCTTCAATCCTTTCAGGCACTGAGATCTTTGCTTCAGTTTACAGGAAGCTCCAATGAAATCCAAATCAAGATTGAAACATGAGCTTGACAGAAAACCTTGAGCTATCACAAGTGTTTTTTTTTAACATTTAATTAGGCAGGAACGGACGGAGCAGGCGTATGGGAAGACGTTGATATTCTCTTCTCTGCCAAGCAGTGACCTCCTCCCCGCATCTCCCCTCATGCATGGGAGTAAGGTGGTAATGAAACTGCAAACATCAGAGAACCTTAAAGCGATGCGAGTCCTGGGACGCCGCCAACCATGCAGCTTCCTCCTGGCGACCGTGGAATGTCTTTAAAATAACAGTGAACATTTTTTTTTATTTTAATTTATTAGAATCAATTTCTTCGACGATGATCAACATATTATACAATGCGGTTTCATTACTGCTCCAAACTCAGGTCCTGTTTCTTTCGTTATGTCAACGCACATTTTTTGGAAGCGCTGATAAATAACACAGCCACAGTGTGTGTGTTGCATTGCGCCTCGTAATGTTTATACTCAATCTAACTCTAGTCTACTCTTATCACGTTATAATTACAGTAACAATTAGGGCATTTAGCAGACGCTTTTATCCAAAGCGACTTACATCGGTTAATACACACAGTGACACACTAGGAGGAGCAGGGGATCGAACTAGCAACCGTTCTGTTACAAGACAACTGCTCTACCTCC
This sequence comes from Melanogrammus aeglefinus, assembly GCA_900291075.1. Taxonomy (NCBI): domain Eukaryota; kingdom Metazoa; phylum Chordata; class Actinopteri; order Gadiformes; family Gadidae; genus Melanogrammus; species Melanogrammus aeglefinus. The sequence goes on from OLKM01000803.1 coordinate 56,045, forward strand.
TGAGCTAAGCCCCCCCATAATGCAAGATGTTACCATTTTACAACAAATTCAATCAGAAACATGTTCCCATCATCTATGTATTTATTATTTGGGTATGTGGGACGTTATGTTCAGCCGTGGTGAAGGACAGATTTCACTTAGAGTGCGTATGCAGAGGCCAGTGAAAAACTCGAGGAGACGAGCACTCGAGCACAGAGATAACTTTATCAGCGCAGTATAGGGTGCCAGGGCGAGAAAGAGAGAATGAAAACCAAAACAGGTACAGACGGGCTGCAGAGGAGGAGAAGTAAAGCGGGCAGGCGAAAGAAAAACGGCAGCGAAGACAAAGAGTGGGGAAGAGAATAGCAGATGGTAATTCATCTCTGCTTACAGCACGGCATCACATTACCAACAAATTTAATCTAATCTCCTCCAAACTGCAACAGATCCATTTGGAGATGGAGCGTGAGTGGAAGTGAGCGAGAGAGGGCTTTTATCGCCACCACCGCAGAGAGCCTCGCATTAATCTCCTTTACCCAGGCAGCGTTCCGTGTCGAACGGGAGAGACGGTGATGACAAGGAGCCTGGATGGCGAGCGAGCAAACGCTCGCCAAAGGCATTTGTTTGGCAGGGCAACCTAGGGAGAAGAAAATAAAGGAGTCCAGGGCTACTCTCTCACTCCTCGGTCGGGCCTCTCCGCGTGGCCCTCGCTTTGAAGCAGACCCCGAATTAGAAAGCAATTAGTCTGAAATGTGTTGAGCACGGAGCGATCTGCAATGTGATTACCACCACCACCACCATCATCATCATCCTTATCGTCATAATTGTCATCATCATCCTTATCGTTATAATTGTCATCCTCAGCACCGTGTTTTAAAGGACATCAATGCTCAAGGTTTGAGCATTGCCAAATTGCAGTCTTGAACGGGAGATGGAGGCTTGTGTTTCCTGCTGTCAAGTTACATCGCCGTGATTGCACAGCATTATTATTAACAGATTATCTTGCTATGTAACCTCCTTAATAAACGTCATAAAAACATTCTGAAAGCAGTAGTGCTGCCTCTCTGCTCGGTGAGAAGGAGAAAGTGGAGAGATCGTCGTCCTGACAGATATCCATGTGTCCGCCTATCACAGGTCATTCTTCTGGAATCATTTTGTCCATCATCATTCCTCTATCATGTGTATCCTGCCATCACCTCTATTCTACATGCATGTCGTAATAAACTAAAATAAGATACACTGTTAGCTTATCATCCAATCCATCCAGCAGTCACCACCCACACTGCTGGCCATGAGCAGCTATGGGTTCTATGGAGCTATGTCTGGGAAGTCATCAGAGTTGTATTGAGAACCAGGCACTGTGATTGGCCCTGTGGAGGGAGAACGTGGAACACGTGCAGCAATTAGGACCATGTTGAGTGACTTGTCTTCTGCCCCATTATCTTTAATCAAGGTTAGGGTTAAAAAAAAGTATTTACACCACTTTTTTGGTGTAAATACTAAACCAATGTCAAACAAATGCGCACATGTCTGTGCAGTGCAAGCCTACTTTTAGAGACCAAACAGTATTTTTTTATTAATAGCTATGCTGTTATTATTTAATAATGAAAGCCAATGGGGCCAAAAACACTCAAATCAGCTACTCCAATTGTGAACACCTGAGATCAATAAAATAGGCATGTGTAGAACGGAAGCAAGGAGGTCTCCAAAAGTTTTGGTACCACTGTGACCACAGGGAGCGCTGTAACTTGTACATCTGCACCTTGGGAGTTTTGGAAAACCTTGAATAAAAGCCAGAAAACTGACCCGTAAACCCAAATGAGCCACATCCATTAGGTCTGCATACTCCTTAACACTGCCCGGCCTTATCGAATTACTTTCCTTTTGTTTCTGGTAAAAATAGCTGCAAAAAGTAAAGTAACTCTTCTGCGACAGGGGGTGCAATATTTCGCAAGAAAAGAAAACACCCAGTCCCATTGTTCGATCAATCACAAGTGAGCTTCAAAGCGGCCCTGGGACTTGAAACCTGGCCTGCTCGCTAACTAGGCTTGCTTGTATTAGCATGTTAGCATGCTCAAGCAACCAAGCTCAATTTCTTAGTGTAGGCCTACAGTAAAATGTTGCGTACAGTAAACATACAGAGAATAAAATTGATAGACGTGGTGAATATATTCAACATTTAAAAAGTGGGATTCTTTTACTGAGTCACCAGGCACACATATGATAATGCTTTGTTCTTTGAAAGAGCAATTTTCCAATAACAATCGGTTATAACTCTGTGGAAACACGGGGAGACAAAGGGGGCTTTCTTGCTACCGTTTTCATTTGAAGGCTTCTCTCCAAATCCAACATGGAATCTAAACTCACTGTTGACGAGAAAATACAGAAACCATGTTAGCTTAACATTAAACAATGGCGTTTGCAGCATGGAGAATAAGCAGAACCAGAGACGTCGGAGAACCCGACGCAGTTCTTTGTGATTCATATCATCTTCTCTAGTCACACACAGCTTTTGGCCGTGATAATATGTATTATATGATATGTATGATCAGTGCCGGCCCTGAGTAATTTGGTGCCCTAGGCAAGATTTTAGCTGGCGCCCCCTTGCATCGCGCATCGTCAATTTCACAATCAACTTTCATACAATCACATAGAAACTGAATGTGTGTATTAAGATTGTATTTCTTTGAGCAAAGCTAAGGTATGAAATATTAACAGTAATACACTTTAACTGCACTTTAACACTGATGTAAACTTTGACAAACATAAACTGTGACACATAGAACCAAATGCTTACAACCACCCTAATACAAAGGGGATGGACAACTAAAAGCATTTTAACTGACATACAAGCAGGAAAGACACCTGTAAAATAATACCTGAACAGGCCTAACATTAAGTTTCCAAACGTCCCTGATGAATTTAAGGTGGAGTAACATTAACACACGTCGACTCAGCTATTTATTGATTATTAAACAATGTTGCTATCGTCCGAAGTAAGCTAGGAAGCTAACACTCTGCTCCAACAACGGTAATTACGATGCATTAAACTATTAATTTCATACACTTCATCACATTGACATTACTGTATCTCTCTATCTTTTTCACGTATTTCCTCCTCTTCTTTCCTTCTTTTCCTTCCTTGGGCGCCGGATGGCTTCAGTCTTTTGGACATAATTCCGATACAGTGTCATTAATCTTTTTCTTCGTCTCTGGGTCACGGCCCGGTCAGAATCAGGCAGCTGGCCTCTTGACCCCGCCCCCCTCACAGAGGGCAGGTACAGAGCAACGAGCCGGACAGGCACCCAGAAAAAAAGCTTCTCCATTATTTAAAGGGGACATATTATGAAAACAGCACTTTCCTGGGATTTGAGGTGTTGTTGCGGGTAGATGATGCTCCCAAACGCATACCAACTTTGAAATAAGTCTGTACATGATTTTTTGAGTGAGATACGCATTTCTGGAATCAGCCCGCCTCCAGCTACCAAACGAGCGAGTCAGTTTCGGCGCCCCATCCTACGTAGGAAGTGGGCACATTAGAATATTACCTCCCACTTCCCCACTCCCCTCCAATCATAGCATCGCTAAGATTCTCTGGACCAGCGGACGAGCAGCTCCGGCAGGTGGGACTTGGCGCTAGCCCTGCAGCTAAGCCCCGGGACTACAATCCCTTTCTCTGGCGCCAAGCCCCCCCCGCCGGAGCTGCTGCCGAAGGGAAGTCGGGAGGAGGAGACACGTGGAGCAGAAAGGGATTGTGCTCCCAGAGCTGAGCTGCCGGACTGCTGTCGAGCTACCCCAGCCGGAGCTGCTCGTCCGCTGGAGCTGCCACCTAGCTTCGGAACCAGTTCTTCTCCCGGAGTACACCACCCGAGCTGCCGCGGTTCATGGACTTCAGAGAGTCAAAGTTCCTTCCCCCCAATTCTTCTCAACCATGGCCGAGATATCCCCCACTACGAGTCTTTACTTGTGGAAGTACCAGAGACGTCAGACAGTCTTTATTATTCATAATATCATCTTATGCGCACATAGCTTTTGGCCGTGATATTAGATAGATTAGATAAACACCCGTATATAATATTATTATTATGTTATATTATATAATATAGATATAGAGCTCCAGGAGTCAGAAAACGGCAACAACCCCTTCTCCTCCATGCTGTGGTTCAGTCTGACAGCTCGTTGGTCAATGGGCAGCAGCTCATTTGCATCAAAGCTACAGACACCAGGAACAGGGCATTCTGAAGGGACTGAAACAGAGGGGAATAATGGTAGACAATATTTTTTTTTCCTAAAAGCTATTATCAGCAAAACAGCTTCAAAAACATGTTTTCTGGAACTCAAATACTAGGTTTACTTGTTGGGAAAAGACTATAATATGTCTCCTTTAATAGTCTTTGCTATGACTTTATGTTGCTGTGGGCTTATATAATATTTCGAAATAATAGTAGTAATGGTACTAGTAAAAAAAATAAGTAGTATTTATATATATACAGAATATATATTATTATTATTTTATTTTTATTTTTTTCCTCCCCCCGTTTTCGGCGTCCCTCGCGGATGATGGCACCCCTAGCATTTGCCTATACTGCCTATGCCCAGGGCCGGCTCTGTGTATGATATTATTTAGATATAGAGCTCCAGGGCTGTAACGCAAGTGTTGTACACTTCTTTGTTATTTGGATAATCGTCCTGCTGTTGGTGTTATGGCGCATAACACGTTGGACTCTCATCTCTGGTATTTCCACAACAAAGACTGTCGTTGGGGTTATCTCAGCCATGTTTAGAAGGAAATGGTGGAAGAATAACCTTTACCAAGGTAAAGAAGCCCAGCGAGACTTGAACTTTAACTTTAAGACTTAATGAAATAACGTATAAATAACAAATGCAACTTTAATGAACTCTAGACAAATGTCAATTATTTCTACAGTATAATTGCAGTTTCGCTGTAAAATGATGAATTTCTTAGGGTAATTGGGAAAAATATTTTCTAAAAGAGCAACGTCTTTAAAGTGATCCACGACTTTGGAGTTTTAAATAATAATAAACAGAACCCTTTAATTAAATCCATTCAAACTAAACTAACAATGGCCTCTCTTCTGTACCATGGGGATGCTACACATAATAGGCTTTTGGTATTTAAAGCATCATAATCCCTGAGTGTTAAGCCTTAAAGGGATACGCCGAGGTATCTGTAAATTGGCGTGTGCCTGTCCTGCACAGATTCAGACAGTTTTTCGAGAAGGGGTGTTCGCTGGGTTAGCATTTTCTCTCTGTTAGCTGCTTCCATTGGCTTGCAGAGTTACAGTAGCCTAGCTCCTGTTCACGTGAGAGGAACACACTTTGAGTGACTTGCCAGGTATTTCCATATCTTCTGTAGTGGCTTACTCTAAAAGGGTAAGACACTCTTACCACACGTTAACTCGGCTCCTCCAAACAAGGATGCAGGGTGGAGGTGTTGGAAGACCAGTTTATACAAGATTGCAGACAACGATACATGCTGCCATGTAGGAAATCTCTGTACATCTGAGTGTATGTGGAGATGGCTGGTTAAGCCTGTGCACTCCATGCACAAGAGGTGTGCAGCCCCACCCAGCCCCAGAGTCCAATCAGTCTGACTTGGCCCAGGTGAGGCTGCTTAAACCAGCCATCATCCACCCACAACTCTCAGTCTAAAAACACACTGATCATTTGGATGCTCCTGGCTGTTAATACCATCCATTTACTACAATTTATACCATTGAACACCCAGTGGTCTGCACTTTTCTGTTAGGGGATTTTTTCAGCACGTGTGAAGCCACTACCACCACCAATGCTCTGATCATTTTGAATAACCACCTTAAGCACGTTTTCTAGGTAGCCGGGTACCGAAGGAGCATAACTGTTATGCATGTCATCAAGGAGGGACCGTTGGGAGATAGGGTGACTCAGGCGTGGTTAACCCCTGTAGACACTCCCTGTGGATGAAAGTTGTTAAAGATCCCATGGCATGAAAATGTCACTGTCTGAGGTTTTCTAACATTAATATGAGTTCCCCTAGTAACTAGAAATTCTGTTGGGTGTAAAACGAGCACTAGGTATTCAGCTCGGCCTTTGAAAAAACAAAGCTCAGACCCGCCGTTTTGGAATATCCCCCGTATGTCGGGAGATGCCACCTCCCCCTTCTCTGCCTTGCCAGCCCAGAGAATTTGGCCTGCCAATGAGACACGACCATGCGAGGCCACATGTTTGCACATGTTTGTGTTTGATTACACACAGTGTAACGCAAGTTGTACACTTGCTGTTGGTGTTATGGCGCATACCATGTCGGTTCTTTGACGTCTCTGGTATTTCCATAACAATGCTGTAGTTGGGGTTATCTCTGCCATGGTTGAGAAGGAATTGGGGGAAAGGAACTTTGGCTTTGACTCCCTGAAGTACATGAACTGCGACATTGAGGAGAAAGGGATTGTTGCCCGCGGTTGTCTCCCTCCGGTGTCCTGCTGCCCGCTGCAGCGAGGCACCACCACCGCGAAGCACCACCTCCGCGAGGCACCACCGCCGCGAAGCACCACCGCCCGGCAGGCGGCGCAGCGCGCGGTTCAGTCTGCTTCAGATTGAAGTGGAGGTAGAAGAACCAGAGACGTCGGAGAACCCGACGCAGTCGTTTGTGATTCATATTATCGTCTCTAGTTGCACACAGCTTTTAGCCGTGATAATAGGTATTATATGATATAGATATATATATTATTTAGATATAGAGATCCAGGACTGTAACGCAAGTGTTGTACACTTCTTTGTTATTTGGATAATCGGTCTGCTGTTGGTGTTATGGCGCATAACACGTTGGACTCTCATCTCTGGTATTTCCACAACAAAGACTGTAGTTGGGGTTATTTCAGCCATGGTTTAGAAGGAATTGGGGGAAGGAACTTTGGCTTTGACTCCCTGAAGTACATGAACCACGACATGGAGGAGAAAGGGATTGTTGCCAGCGATTGTCTCCCGCTTGATCCACGCTCCCCGCTGCCCTCTGCCGAGGGACCACCGCCTCGGCGCTGCCCGCTGCAGGAGGCAGTGGTCCCTAAGCACTGCCCGCTGCCGAGGCGGTGGTCCCTCGGCAGCGAGAAGAGGGCCTCAAGCGGGAAACAATCGCGGGAAACAAACCTTTTCTCCTCCATGTCGTGGTTCAGTCTACTTCGGATTGATGTGGACGTGGAAGAACCAGAGACGTCGGAGAACCCAACACAGTCGTTTGAGATTCATATTATCGTCTGGAGGCGCACAGCTTTTGGCTGTGATAATATATATTATATGATACAGATATCTATGTATAATATGATTTTATGTCGATATAGAGCTTCAGGAGTGTTCTAGAATATTACAGAACATGGCCAAAGGCTGTGTGCGCCTCCCCATTGCAATACACCCACTGTAAACAGAGTGCATGGTACCGTGGCCGCAAGCTGCTCAGGACCCCACCCCCACCCTCCTCCTTGACCCGCCTCTCTCGTTCTCATTTGCACTAAAGCTACAGACACCGAAACGGAGTGTTTGGGGAAAGCTCAATGTGCGACTGGCTCGTAGTGTAAATCTGAATTTCGGGAAGGTCTTCAAATACTGTGTTAGGGGCCCAATAATATCTATATTAAAGCATCCATAAAGTAGCATGCCATGGGACCTTTAAGTCACAATTGAGGAACTAAATGGACACAAAACAAATTTCAGACCTGTCTGACAAAGTATGTCATTATTATTATTATTATTATTATTATTATTATTATTATTATTATAAAGACCAGAGGAAAATCCTTGGGTTTCTGTATTGCTGCACTCAAACTCTGGGAGGGGGGGGGATACCTGTGTACAAAGGTGTCAAAAAATAAAGCTTTTTGGTTCTTTGACGATGTCAAACTCACCATTTGTTATCTTGCCCGCTACTCTAATTAGCAACGGTGTTGCGTCAGTCGCATATCAGTAAATAATTGCTCATGAATGTCTCTGCTGTCTGCGTGGATAATTATCCCATCCATATAGTTCACTTGTTAATTGGTGTAATTAGCTGTTAGGATGAAATTAAAAGTTATTTTTCTTTAACAAATAATCAGAAAAGTTTTTTGGGTTCGTATGATTGGTTTTTCTGAGGAATTGTGTGTGTTTGTCAAACATGTCTACCTCCCCTTACTTAAACTGCATGCACTAGATAAAGCAGGGATCCACCTCTTATTTGCGCTGGTTTAATTGTTGAACTCTTCATTGTTTAAAGGCAACGAGAGCAGCGGTTGCTAGAGGTGACATCACCTGACAACAGAAAAGGAGAGATATCAAGTTCACACCTGAATAAATACAGCTACATCACTCCTGAGCCCCCTGTCTCTCTGTAATCCAATCAACAGTCAGCAAACATCCCTCCTAATGTTCTGATCAAAACACACATGCATCCATTAGTGTGCATTGTGCGCTCATCAATCCACGTCCTGTCGTTGGTTTCAGGGTATTAACAATCCCATTGGCTGAGTGCTTCGTTATCCATGCAAAAATGTACACACACACACACACACACACACACACACACACACACACACACACACACACACACACACACACACACACACACACACACACACACACACACACACACACACACACACAGAAAGCAGAGTCTCTTCCAGACTGTGTGATAAACACTTGCAATAACACAAGCTGTTTTACAGGAACGTGAACCTGGGTGATAGTATAGCGGATATAAGGTGGTTGAAACTAGCGGGTAAGAAACATTTTTTCCTGGAAGCTGTTTGTGGTCTTAGCCCCCATGGACCTCCTCACCTCCCCCATAAACAGGCCTATTGCACCGTTCACATCTAATCTCCCCTGCTTTGAAAACATCCAAGTCCCTTTTTCAAACTGACCAACCAACCGCATTAATGTGGATTGCGTGTCCCTCACTGAGATTTATGTGATTATAATCTATGTCAGCATGGTTGTAAGGCTGTAGAACAATAGCAAACACCTATAGAGTAGGATAGTGTCATGTCAGTTTCATGTGTACACAGTCATTCCACATCTGAAAGTGTGTGTGTGTGTGTGTGTGTGTGTGTGTGTGTGTGTGTGTGTGTGTGTGTGTGTGTGTGTGTGTGTGTGTGTGTGTGTGTGTGTGTGTGTGTGTGTGTGTGTGTGTGTGTGTGTGCATGTGTGGATAGCTTATGTGTGTTCTTGTGCCTGTTTGTGTGTATGTGCGTTCATGTGTGTACTCGTAGGTGCATATGAATGTGTGTGACCCTCCCAGATACAGCTCCACTCCTATGACACACAAATACCCTCATCGTAATTAACCTTTTGTTTATGAATCTCCCCTCACTCGACCTCACGCTTGCTCTCGCACACTTGCTGTGCCTCGGCCAGTTTGACGAATGTCCACACACACACACACACACACACACACACACACACACACACACACACACACACACACACACACACACACACACACACACACACACACACACACACACACACACACACACACACACACACACACACACAGCCGCTCACACATGTGAGCTATTATCAGCATTAGCAAAGAACAATAACAGGCAATAGATAAATATATGTATCCATATAAATATATATAGATATAGAGATATGTATGTATTTGCATGTTATGTGTGCACACGCATACATAGCCTCGAGAGAGAGAGAGCTTACATGAAGTGTGATGAGAAGCAGACCGTGTGGCCTTGTTCGAAGATGACAGAAGAGTGAATGTGAGTGAGAGAGGAGATAGAGAGAGAGAGAGAGCTTATCGATGGAAGCTGTGATTTCCGAAACAGAACCGTGTGGTCCTTGTTTCGACGCTGACAGAAGATTGGAAGTTTTGGTTATTTTGGAGGAAATTGTAATGGGGACAATATGGGGAGAACGAAGGTTTGTTCTGTTGTTGTGAAAAAGGAACCATACGTGTATAGCCATGTCTCAAACAAACCATATCCATACAGATTGTCTTACAGAAAACCCACCATTGCAATTGTATCATGCATGTGACACTTTTAATCCACTCATGAACACGGCGCTGTACATGCACACCCCCCCCCCCCCCCCCCCCACCTGGCCGCCTGCCTACAGACACTAGGTACCGTCTCGTTGAGGGGTACAACGGCAGGCCATCTGCGGCTACAGCTCCTCTCTTGAGCTGGGCAGTACAAGCCGGAACACAGATGCGTTTCCGGACTGGTGAGCAGTGCGATGTCCTTCAACGTAATCCGGTGGTGCTGAACGTCCGTCAATCCGTTAAGAACACAGGCACTGTGTGAAGGGTGCTATTGGAGGGATAATAATCCAGCCTGAGTGATGTCTCAAACACCTGGCGGCTGGATCACCTGGGCCTTCGGGGGTCTAAAGGGGGGTTACCTGGTTAAGGAGTGGGGCCCGATTATTTGGGTCGTCAGGTCGAATGAGTGTGGGCAGGAGTAAAAGAGTATCCAATGGGCCGATTGGACAACAAAGCCCAAAGATTGTCAGAGGCCCTGGATGTCTTGAGAGGGGAAAGCGTGGTCAATCATCCTGCTTTTAATTCCACATGAAACCAAATGATGAGGCAAAAGTTCTCATTCTTTCTCTCCTTCCTCCCCAATAGTACTGAGAAGAAGAAGAAGAAGCTGTAGGACCTTTGCAACGCGCTACAATACGGACGCCACTATGGAATTCAGTCCATCTGACGACATGGACATCATTATTAAACTTCCACAAATTAGAACGATATTAAATTGTAGGTGGGGAGAGAGGTATGAAATAAAGAGGCAAAACTGAGTTTTTCACAGGTGTGTGCAACAGGTCTTGTGCAATATGTGACCATGATGCCGTTAACAAATGTAATGTTAATGTTAGAGGCTATGACAACACTGGTGGAGCCTGGTGTGAATATACAAAGGTGGGATATCAATTTCTCCAATTTAAAGACCTAACTACTGAGTACAAGGCTTTGAGCTGAATGCTTTACTTATGTAATACCACTACTCACTTAAAAGCCTTTCAGGTCCAGGTGTCTAAGTTGAATCCCAGTGGGAAACAGAGCCGAGAGACAACAACGCACAATGAAAATAACACAGTGACACGATTGAATTGAACAAAGTGGGGCAGCAGTGGGTAGGTACATTAGCTGAAAATATTGAAAGAAAACTCTATGCCAGAGGAAAGAATAGCGGAAATTATAACAATGGATAGAAATAGCTGCGTTAGGGGCCAGGAAGTCATCTCACACAGAAAAACAGAGAACAAAGGAAACTCTATATGACAGATAGAGAGGAAAGGAACAGAAAAGGAACCTAAACACCTACCTCACTCCTCTCCATCACCTCCCTTAAGCAAAACAACAGTGGAAAAATAAATTGTAAAAGATAAGGGATTTTAAGAGGCAAACATTATTTAATTTAGAGGAGCAAGAGTAGAAAGGCAGCCTCTAATAAAGGTCACACGCAAATGCAGAATATGCAAAGTGTTGAGGAAAGAAACTATCCATTCAAATGCAAACAACACTGCTCTAGTGACAAATCTTTAACTTTTTCATCATTTTGTTTATATTTTTCATTTAAATGTTATGTTTGTCATGTCTTTAATATTTAACAATGTTAATCAGCAAATGTCCTTGGATTTCAAATTACGCTTCGCTTTGTTTTTTTAATGTTTGAAACTAAATATTTATTTGATGGTTAATAATCCTCAAGATGTACATCCCCGTATTGCACAGAAACATGCTCACACAGAATCCTCCCACGCATGCGTCTTTGTGCAATCCTCTATTATTCCCCCTCATCCGTCAACAACTTTGCAGAAACATATGTTGACATCCATTAGACATCCACATTTTGCAAGGAGCACAACAGCTCCATTATGAAGACTGATGCTCTGATCTAAAAAAAAACAACAACACACAATGACTTATGCTGAATGTGATTATCAGCCAAAATTGCATACATGAGCAAACAAAGGGACGCGATCCGGACTCTCTTCACATGAGATATAAAAGACTTCCTCCAATTCAGACTCTGCTCAGATGTTCTTTGATCTCGTCTCATCCCTGTCATCGCCGACTGTTTTCCATGTATGGCTGCATATCATTAGCTCATCCCCCAGCCAAAAATAACCCTTTCTTTATCTATGTATTACTTATCATTCCTTTTATTTATTTGAACCGTGGTCACATATGGAGAAAGAGGCTTCAGTAGCTCTTGTCTGGGACAGTTGGCCGCCGTCGTCATAAAGCCGCTACTCAAACATAAATCAGATGGTAATGCTCTATGCTGCATGCAAATGCAATAAAGCATGGGTCTCTTTCTCCTTCTAGCAGGAGAACGCTCTCTGGCATGGGTATCCATTTTTGCTGAATTAATATCTGATTTGCAACACATTTGATCATCATGGGAATGTAATGTATTCCGTCGGATTCCAGTTCACTGGTCAAAATACAGTGTTAACCGTGCGAAAGCCTTAAAGACTTTTTATAGCTCTACACCAGAGTCTCATTGAATCACACTTTGCTGCTGGGTCTTTGTTGGCAGCATATTGTTAGTTCGAGGTCACTGGGTGATTTATAAATCGTACCACCTTGTCCTGGGTGAACTGGTGCAACGATAAGGGCTGATTAGAGAGGCGAACCGCATCCCTGAGTCTTGAACTTCACATTCAGAATTATTTATCGATGACGGGGAAAGTTACTGCCACGACGATCACTCTGCTCAAGGCAATGGACAAAAGAGAACCGAAATTAATTGAAGTAGAAATATGAAACAGAAAAAGTGCACAACAGTTAACGTGAGAGTAGAGTCGTGCCCCCCCCCCCAGTCCCCATCCTGTCTATCTTTGATTTTTCTTTTCAGATGGATTTGTTAAAAGCATTCCTTGTCTCAGGCCGCGTGTTTGGTGGAACACAAAGGTCGCTCCGTGGAGAGACTGCGGTCTGGTGAAATATTTACTCTGTTGGACATTCAATAGCAGGGCAACGGTCGCCTCAGAGCTGATGAAATGCCACCACGCTCTCCCTTTCTCTGCAGGGGTTTTGAAAGGAGAAAAGAATCAGAGAGCTGAGCATTTATCAATGTATCCATACTCTTCATGGGTGTTAGAAATAAATATTTATATCCAAATGTTGCCAGAGGCGTACGTGACGGTAGACAGTGAGACCCAGAGACTGAAGAGGCCGATGTTGGATTAAGTATAGTGTATATGATGCAAGGCACGGTCAGAACTCCAGAAGAACCAGAGGACGTACTTCACGCAATACGGCATCAGAGTTCGACAGAACGGAATCAGAAAAGAAGGTGGATGCGGTAAAGAGTCAGAAAGCAGGGCTAGAGTTAAATAATATATGTATAATGTGGTTATTGTAAGTCACTTTGGATCATAGCGTCTGCTAAATGCCCTTAATTTAATTCAATGAAACGCCATTTTTAAATTGTAAATCATTATCAAAATTCACCCAGGAATGTTTTCTACTGTTTGGTCCGATGCTATTTATTTTCCACATGCCCGCCTCCACGCAGGATGTGAGAGTTCGCTTTTCCTGGATCAGCATCTACCAGTAACAAACAGTCCTAGTTTTTGGACACTGGAAATAGAGTGTGCGGTAACTTCACAGAGGGCTGTATCCACTACACACCTGAAGAATATCTTGTCAGGAAAAGAAATATTAAAAAGCGTAATCAACAATTAGTTTGACATTATCCCTAACTAACATTGAAGACACTGATTAAAATATATTTTTGTCATTGCTGAAGATGACTATAATACCAATGAAGTTTCATTAACAAATACTTTAGCATTCATCGTCAAAAAAACAATTCTGACACATCCACATGGTCATTAGGAGCAGGTGGATGGCATTTTATATTTCAATTAAATAAATAAAAACAACACAGGTGCAAACTGATTTATACATTTTAATTATTAATTATACTAATCAAACTAACTCTCTGAGGTTCCTCATCTCTCTTCATGAGGTCTCAAAGCCTGCCCACACACACATGCACATGCACCGACACACAAACTAACACTCACAAAGACACATACATTTCCCTTTGCATGTACATTACATATGCTTGCAGATGCAGCAGACTGATGAATTGCATGCACTGCTAAATGGCATGCACACTCACAAATGAACAAAGTAATTGGCTCTGAGCAGGTCAACGCGGGTCCTGCTGGCGGGTTCTGATCCATGCGGTGTGTTTTGTGGTTCAACCCGTGGTGCTTTGCGAGTCAGCATCTACACTACATATAGCCATGAGGCTCTTAGGGTGGCTGTTCATCATTGTCTGTTCAGGAGACACTAGGGGGAGAACCTCTATTTCTGTGCATGGATTTCTTTAAGCAATAATCCAAGGCTATGGCCCCCTCCCCCACTCATTCAATAATTGGGGGAGCCTGAGTAGGTTAACATCAGGTTACAGAATAATAATGAATCAACCGTGTGACCCTAGATCTGGAATAAATGCACAATGGAGAAAATGTCCAAAAAAAGAATCAATAAAATAGTACAAAATAAAATAGTACTTAAGTAGATATTCATTGATGTTGACCATGACATTTGATTGTTGTTGCCAATCAAATTACAATTACATTTACATTGAGGGCATTTAGGAGACGCTTTTATCCAAAGCGACTTACAATAAGTTCTTTCAAATAACTTTGAAAGAAAGAAAAATATAATACATACAGTACATTTAGTTTAGCTGTCAGCAAACCTCAAGTAACATAAGGTCTTATAATGGAAACAATGACAATAGAAAGCTGAACGGCGTATCAAACATCCTATCTCCTCTATTGAACCCATCAGTGGGAGACATAATGTCCAGTGAGGAAGACATACTGTAAATATGGTTTTCCCAATCAATATGTTCTAATATAGACGGCTAAAAGCCCCGGTAGATGAGCCATTAATGATCCTGCACTGTCAGCCTGCTGTGCCAGCAAGCCTCCCAATAGAGAGACCGTCCGGCCACTGTTCACATCACAGGGAAGAAGAGATATGAGACGACAGAACAAAAGGTGAACTATGAACATACAGCTATACAGACAAAATAAATACAACAAAGAGGGGGCAGTAATCAAATTGTGTTAGGCTCTAGATAAAGCACTAAGAGCCCTCAATTCTAGAATGTATCATGTGTTACTAATGAGGTTGAATGTGGTATTGGCAGGTGACAATGTCACCAGCTGCATAATAATTGTGAGATCTTCATAATTCAAAGTTTGTGAGGTCATTTTAGATGCAAGTATTTCCAGTGTATTTCTGTAATAAGAGAGGACATGAGCTGGTGGCTGATGAAGTGTAAATTGATGCCCCAGCTTTCGTGGTTTCAGGGCTAAGCCTGACTTGAGGAGTGGTAAAGGTTCAACAGTCTCTGGAGGGGGTTCAAGAAGCATCTGGTGCACCCAGTTAATCTTCAGTCTATATTGTTATGGGCAGAATGGAAAGGAAGCCACGCCTATATGGTCTGGTTTATCCGGTTAAATCCCCGGTCTGTGTTGCTATTGATATGGTGTTTGTCTTTATGGTGTCTTGTTTACGTGTTTACGGTGTCTTGTTTGTGTGGTTATATTTTAATGGTGCCTCGACCACAATATGAGTACAAGCAGAAACAAGTCAGAACTGGTGTTATCACTGCAAATGTGTGGTCCAATGAGTTCATTCAAAAATTTAAAAAAATCCCAAATCCTTTATCACTTGCTCCACATTATTTTGCAATAATAATGTTGACTCATGCTACATGTATTTATTTCATAATGTCATATCTGGTATATTTAAACAAGTGGGAACACGGTTACCTCAGACCAAAGCATCCGTGATCTATCGGGTTGACAGACCAGACCAGAAAGAAAATTAGCTCTGGGCCGGATAGAACCAGGGTGGTGAGCCTATTGCTGGCTACGCTGGCTATGTGTTGGACATCTTCCAGTTTCGGCATTCAAATATGCTTTGATGAAGAATTCTAGTGATAAACCTGGATTGTTTTTTCGTAATCTATCGTTGAAATAGTGATTCATATGGTCACTGCTATCCCTGAAGCCAAGCAGTGTACATGTTGTTTGAATCTTTGTCTCTGTAACTTTGTCATCTGAGCTCTTGTGCCGGAAGGTTATTTCATGACAAATGATTGGAGTGACCCAGGGATTTATTTATTCTACGGGACAGGTAAGTATGAAGTTTTTACGTGTTTTTGTTCGCTTTGCTTCCGCCTAAAAGAAAACCATTCCAAAGGTTACGCTTATGAATAAATCACGACACATTAACGCTGCTATTTCATGATGGTTTTTTTTTATAAAAATATGGATTTTTGAGTGACCCAGGGACAACAGTTCTCAAGCAGAAGCCATTATCAATGTAACAACTATTTTGTTTCCACTTTGTGAACAGGAGCCTTTATTCATATTTTTATTTTAATTTGAACCGTGAAAATAAGGCAATATTTTCCCCTGTGTTGTCCATGTTTATACAGCGTGCGTCAAACACCAAAGGAAGAACACGCAGGACAAAGTATCTGAGATGCACTTCTAGTAGTCCATCTTCTGGACATTGTAGTCCCACCCCGACAGACCCCGTCCATAACATCCCACGTTGCATAATGAAGTAGCCCGTTGAAGGAGCAGCCGTCGCTTTTTGGGGTTTGTCTCCGTTTCAAATCCATTCAAAAACCTTACTGATGCATTATTTATCTTTATTTTTTATACCTAATGTAAGCTTATTTTCTTTTCCTACAAGGGTTTTCTACGTTGTTATTGCATGATAATTAAAAAATATTTCAGTATATATACATATATGTATACTGTATATCTATAAATATTTTTTTGGTATATATATTTTTATGCATTGGTAGTCAAGGCGGGGCCCTATTGTTGTTAAGGTGGCCGCCTTGAGCATACAGTGCCGGGGAAAACACTGGTTTACATGTCATGGTGGAGCTGGAGGCATCAGGCTCAACGTACAGACAGATGGCGGACGGTTGGCTCTGAACCCAGAACCTTTAGCTCACACCCTGATTCTGCCCCTTTTGCTGTTCAAAACGGCAAACACTGGTGAGAGCTGTTAAGAGTGAACAATCATTATTTATCATTATTGGAATTTACCTAATGGGGTGAGCTGCATGGTCCATTACGGATCGTTGGCAGATCAGATTTCATATTAAAAGGCCTGACTCCGAATCAGTTCTCCTTACGTCACATCTAACGTTCCTCTTAGTTCTAACATCGTTGCCCTGATAATTCTTCACTTCAGCCTAGCGAGAGCATGAATGGGGAGCAGGAAATTGGCCTTCAACAACAGACTGCATGCCTCAAACGACAGACAATGGAGGAGCGAGTGGTAGCAATAACGCAAGCCCAATTCATATCAAGAAATTATCGTCGAACAAAACCAGTCCAGCGAGACGCTGTTGACCCGGGAGTTTGATTTATTCCACAGATGACACAACTGCCCAGGCTCCTACCGGCTTACGTATTCTCACTCCTCTCCTGTTGCCTCCACTCTCCTCTGATCTCTAAGACCTGTCTGTAAGCTATGGGCTAGACGTGCAGGGGGAAATACATCCAGACAAAAGAAGCCCTTGTTTCACAGGCTATCATTATAATCTAATGCTGTGAAACATTGTCATCACAATGTTTCTGCTTTCTGTGAAGCTTCTAAAAATGTGATTAAAACGATGAAAGATTTTGTCAGCAGAAGCACACCGCCTCCTGAGTCTGATGCCCAAAGATGAACAGACGAATGGTCTTACTTATGAAAGGTGAAGTTACCGCACAGAAATAAAGCAAGTAAATAATTCTGTGATTTAGAAAGTATTGGCCAGAGGTAGGTTTTATTCTACGTTAGCAGAGTGCACTTAGGGCACTCTGCTAACGTAGAATAAAACCTTGCCCAGGAAGGAATCCATGGAATCTGCTTCAGTTCACGGGAATGGATACAAATCATTTGTTCTAGTTTTCTATCCTCACCTCAATTTTTTCCAAAGCGAATTACAATAAACGTAAATTTGTCAGAAGAAAGAGAAACAACAATATACCACTGTTGGTACAGTAACAAAGATGGCTAGGATAAGATGCTAGACAATGCAAAGTACTATTTTTAAGTGCCAGGACATACGACATACAGTAAGTGCGTAAGAGGAGTGTGGGGGTGTGGGGGTGTGAGGGGGTAAGGAGGGGGCTATGCAGAGTCTAGGTCAGGGGTCGGCAACCCGAGGCAGGCGTGCCACCACTGGCACGTGGCAGCATAATCATTGGCACACTTAAAAAAAAAGAAAAAAGTACGGCAGCATTATTATTACTAGCGATTTTTTTTTTGCACTTTATTCTGTTTTGGGAATTTCTTCCCAGTGCAAATATGATTAAATGAGTTACAAAAAGCAGTGTTCTGAAATGGGATCAATTGAGAAGAAAATATTTAAAATATTGTTGTAAGTGGCCTGATTGCATCGCCTTCACATGGTTTTGCAAAGCTGTAGGTCTACATGTCTTAAAGATATTGACGTGGATGCCTCCAACATTCTCATCTATTCTTGTTTTTTACATTCTCAAAGTGCAAATATGTTTTTGAATGAGTTCCTGAAAGTGGTGTTTTAAGATGGGACATATGTAATTATAATTTGTAAGCCCATGTAGCAAATATAACAACAAAACAACCATTTAAAATGTTGATGCATGATTGTGGACGATATGGAAATAACACAATTCCAGGTCTTTTTGAAATGTTTTTGGTCGCTGTGTCATAATTCATCTTAATATTTAATATATTGTTGCTTAAGGCACACTCATTAACGAGAAAATGTCAAACTGGCACTGCATGTTGAAAAGGTTGCTGACCCCTGGTCTAGGTGAACTCTGAACAAGTGAGTCTTGAGTCTTTTGCGGAAGCTGGTAGAAATGTTTCTATCTTCATTCCCACTGGCTCCCTTCAACGGCCTTGCCAGACAACTGAGAACTAATTCAGACTCCAACCCTGTCTTGTTCGCCTGAACCCCATGCCGTCCCTGTGCTTGAGCCGATATCAAAGCGCACTACAGCCTCGCAGACGCCACACTGGATGACAATTTCCGGACAAGACGGATAAACAATTCTTCCAATCGACACCTCTCCCTGCAGTTTTCACTTCCAGTTTCCCAGCTGTCACCTCTCGCCAGAGGAAGTGTGGCGGCAGACTGATTCTGAGGTTGAGCAAAGTGTTCCTGACACTCCTCGCAGCCACTCGGAGTATGTTTTCTGTTCCTTAACTACCTCATCGTCAGCCTGAAGCTCAGAGATCCGGTTGACTTGGACGGTCCTCCATCCATCCTGCTGCACCCAGCTCAGCCCTCCTGTCCTGCAGCCGCCGTCACCCAGCGAGAGGAATCCTCCCGAGGAGGAGGAAAATAAGGGAATTAACGCCCGGAGCGTTGAAGGATTATATCCTGGGATGTTTTTTTTATAGATATTCCTCTTCTCAACTTCTGAAGGAAGTGTGTTTGTTACAGGGATAGCAAACTGTACAGTGGAGTAAATGATTGGCATGGCCTTATATATACTACATTTCATTGCTGCCCTCTGCAGCGGTGTGGTAGCTCAGATTTAGTGGGCGCGTT
Source organism: Melanogrammus aeglefinus (assembly GCA_900291075.1). Taxonomy (NCBI): domain Eukaryota; kingdom Metazoa; phylum Chordata; class Actinopteri; order Gadiformes; family Gadidae; genus Melanogrammus; species Melanogrammus aeglefinus. The sequence goes on from OLKM01000803.1 coordinate 75,604, forward strand.
AAACCGATGCATTCCATTGGACAGCTGAGTGCTTTGTAGAATCCTACCACCAATCCATGAAGAGATGCTTGATTATAGGTCATAATAGCATGGTCATTATTTTGACATTGATATCACCGAACATGCTTAGCAACATTCACCAGTATGCCAGTTGATTCTTGATCAACTTTCAAAATTGGCTCTCGGAAGAGCTAAACGCTCACACACAAATATATGCACACACACACACACAAACAATAGCTATTCTTTAAGGCTTTCAGTTGCCCTCATCGTCACTAACGACAACGATTTCTTCGGAGGTTGACACTGATTACACACCCATTTTTTAAAGTCTAATTCCAATCCAATATGGTGACATGGTCAGAAAGTGCAGCCTCAAAGGGTCACTGCTCCCCAAGCCCATCCAAATACACAGATAATCTAATCTCCCCTTTTTTGTCCCAAATCTTTTAATCTCCATCTCAGAGTAAACTATTTCAATATTTATCCGCTTTAATGATTATAATACCATCCCGACACTGTTAGATATACCTGTCTATTCATGGCACACACACACACACACACACACACACACACACACACACACACACACACACACACACACACACACACGTTTGTGTGTGCACTTTATAATTCGCGCTACATACACTGGTACACCCACTAACACACATGCAGAGAAGAGATGACATACATACAGGGAGCGGGGGAGTAATACGAGTGAGTTATGAAATAAGTACTATTCAGCTATGAAGCAGAAGATAAGATACTTTTTTTTTTCTTTTTCTTTTTTTTTAATGGCTGCACAGAAAATTCATACAAACCGAGAGAGTAAGATGATATGATGCAGCAGAGTGCATTCCCAATGGGCTGTTGCCTGTAACATCATCGATACAATTCTTTGTATTTCAGAGAAACAGCCATACAGACCCCAGTTCAGACTTTACCTCTCACATATACACATGTGTATATGTGAGGAGAGAGGTACATGAGAGCCCTCTCATATACCACTGAAACACTACTGAGATGCAGCCTTCGTACGTGAAAGGATTTTCAGCAATAGAGAACATTTCGCGAACGTGCATGAGGTGTGTGTATGAGCGATAGGAAGAGCATGAAACCTCTCCACAGACAGGAGTGGTTGTGTGCGTTGCAGTAGAGTGGATTCTTCTGGTCCCCAGGAACCCCTGGAGGTGATTAAGATAAAAGATAAGAGGATCCGGTACAGATGACCTCAGGGCCCTCGATCAGAGCCAGAGCCTCAGCTCCAGCATCGTCTCCTGTTCATCGCACGGATCGTTGACAGAAGAATACAAGCTGGAAAGACAGTGGAGCGCTGCATATCTCTATCAATGTCTTTTGAATGGTCGCATTCTGATTGGCGGCTCTGAACGATGATTCTCATCGACAGATTCTGATTGATGGTTCTGATTGACATTTCTAATAGCTAGTTTGAATTGACGGTTCTGATTGATAGTCCTGATTGATGACTCTGATTGACAGTTCTAATAGTTGGTTCTGACTGATGGTTCTGATGGACAGTTCTGATAGACTATTGCGATTGACTGTTGGGATTGAAGGTTCAGCTCCCCATGGATCAGAAGGCGTCCTGCCTCCCGCTGCCTGAATATCAAACAGCTCGTGACCTTCCTCAAATGTCTCCCGGATTACGACATTGACACCAACGTCAAGGTGACAGGCAGCCTTCCTAGGATCAAAGCGCGTGTGTGCGTGTATATCGTCATCGCGCATGTGCGCGTGTGTCTGTGTGCGTGCGCGCCCATGATATTGTCTTTCACATCTCTGATATAAGGGCATTGTTTCAGGTCTATTCAATGCTCACGGGTCACCTCTTTTGGTATGTAAAGTGTGACATTCTTTGCTTTCCCATCTGCCTCCCACACCCCACCCCTCCCCATTTTCATGTTGATTTATTCCATTAAGAGGCCGTTGGTGGAATCACGTTCTGCAGAAGGACAAAGACACTCAGGAAGGCAGTAAAATAAACAACGCAGCGTTCTTCAGTGGTGTATAAACCCGCTGCAGCGTGTGAATATGCCTTGCCCCTCAGGACTCTAGAGTACCACGGTGTACCCAGAACCCAGATTACTTTATTCTCTCTGAAAAGAGGGAGGGGGGGTTATAAAATCTTCTCTGCGGCTCACTGCTTCTCTCAAAGGCACCCTTGAGTTAACACTTTCTATTTATTCAAAATAACCAAACTTAAACAAAAAAATATAATTTTTTTTCGCCCAATTCACTCAATAAAGTGCAGCTTTGGATGTCGTGTGAAAAGTTTCCTGTGACGAGATTCGACAGATGCATGTGGCTTCCCCTTCGAATCAGCTGAGCTGTTTGGAATTAGTATTGGATTACTACGATGAGTCTGTCTCTACATGAGAGTTCCACCATGAGAGTCAAACTACTTTAATCCCAATTATCAACATACAGACTGACGCGCGCACGCACACATACAAACACACTCATGTGAACACACACACACACACACACACACACACACACACACACAAACAAACACACCACACTCTCCAAGCTAAAATTTTGGAATTGGGAGACTGACAGCACATCCTGGGTTCATGATTAGCCATAGACAGAATCCTGAGGCAGCAGCGAGCGAGGGCTTTAACCCAAGAGCAGATCACATATATTTATAGGTGCACACATATCAAACAGGTTTTATTGAATCCATTAAATGCAGCACACACTGTTTTTGCAGCACGTTCGCCTTGCAGACACACGCACACATTGCTCTGACTGTGATCTTTCCCCTGATAACGAGGCCTGTGTTGCGTTTTTTGTGTTATGTTTTGAGTTGCTTCTTACACCGCTTGAGGAAGTAAATGTCACCTTTACTTAATGGAGTCATGTTTTTTTTGGAACAAGGATGAAGAGAAGGACTCCCTCACCTTCCTCTACATTAGTCTATTTTGCAAGGCAGACAAAAGTTTGTATTTATCGATATTAGTAACTTATTTTTTACGTTTCCATCAGGGTGCAAGCAAGTATTGAACTATGTTATCATTTTATAAAAACACAAGGAAAACACAAAATAAGAGTGCTGTGTTGGAAATCTGTGTTTCTAACGTGCACCCAGACGAGCAGATGTGTCTGGTTGCGATGTCTCTGGTTGTCTTGTGTGAAACGGCCCGAGGCCGCCCAGCCTTCCCCCCTCCACTCGGTCTGACACTGGGCCAGAAACAAGACGGATGGTGGGGCTAGTGTGTGGGTGGGCTAGTAATGTACAGGTCAAAAAGGAGAGCTATGGTCCAGTATTAATGGAAAGGAAGTAACATTACAATTTCTGAACAAACGTCAGTGTTTATTAAGATCCGTGGCACTACATCGTTTTAACGCAAATCACTGTCACTGAAATTCCGCGGTTTGTATTTAAATCCTTGACCCTAAAAAACTGTTTTGTCATCTGAAGTAAATCTGAATCAATTGTAGTGTTCAGTGAGCTGAGGTTGTACAATGGTGTTTAATGGTATGTGTCTAAAACAAGACTAATCTGAAATCAGTTCTCTTTTCATGAGCCATTAGGTTTGGGCCGATATCTGATTCCACTCGTGCAGGGAGGTGAAAGTGAGGTGAAATGTGGAAAGAGCCGTTCTCGCCCACACAATCGTGACTTCTTGCAACACTGATTTTATATATGTATCTTTTTAATTAATATACAATGTGGTTGACCTATGGTATTATTATAAAATTGTATTAATTCAATTATTTTAGGTAACAGTTTACAGTAAGGGTATATAATAAGCATTATTACACGGCTCTATTGAATGCTGCTCTCTGATTGGTCCAGCGCTGCGTTCTGCGGTCTGTTATTTCTGTATAACGGACCGTCGTCATGTATAACAGACCGTTGCTAGGGACAGCGCTCTGATCCCTGGCAACATACTAGCCTTTTAGCCTTTTAGCCCGTCCCATATCACAGGACAACAACGCCCAATTCAATATAAATATGCTACTAAATAAAAACTTTACCGACGAATCCTTGTCGCTGCTGAATCATTGTGGGTTATTATCTATTGTTTATTATTTATTTCACTCGTAAAGCCGTGTAATAAGCGGGATAATGTATAGTTAGTCGGTTGTTATGGAGAAATAAACCCCTTCAGGTTGTATGGAACCCTCCGCTTCGCGGAGGGTTCCATACAACCTGAAGGGGTTTATTTCTCCATAACAACCTCCGAACTATACATTATCCCTTACTTATTACATAGCATCAGCATAGGGGTATGGATTGGGGTTAGGGTTAACTCTTAAACATAACCCTATCCATCCTTGACCGCAATGCGGATGTTATTATTCGTTATTTAATGCTATTATGTGATGAATACATGAATACCTTAACATGAAAACCCTTTCCACAATTGCGAAAACTGCATATTATTATTTGGAGAAACTTTCCCCATTTTGAGTTTGTTTTGACTGCATGGCCACGCCCTTGTTGGGCTGATTGGAGCCCGGTTATAAGGGTCTGGGTCCTGGTTTTGTGGTTGGGAGCTTTGTTCACGACGTTGGAGGCAGGAAAAGGAGACAATCAGGTGTGTGTAGGAGAAGATCAGGTGTACAGCTCAATTAAAAACTGGGGCAGTGGCTATAAAGCTACACACTTTTAAATAGCCACTACAACCTTAGTTAACCTGATCACCATCAGTAAACATGACTACCTTTATGTATCTGATTAGATTAAGTATATTATACTAGACCATTAGTTAACAAGGTATTGTTTGTTAATGCTTATTACTGCATTTCTCTAAAGTTTAATAAGGGTTAATTACTGTAGTTCTGTTGTAAAGTTGAACCACATTTTATATTCCCTTTCTAACTACTTAGTGAGCGTGATAAAGTGGATGATGGCTTTAAAAGACAGTTATGGCTCCCTATTTTTATTCTGAAATGAAGGGAAAGTGCCTTATCTGGTTTTATGCTAACAATACTTCAACCACCAAGTCAAACAACTCAGAATATCTTTATTTTAGTATTTTATCAGCAGCCCACAGACCTTAGGAACAGCATTCCTATCTCAAAGATCTCGGACTGTTTGAGGCTGCGCTGTACATTTCAGTGTACCTAAGACCTGACAGTTTATGTTGTAATAATTTGAAAATGTCCCATCCAATTAATCAATCTCGTATGCACCCGTTTTCCTTCAGAAACTTTAAACACCAGCGTCGCTCCTCCTTTGGCTGAATACAAAGGAGGTTTTTTGATCATGCAGACATAATAAGTTAAAAATGTGTGTCTGTGTGATTGTTGCACGGTAGCAGTTGAGCATTATTGTAATGTTAATAAGTTGTGTTTTTTGACTGATGTGTGTGGTTTTGCTGTACTCAATGCTACAATTAGAGCCTGAAAACAGAACAGCAGGCGAGTGTTGTGGAGGTTGACACCAGTCACTTACGGGATCGATTGATTGGTCAAACCCTCGTACCAATCAACAAATGCGTCCACACCGGTAAGACTGTAACAGCTGGAGACAATGAGGAGAAGACGTAGGATTTAATGGCAGAGGCCAATCAGAGTTGAGCGTGGAACCACAGGTTATATCTGATTGTTTGAGCTGCATTCAGAAGTTGTTCTGCTGTGTGGAAACACCTCTTCAATGAGCTGCACCTGGGTCTATCCAGACGCCGTAACAACAGTGACCTACAAGTATGAAAGAAAAGTGCTGCAAGGCCAGCTTTCTAAAGAATATACAAAATGTTTTTGCATAGATGCTTAAATTATTCCAAGGAAGCCATGGGGGAAGAGAAGGTTAGACGACATACACTGTTAAATTTTTAATTAGTTGCATACTTACACCTCAAGATCAAAACTGCAAGCGGGTTTGGGGGATTTTAAGGATATAAAGTATGCATTTGATATTTTGCTGCCTTATCTCCCATCGTGGGCTCCAAGCCACTATGTCCCTTCATCAGAACCATGTGACATGCACACTATACTGAGTTAGCTGTTATATACAGTATACTTTTCAACATGGCAGGTCTACAATCTCAATGCATAACTTTAATACATTGCATTGTCTAACTATGCAGTGTATATTCAGAAAATAACTCAAAAAATGAAGCTGATAGTGACCTATTGGCTAATTTTCTGGCTCACCTTACAGAAAGTTAAAAAAAACAAGAATTATTCATAAAGAAGCCTATTGTCTAATTTCCCTTTTATTTTACTGCAATTTCCCTGGAAGAATAGAGCAAAGTGTGTGTGTGTGTGTGTGTGTGTGTGTGTGTGTGTGTGTGTGTGTGTGTGTGTGTGTGTGTGTGTGTGTGTGTGTGTGTGTGTGTGTGTGTGTGTGTGTGTGTGTGTGTGTGTGTTCCTGCACGCATGCGTACATATGTGTGTGTGTGTGTGTGTGTGTGTGTGTGTTTGTGTGTGTGCGTATGTGTGTGTGGGTACCCTGTTCATGGACAGATAACATGGTCCCAACATAATAAAACCTTTACAGATAGGAGAAAACAGAGCACCAATCTGCGGATAACAGGCGGCTGGGCGTGAGGGGAAGGCAATGAAGGGTTGGAGTGGGACAGCACAAACACAAGGTACCAGAGAGCCGCTGATGAGTCCCAGGGCTGACTGACATTTAATCAGGGAGCGGGGAGGGGGGCTGTGAAGGTTGGAGGAGGCGACGAGCGACAACATATTTTGGGAGAAGGGTGGTTCACGCATCATCGAGGAGAGGACATTTTGTTCTTCAAAGAATGACAAACTTTATGACGAAACTTGGTTTCCATTCTGATTATTAGTTGGTTTGGTAACTAATAGCAAGGAGATCAAATTGAACGGCAAACATTACGGGAATTACAGCAGGGTCGAAGCTAGCGTAATAACTGTATTCGAATGTCCGTTATCTAGATCAGAATTAAGCTGCAAAGGCTTCATTTGTGAGAACATGTATTTTTAGAATGTATACGATAGAATGTGAGGCAGCTATTGGATTGGCTGTGAGATGTCGACCTCCAAAAGCCTAAAGTTAGGATTTGATTGGATATTAGTATGCTGAAATCCCACTGCCACCATCCGTAGGTTTTATACATTTGCACACTCAATACTAGTTTGCGGAACCATATTTAAGACTTTAATCTGCATATTTAGTACTGGGGGTTAACAAACCACCATGCATAGATATGCATTTATAAAAAAAGACGCAAACCCTGACATACCCACTTGTGGTTATGTTCTACTGCTAAAATTTGAGGACACAACCTTGCCGATTCAGCAATCTTGGACCCCCGTCTGTCGAAAGTGTAAAAATGCAGAGTCAACTCGCAGATATTTTTGTCAGAGGTGTGATACGGGCACACCCACCCATTGCCATAAATCAAACCCGGGCCAGACTTAAGAAAATGTTCAACCTTGGTAGAAAATAAACTCACCAGAGTCCCACTGCCTTACAAGCTTCTTGTCTTCAAACCACACTCATTATGTTTTATAGTCCGTCAGCGTTTAAAGAATTATACAGAAGCACCTTGCCGTTGAGTTAGTGTCTTTCGAAGCTATGTTTTCACAAGGGGTCGTTTGCGAAGTAATGCAAACTTTAGGTCCCCCACATTATCAACTCGTATCCATACTCTCATAAGCACTGGTTCTTTTCACGGAATAAGGACAAAAAGAAAAATCTTACCACACAGATAATGTCTACAATACACTCCTGTCTCCGGAAGAGTCCAATTTACTGGACGCTATAAAACAAGGAGGACACGACGCCATTATGGCTGCCAAGACATGAGATGCTTTGTGGCTTCTAAACACAATGACAATGTCCATAACCATCACTTTCACGTCAGAACTCAGGCCCTTCCAGGCCATTCTGTATGGCCGTTTGAAAACCCATTTTAAGTGAATGGCGAATCTGCAGCGGAGAGAATAAAAAAACTCTCTCCTTTATCTATAGCTACGCTATAGAGCATACATTTAAAACTATTCAAAGGTGTTTTATCATCAGTCCTTTGCCCACAGTGTAGTATAAGTGCTTGGTAAGGACTGTGTAAAATAAGATTTTAAACAATGCAGAATATTATATTGTTCTACTATGTGAAGGGTTACTGAATTGTTGGCGAATTTCCACAGAAGTTGATACTTTAAAATAGTAAATAAAGACCGGAACAGTTATGAAACTGAGGCTTCGTGTACTTAATAATACATTCCAGAATGTGTTATTTTGAGACATTTCACTGTCTCCCACATGAAGAAAATAGTAGATTCAAGAAATAAAAGGATATCATTAAGTTCACTATTACACTGGGGAAAATTAAATACATCCAACTGTACCGAATATATGAAAGTTCTCAGTTTTCATTCTCCGCAATGACTTGACATTGACTTTCTCTACCTTACGATAAAAGGATGGAAATAGGGAGGGATAATATCATTGAGAGAAACGTGAAAAAATGCCAAGCTTTTATGTAGTACTTATATGGGGTTCAGCAGAAATCTCTTCATTTACACATGAAATCATACACATCGTTTTCCAAAAGGTACAAAAGTCATTCTTAAAGCTCATTGGCGCAACCGGGCTGTTTGAAGGGCAGGGAGAATGAAAAGGTGCCCTATTCTGCCTCCACTCTAGGAGACCTTCTTCATCAGAGGAACATCTCACTGGGCTCTTCGTCCTCTTCCTCACCTGTAAGTGTTCCCTTTGCAGCATTGTATCCTATGTTCTCTACTGGACAGAGCGGCGTTTGGGACGGTGTCATGTACGGGGCATGTCATAAAGGGCATGTCATAAAGGAGGGCATGTCATAAAGGGCCCCTTCTCCACTGGAAGGGCACCCATGAAGAACGCCAAGTTGGGACTATCATATGGGCACCTTATAGTGCACTCCATTACATGCTCTCCACTAGAGGGGCACTCATTAAGACACGTTATCAGAATTGTCTTGCTCTAGGGAGCAACATTATAGTTTATAGCATGAAGGGGCACTCTAGAGGGCACCTTTTACCCAATGTGAAGGGTAGCCAATACGTCACTTCCTCTTGTGGTTACCGGTCTGGAGGGCACTTTCGTACCACTGAGTGATAGTCGCCCTACCCCCACCCCCCCCCCCCCCCGCCTGAGTCTGCCCGTGTTGAAACTAGTTCACTAAAAATCCCCTTTCCTGCTTGTCAAGAATAAGTACAGAGCCTACTGGAGACGAAGTCACCCAATCAGTGGATTCCTTCAACGTCTGGTCGCTTCAAAAAGATACACGAGGGATGACACATGTTTAAGCGCACTCAATTAACTATTGGAAATTAAATTAACTATTGGAAATCCAATTAAGGTCCCCCTGTGCTAATCCACGGCTGGCCACTGGTCCTCCAGATAGCACTGTTTGCCGGGGGAACTACTTTAACACTACTTTAATCAAGACCTGTGGCTTTGGGTAAGCTTTGCCTTCACTGTGTTTCCTTAATGAGACCACCATTGCCATTTAAATTAACACCATACGGCTTTGAGGAGGCGAGGCCTGTGGTTCCGCTGTAGATAAGCGATGGAGGCTGGTGACAGGGGGTTTGACAAGCATTCGGAGAGACGCTCGCTTTCAAAAACCTCGCCCCTCTTCTTCGTTGGTGGGCGTCGTCGGATCAAAAACGGATCCCCCGCATATCATACTTTTAAATACAGAGGCGTTTCTTGTTTTTGGACGATGAAGACCTAATTATTATTTTCCGACTGTGTTTTCGTCAGATAGATGGGAGAGCTGGGAGGCTCAGTGGAAGCAGGAGGAGAATCAGAGAGAGGGGCAAAACAACCCTCAATTACAGGCTGCTGGTTGGCAAAATAGGGAAGATAGGCATACGCAAATTCCCTAAGTGCATCTCTGTCTGCGCTGACTCCACGTTGATTGTCGTCAGGATATATTCTATAGTCTCCATCGCGGAGCCTTTTGGAAACATATCAAATTGGACTCTGGGATTTGAGGTTTGAAACAGCAACAACTTACAAAATGATTGATTTGGTAACAATGACCAAAGTAACAGAAGAAGCAACTACAGCTAACATATTTTCATCAAACCGACAAAGCAAGCTTTGGCTTATCTAACTAGCAAAGCAAGTCTTGAAATCTCTCAAATACCCCTAATGATAATTCACTTTGTAATTGCTTTAACCACAGCGTTGCCAAATTTTCCGGCTGGAGTGAGATTTTGATGCCATGGGCGTAAGCGTCTTCACTTAATCACATGCATGTATTTGGACTCAATTCACCATCAGGGTTTTAAAAAGAATTTAGCTTACACATGTGGCGAGATGGGGAAATCAGGTCCAACATTTAGCAATTTGGCCTGACTATGCCCAAGCCCTGAGTACTACCACCCAGGGAAATACTCACAATTTTACCATAACACGTATACGCTAACCCAATAAAGGGCACACAGGTTTGTTCACTAATGAAAGCAAAAGACGTGTTGTTTCCAATTTTAAAATCTTGCTTGAACGCGTTCTTGGCTCCCGGCTGTGAATTTGGTCAGCTGTCAAAACAACACGGAGTTAAGAATCACGCACCAACAGAGTGTAATTTAGGGAACAGCTCCATGAAACACCATATGAAACACCCGGTTTCCCAATACTCTGCTTCGTTCTAAAGTCAAAAACGATCGCTTGGTTTAAGCCTTAAGATTTGCCTGCTCAGTTTAGTAGTGGTCGCAGTGTTTTGGTGTGAGATCTGTTTGGGCAGAGTGAGTGTGGGGCTGGAGGGGAGAATGTGAGGCTGATGGTGAGACATACTATTCAGAAAGTGACAAGTTCCTGCATTACAATCAAGGACACAGTCCCCATGGTAGGAAATATAAGCGAAAGCTATGTATATAATCTATATATAATTTAATAATATATATAATAATGTTTATAATATATGGGTATCCACCTTAGACTGGCCTGCACTCATATATCCAATCTCTCTCTAAACTGGATTCCCTATAATATCTTTATCCCTGCATTAGAATTAACATAGAACTCAGTAGTTGGATTTAAAAAGAAGATCTACCTGGACATCCCATTGAGAAGAATACAATGGATGCAGGCTTTAAAAACAGACAATATGGTTGTTGTTTCCATATGCTAATGTGACCCTAAAGGTACTATCATCATCAACAGAACGTGCCAGTTCAAGAAAATCATCTGAGAGAGAAGCGACGTGCGACAGGTTGTCATTGGGGCCAGAATGACGTGGTGTCTCACTGTTTTATGTAACGTTCTCCCCACGTAGCCCCAGGCGCGGCGGGAACAATTCCACTTATCCGAGAGCTTTCGGCTTACTGCAGATCTTCAAATGCAGCTATCTGTCGGGGTTCTTTCGGGGCAAGTGTACATGAAGACATTCAGCGCCGTCCTCTCAGACCCAGCCTCGTCTCGCCTCTACACCGCGTCGGTTTGTTGCCTCACTGATTACTAGGATGATGTGCTGCTCTCTCATGCGGTCCCTGTGATAACCGAGCCACAGGAAGGAAAAGAGTTGGAAAATGCCATTGAAGAAGCAAACTGGGGGCACTGCGATTGCATTTTATTTTCTTTGCCTTTCTGCCTTCCCTTGCTTTACCATGTCAGGATATTACCGAGAATGGATTATTTCACAACGCCAAGGGAAGGAAGAAAAACATAATTTGTATGATTTTTTTCCCTTATTCAAAGTCCACAATGGTCTCATGAAATTAATCAGCCGACAACTATTGTAACTGGTTTGAAAAAATAGCCCCTGATGAATCTGAAACCCTGTTCCATGAAAAAACATTGTTAAACAAAATTTGATTAAATCACTAATACGTCTTTTGACTACATGGGATTAGTAAAGCTCTCCGGAACTGGATGGATCTGAATGGAGATCCACACAGGTCCAGCACAGTGATAGGGCTTTCTTTAGACCGGCGGTGCGCGTACCCATAGGGGTATTTTTGAGTACTGCAGGAGGTTCTCAGAAAATGCTGGTGAAGGGGGTACTCCGTTGAAAAGATATCTTAGAGGGGGTCCACTCATAGAAAAGGTTTGAGAACCACTTGCTTTAGACGGCACGGCTGCTGATGGGGTCACGAGCCGGAGCATGTTTCACTCTGTTGTATGATTCTCACCCTCCTCTTTTATAACTGGTTCGGTGGATCACAAGGTTGTCGTCACAACAATGGTTTCCTCGATTTGTTTTTGCCCCACAGGAGAACACGTCAAGCATGGAGATCTCCAACTGCACATCTACTCTAAAGCGCACAAAATAAAAATGATGAACGAATGAGATTGAATTCGAAAACAGTTTCACTCCACAGCTTACAGGTTCAACCGGGTTTAGTGGTAAATGGGTGTCATTTTGGTTTATCTGAGGCATTTCCCCCAGACTTAGGGGTTGTCCTGGCAGAAATAAGCTGCGGGAAATTCCTGTTTGGAAGGTGGGTCAGACATCTGTCTAGACCTGTCAGGCAATGAGGCCTGCTGATGGGTGGTCACACTTCCCTCTACCTTTCAGGGCTGTGTGCTAAATCTCGTTTGGAACAGGCTGTCACCATAACTGGAGCAGTTTTTGTTCCTGGAAGATGGATTGTTGCTTTTACTACACTTTTTTTACTTTCAGTTCGACCGTGTATTTCTTTGGTGAGGTTGAAGATAAATGCAGAGCGTTGATTCCAATGCATTCCTGAATCTGATAAACCTGAACCCCTTTTCTCAAAACCTAGCGGAACGCTTTTTTGTATGTGCAAGGCTACCATTGTCATTTGTATCGCCTAAAATTTGTGCAAATGATATGCTGCCACCAGCCATGATAAACACAAAGCGTGACTTTTACCTTGAAATTTTTCTCAGCCGGTAGCGTGATTGCCATTACATTTTTATTTTGCATCGGTGTGAAGTTGATGATTGTGAAGCTGCTTCTCGGAGATTGACTTCCACAGGAGGTGGTCCTTCACACATGAGAGAGAATATCCTAACACTGAAATAATCTAGTCACAAGGACAGAGCATTCTCTGTTCAGTAAAAGTGTTGCCTGTGATATGGTGCAGGCTGGACTGGTTAGATGCTATCTCTGTGGATTGATGTTTTTTTGTTCACTTTATAATCTCTAAAGATCATTTTCATATCATACCACCTGTACATGCATGTTATTGCTACAATATCAACATTCCAAAGAAGTATTTTTTGATAACTTACTGTTTACATGGTCGGTCTGACTCCGCAGGGAAGCAAAGTGGGGATTGATTTAATTGGCTTGCTTTGCTCTTCCACTTACCACCCCAGATGGTGAATAAACGTTAGCCGTGATTTACTGACAGGCAAGGCGTGAAAACCATGTGGCATTCTCTGTAGTATTTTCTGAATGTCATTCCAGGAGCCTTGCTACCTTCGCCGTGTCTACGATGAGCCATTCTGCCTTGGGCCACTAGGGAATAAGTCTAATATGTTCCACCTGGAAAATGTCTAATCAATACAATACATATTTCAATACCTTGACAAGCCCTCAAAATGAAAAAATATATAATTAGAATGGATTTTGCCATCTTGTCTGTCGTCCATCGGCTCTGACAATTGTTAATAAAGGTGGGGCACTTTCTGCATCAGCAATAGGTCCCATTGCGCTGCTTTCACGCAGTGAACATGGCAACCGTCCCTTCTGCTACAGAACTGGACTGAAGTGGTAGATTGTTGCTGGAGGACTCCCAACTGGGAATAAAATAGCCAATATCCACATCACGTCGCAATTCAGTTCCTAATGACAGCACAGCAGATCCTGAGCACATGCTATAGTGCCAAGCATTACTTTCAACTCAATAGTCTCTATTTGGCTAAACGCACCATTTATTTCCTCTTTTGTGTAATGGCATCTCTGATAATGAGGCATAGATTGTCAGAAAGTAAAGGGCGTAATCAAACATTGTTGATGAGTTTAGATTGCCTTCCAGCACTACATATTGATCCATGAAGGAATGTTGAGCTGTATAGGTCACGGAAAGAAGGAGCAGTGTGCAGGAATGCAGCCCGTATTGTACCACAAACAAGTTTATATCAGAACTGAAAAAGTTCACTGCCCTGTTCTTTGAGGGTCCTGCAGTAACAGCTCAACCATAGGCGCTCGCCTGTCAAAATCCAAACCATTATAATATTTACATTAACATTTAGGGGCAGCAGACCTATTTCTCAAAAGCGACTGACAATAAGAACATCCGTCGGAAGAAAGAAAACAACAATATATCGCTGTTGGTACAGTAAGGAGGTTTATATTACCAAGTGCCAAGCACTAACAATTGCTAGGTTAACCCATTCCCCGTATATAACAACGATAGCTAGGATAAGATGCTACACAATGCTCAGTACTATTTTTAAGTGCAAGAACGTACAACATACAAAACAGATGGACATAATGTTACCATCAACCAACATAACAGATTTATACACTTGAACAATAGCATTGTGTGTATAACTTATTGTTTTTATTGTGATCATCAACAAACATAACACACTACACACATGAACAATAGCATTATTATTCCTTTACCAACTCATCCACAATCCAGGGACATCATACACTCTCAGGTACTCTTCTCTGATTTCAGGGCAAGGGTCATCAGTGCAATAGTAGGCCACATTCAGGCAGGCTCACTGAACACCACATAGTGGTTATAAACAATGGTCTGCTGGGAGAGTTACCATCCCCATCTTGGACATCGATTTGGCCTGATTATTCCACTCCACTGAGCAGACACAACAGTCAGTAATAGGTAAATAAAGTAAAACACCCCATTCTATTACCCCTCTCTTTATTAGAAGCATCAAGGTATTTCCCCCCAGTGTTGATTCTTATTTAAACGTGTTATCATTGATCAATACCTTGTTTAGCCACGGTAACGGTCGCTAGATGTTTCTGCAATAGTGGTTGTAATCACCTGCCCTTTTAGCAGGGGGCAGATTCTTCCGGAGACCTGAGTAACTATGGAGACCGCGTCGCTCTACGGAGACCCGTTGCTTAAATGCGACTGCATCACTCTTCTCCCATGCCAGTCAGCAGCTCTGGGATTTCACTGGCTCTCCAGGTAGACCTTCTCATGTTAATGACGCTGTGTTGCCATGTCCTGCCCCTGGTAACACGATTCAGTCTAAATCGTATTTACATGAAAATGGAACCCCCAATATGTGTAGGGTTCGACAGGTGACATTGGGGTGCGAAACCAAGACGGAATATAACCTCGGTCAATGCAAACTCGTGGACCATGCCGGGAGGTGGTTTCAAATAAGACAGGAATATTTGGTAGTGTAAAAACGCTTATTGTGAACAGGCGGCATGTGGCTCAGGAGTTAGAGCTGTTAAGTTTTTTGGTTGGATCGCCGGTTGTCGAGGTGTCCCTGAGCGAGACGCCTTAACCCTAACGGCTCCAGACATGCTGGCTGTCGCCTTGCGTTGTTGACTCCGTGTGTGAATGTAAGGCCATATTGTAAAGCATTTTGAGGGGCCACTGGATAGTAAAGTTATATATATAAATATATAATATAAATGCAGTCCACTTACCATTTAACGCCTTCACCTAGATAGGGACACAAACACAATACTTACCAGACTGACCTAATCATTAATATTTACCCATTGTCTGTCCTCAAGCATTTCATTCTCAAACACATAATTAACATCTGTCTGAGGAGCGTGGAGGTGAATTGTGGACTCTGGGGTTTATCCTGCCTTATGCTGAATCCTAATTTATATGATAGGCTACTTCCCAAACAAGGAATCATTCCGCATTATTGCATATATACAGTATATACTGTATATAGGATCAATAGTTCTAATTAGTGAAGCTTCAGCTTGACGCTCCGTTTTCTCCTCGACGCCCACCTCCTCCAATATCCACAAAAATGATCCACCGGACCACGAGGTGATGTTTAAAGGGTTTACTTGGCCAACTCAAAATACAAAAAAATCCTTTTCCACAATGAGGTTATAATTAGGGAGAGAGCTAGAGAGAGAGGTCAAAAAACTGTGTGGCTCCACGCTTGTTATCCAGACTGACCTCGGAAGTTAAAACAATTAAGTTCCTGTCACACTTCAAAATAAAGTAACTAAATGTGCGTATACACGAAAAATATTGCAAGTGAATTGCAAAATAAAATTCTACGTATTCGAAATTAATGCCCTTAACTATTATATTATTTCACTTATGAAAATCCAAACGTCACTGTAAAATATGAACTTAAATAAAGCAAATAGGCATTTAGGCTCCTACACTGTATATACAGTATATATATATATATATATATATATATATATATATATATATATATATATATATATATATATATATATAGGTATCAACTAGAGACTTTTGGCTGTGTGTGGGTGGAAAGCTTTTAGCTATACTTCTGTTACTCTGTATAGGTGGACCTGAACACACACAGTCCTTGTGTCTGAAGTTATCAGCATTTAACCATTTTTGAAATGTTGAATGTAAAAGTTGTGCATAACAAGATAACCTTGACAGGTTATTATCAAGTCATCTCTTTGTAGAGTGATTGTTAAAGATTTTTTTCACGTGCCAACATAAAGATTGTCACAGTAGACATATAGCTACATTGATCCCCCCACAAAAAAAGCATTGAGATGCTTTGGATTCAAAACAAACAAATAGACACATTAGGAGATGAAACGAATGAAATGGCTGGATGATGATGATAAAAGAAAAATAGAATCACCATATGGAAATGCAAAATGCAACAGAGTGGCTGCCCGTCCATTATCAAACACCTTCAGCATTTGAGAGGTGACACAGAAGATAAACAAATATGGACACACGCACATACACAAACACACACACACACATGAAGAGCATTCCGTTCAAAAGCATTCAGAAAATAAAAGAATATTCCGATGTTTCAGAAGTGACTGCATTGTATCGCAGCTTAAAGATGAAAACATTAAGGTAATAAAATAATAATATATACAGTCCCCTCCAATAGTATTGGAACAGTGAGGCCAATTCCTTTACGTTTGCTGTAGACTGGAAACATTTGGGTTTGACACCAAAAGATGAATATGAGACAAGAGATACACATTTCAGCTTTTATTTCCAGGTATTTAAATCTGGATCCGATAATTAACTCAGAAGATAGCACTATTAAAGGAACACCACATTTTTATGTGAGCAAAAGTATTGGAACAGATAGATTTAAAATAAATTAAAGTAAATAAGACTTAATATTTTGTTGCAAATCGTTTGCTTGTAATAACTGCATCAAGCCATGATGCCAAACATTGACATCACCAAACTTGTGCATTCTTCTTTTGTGATGCTTTTCCAGGCTTTCACCACAGCCCCTTTCAGTTGTTTGTTTTGGGGGGTTACTCCCTTCAGTCTCCTCTTTAGCAGGTTAAATGCATGCTCCATAGGGTTAAAGTCTGGAGATTGACTTGGCCAGTCTAAAACCCTCCACTTCTTGCCCCTGACGAACTCCTTTGTTGTGTTTGCAGTGTGTTTTGGATCATTATCTTGTTGCATGATGAATGATCTTTCCAATCAGTTTGGTTGCATTTTTCTTTAAATTGGCAGACAAAATGTTCCTGTAGACTTCTGAGTTCATTTAGCTGTTGCCATCCTGTGTTACATCATCAATGAAGATTAATGAGCCCGTCCCAGAAGAAGCCATGCAAGCCCAAGCCATGACATTGCCTCCACCGTGTTTCACAGATGAGCTTGTATGTTTGGGGTCATGAGCAGATCCTTTCTTTCTCCAAACGTTAGCCTTTGCATGATTTTGGTAAAGGTTAATCTTTGTCTCACCAGTCCATAAAACGTTGTCCCAAAATTGTGGAGGCTTGTCTCTGTACTTTTTGGCAAAATCCAGCCTGGCCTTATTCTTTTTGCTAACGAGTGGTTTGCATCTTCTGGTGTAGCCTCTATACTTTTGTTCATGAAGTCTTCTGCGAACAGTAGATAATGATACCTTCACTCCTGCCCTCTGGAGGTTGTTGCTGATGTCAACAACAGTTGTTTTAGGGTCTTTCTTTACAGCTCTCACAATGTTTCTGTCGTCAACTGCTGTTGTTTTCCTTGGTCTACCCGTTCGACGTCTGTTACTTAGTACACCAGTGGTTTCTTTCTTCTTCAGGACATTCCAAATGGTTGTACTGGCTATTGCCAATATTTGTGCAATGGCTCTGATGGATTTTCCATCTTCTCTCAGCTTCACAATTGCTTCTTTTTCACCCATAGACAGCTCTCTGGTTTTCATGTTGGTTACACCTCTAACTATAATAATTGCAGTCTGCACAGGCAAAACCCAAATCTGAAACTAAGCATAGACATTCAGCGCTATTTATTGTTTGAATGATCAATGTAATAGGACACACCTGGGCAACAAAACACACCTGTCAGTCACATGTTCCAATACTTTTGCTCCCCTAAAAATTTGGTGTTCCTTTACAAATAATGTTATCTTGTAAGTTATTTATCGGATCCAGATGTAAATACCTGGAAATAAAAGCTGAAATGTGTATCTTTGTCTCATATTCATCGTTTGGTGTCAAACCCAAATGTTTCCATTCTACAGCAAATATAAAGGAATTGGCCTCACTGTTCCAATACAATTGGAGGGCACTGTATATAAAAATATATATATATGTATATATTTAGCTACTAGACAGAAGGGATATTACTGCCCTCCTTTTCCTCAAATGAAGCATGAATTTCCTCTGCAGCTGTATCTGGCTAAGATCCCAAACGAGCCGACCCATTAAACACTCAAATGATCCAAATTCATCAATGTGTAAAAGGCTGCGTTTAGATACAATGGAATAAGTAGGCGTTCTCTCTCTCTCTCTCTCCATTGACCAACAGGTGAAATCGACATAGGGGGGGTCATTGGTTGTGGGGCAGAGTCAGTGGACCATAAAATTACCAATTAATAAATATTTGTATTCTTCTCCCTCACTGCAGTTTGAGAGAGCTAATTGGTAATGTGCTTGTGCATGCTGAGCAGTCAGCCCTTAGACACACTGTAACGCGTCTTTGAGTATTTAGAAAAAGCACTACATAAATCGAATGTATCATTGTTATTATATCACCCTAAACTTGCATAACTTTTTTCTATTTTCTTTCCCCCCATCACCAGAGGCTGGTAGTGGGTGTGCATCATTATCTCCGTACAAGTACCTGCTGAGTAAGGTGGCCATCCATGTCTCATCTCCTCCTCCCCTCAGATGAAATGCAGGATCTCTCCCTTCTGGCTGTTGATTTGACTCGTAAGCCCCTCAACTTGTGCTGTTGCAATATATGCTCATCCACTCGGATCCTCTCCCCCCTGTGAAATCTATGGATCGTCGAACGCACCCAGACAGCCGCTGAGCTTGCCGGGTCCTTCTGTTGTCGTATTGATTTGAATTGTTATCCTCCATCTGGATGAATATGTGATGGATGTGTGGTTAACATGGTGGATGACTCCATCTGACTCAGAGGAGGACTGGTTACATTGGGACCTGAAGGTTGTTTATCTACCGCGAGGACAACGCGGTCAGATCCACCGAGACGCAGTCAGCGTCTGACGATGAGGAAAGGGATGAAGACCGAGGAGAAGTGAGAGTCACAAGAGGAGGCGGAGGGGAAAGAGGAGACCAGTGTTGGGCAGAGCGCATCAGGGAGGAGGGAGTCGCTGTTTTAGACCTTGTCGGCTGCTGGGTGGCAGCGAAAGGAAGAGCATGTGTTGATTGCTAGTACTTTGTGAAGCACCTCATGATTCACCTTTTAAACAGCCCTGAATGCGATCTGCCCTTGGCTTTGGAAAAAGGTTCCCACAAAGCCAATCAGGGGAGAATGTCAGATAGACCCTTCAGTCTGTTTACCTCTTCTACTGCACATTTTGGCTTCATCACAGTGGCCTGCAGTTCCATCACAGAGACACAGAGTGAGAGAGAAATATCCCTAATCAATTCCTCTTCACATAAAAAAACCTGAGCCCATGAATCATAGCACATTTTTGGCAGGCGGGCTAAAAACTTAAAGTTTACACGGTGCAAACGAAACAGGCAAAAATCAAAAGATTATAAAAAAGATCACGGAAGAAGCTCGATTAGTGACATAACAAAGAATCAAACTGCTATGAATGGCTGTGGTTGTGGCTGAGCATTCTACCCCAATACACGCTAGCTCAATTATTTAGATGGTGCTGCTGCTGCCCACCTGCCAGAGACTCAAACGAATGCATGCTAGCTTAGCACATACTGTGACGCATAGCATCACATAGCACCAGAACACATGCTAGTTTGACCTCAAACCCCTGAACTCTCTCCACTCGTGCATTTGTATGGGAAACTTGGCAGAACCTGCAAAACCCATTTGTTATTACCTCGGAAAAGGGACTTGGAATTTCACTCATCGGAATGTCACCGGCCTTTCAAACATGTTCAGGGTCGGTACCTTGAACATTGATAAAATGGAGTGAGTTATTTAAACAGCTGATAACAAAAGTTTGCCGGCCTTGCAACCAATGATCATCATGTTATCATTGAAGATTATGCAAAGAAATTGTATCAAATTGAAGACTTAACAGAATTGTAGTTTGTCATTTTATGAAGCTAAATAACCCATCAGTTTATTTTGAACGACGCTCACCTTGTAACTCAGCAAAACTCTGCCGGGTACTGCCTGGTATTTCTGATTTTAAAGTTGCTATTTGCTCTGAAGAATAGAGATGGGAGAGAGGAAGAGGATGATTGATGGAGGGAGGGAGAGATAAAGAATCAGAGGCAAAGTGAGCAAGAGATAGAGAATGACAGCGAGAGAGAGGGAAAGAGTAGGAGGGAAGAGCCAGGGAGGGAGCCTGGGAGATAAGGGGGACATGGCAGGGATGCCGGGGTAGAATCTGACATATGGGTAATGGGGGATGTGGACGTACTGCCAGGACTCTGATCTCATTAAGAGAGCGAGCTAACGAGAGAAAGAGGTAGAATGGTGAGTGAGAGGGTATCAGAGGGAGGGACAGAGAGTGGTGATACTGAAAACGCACATTTTTCAGATATTTTATAACAATTATAAATAACAGGGATAGAAGTAGATTTGAATAAATGAAAACGCAGCCTAAGGGGCTTTTTTTTTCTTTTCCTTTTCTTCAAAGTGAATCCGGCCTTCTTTTTCATGTATTTCAAGCATAACACAGCGACACGATGTGAACAAAACGCTAAAAAAGATTCCTCATCAATGATTCAAATCTATTACTGGGGTTCAGCACAAGACTGAGCGTGGCGGCTGGCTGATTGTGTCGGCCCGGGCTAATTCCAAGCCTGACATCTGAGAGATAGCGTGAAGCTCTTCTATCAGATGCCCCCCCCCCCCCCCACATGGCCCCGGGTGAGGTGATAAAAACCAGAGAAAATCACTCACTGAGTGGCAGAGGATAATATGATGGACAAGAGTGGACACTCAATACCTTTCACCATGCATGCTGCAGCAGCGCGCGCGTATGTGTGTGTGTGTGTGTGTGTGTGTGTGTGTGTGTGTGTGTGTGTGTGTGTGTGTGTGTGTGTGTGTGTGTGTGTGTGTGTGTGTGTGTGTGCGTGTTTGTTTACCTGAAAACTTTGAACATGTTAGCGCTCCAGGCTTCCCCATTGATGAGAGAACGGGGGGGGATGGAGTGCGTGGGGTGTGGATGTGTGTGTGTGTGTGTGTGTGTGTGTGTGTGTGTGTGTGTGTGTGTGTGTGTGTGTGTGTGTGTGTGTGTGTGTGTGTGTGTGTGTGTGTGTGTGTGTGTGTGTGTGGAGGGGGAGGTAACGACAGGATATGTCTTCCATTTCAGGAGAGCAAGAGTTTCCAAGGGGCTTTGCCTGAAGCGGGGATATTTATTTCCCAGCCATCATCCCCGGATCGATGCTGCCCCACCTCCGTCTCTCTCACCACGACACCATCCTTCTTCATATCAGCTTTTCTCTTTGTGTACCACAGCATGACGGTCGAGAAAACAGCCGCTGCCCTCGTGTCAAACACCGACCCTGGGATGGACGGCGGCAGGCGCTGGCACCTGGCCGCCCAGATTGTTTGCTCTTGGTTTGATTCGTCAAAGGGGGGGCTGCCTGTAATCTCCGATTTGTCGCACACCTGTCCCCCCTTCCAGCCAAGGTCGGCCTCGTGGCTCTGCTCCTTGCCAAGACCGATCAGTCTCATTACCGGCCGCGGGTCCCCGGTGGGTTTCCGTCGATCCCTCAGCCCTGTCCCCGTCCGCTCGGCCCATCTATCGTGACATCCTCCTGCGGTCTGGGAATCGGAGATGTGGTCAAACGAAGGCAAAGGTGAAAGACGCCAGACAGAGAGGTGCATCTGGTTTTGTGGTTTGTTTGAGAAGTTTTGGACCTCGATCGAAGAGCTTTGCGTTCAGCTCCAGATTTATGGTCCATTTTCATGTACGATGAGAGGTTTGTGTTTGGTAGACGTTATATAGGAACCCTGGACACCGAGTACCCACTCCTTAACATGCCGATATAAATAGTGTTCATATACACATTGCTGTTGAATAAAAACTCGTAGTGCTACTCAATTGTGGTCCAATTGGATGGGATTTAGTTTGAGGGGAAAAAGATTGACAAATTTCACTTAGCAAATGGAATGGAGAGGACATTGATGAGATGCAGCAGGGCGAGGAAGGTTACCACCTCAGAGATAGAGTTCTAATTGGATTTATGCTCTGTCTCAGAAATATCCAACTGTGTACAAACTTCCGTGACATAAGGTAGCCTACTGTTTACGCACTAAAACACATTGAATGCATATCTAATGCCAAACCTTGATATGAAGGTGACCTTTCGATTTTGGGCTATTCTTTCAGAAAACATAATTTACCATTATTGTGACATAACAAAGAAAACGTACAAACCACCATTGTAATTTTTTTCCATTACATAACTGACCATGGTGCATCTTTTTTGTTTCAAGAACACCAAAGAGAGTCTTTCACTACAGCCCTGACAAAAGAGCTATACAGCCACAGGAAAAGCAATACTGAGTCTACAGTCTCCCGTTTGTCAAGGCCATGTAGTTGCCACAAAAAAAAGACACAAATTGTATAGCACTGCAGAAATAACTGCAACCATCCATTTAGTGGTCACAGCTATGGGCCCAGAGACATGAATCTGCTCTGTTTTTCCAGGTTCCATCGGTTATGTAATATAACCACCATCATTAGTTTGATATTATTTGGCTTTGGTTTTGGGGTACTGATGCCTCCCCGAGTAGTTGAGGATAAATAAATCTGCCTTTTTACTTTTGCAGAAACACATGGGCCTGCAAACAGAGAGTGGTTGCCAAGATGGGTTGTATTTATCCCCCATTTTGTCCACTTACATACAGGACATGAGGTAATGGTGGAGTGTGGGCCTCCTGACCTCAGATCTGGATCAATAAAACTGGTTATTTTGTATATGTCTGTTTGGAAACACACCAAACTCTAGCGCATTAAACCCATATTTTCCTGTATGTGGAGACGGCTTTTCACCTATAAGTTGTGTCAAGGTTGTATCAATGCCCCTGAATCTGTGAGAAACAGTTAAAGTGAATCATTACTATTTATTCATGTTACATCTACTGTGTTACATAGAGATAGATATAGCAGAAAGCACAGCCCAATGAAAACTAAAAACCGGGTT
Source organism: Melanogrammus aeglefinus (assembly GCA_900291075.1). Taxonomy (NCBI): domain Eukaryota; kingdom Metazoa; phylum Chordata; class Actinopteri; order Gadiformes; family Gadidae; genus Melanogrammus; species Melanogrammus aeglefinus. Next base: position 99,198 of record OLKM01000803.1, read on the forward strand.
GGTTCAGGATTGGGAAAAAATACCAAATTTAAAGTACTACTAAATATGTGCATGACTGCTGTACATTATTGATTTTATGAGAGCAATTTGATAAAACTAATATCTCTACTTCCTCTTTGAATACACCAAACTGATTAACGACTTTCATAACCATTCCAGACACACTGCTAATGTCATTGTAGTTGAAAACTATCCTTGAGTTTAATGACATTCAAAACTATCTCTTCTAAAGTGTATTTGGAGAAGGAGGGAGTGACAGAAGAAACAGCTCTATATGAGGAGTGGACTATGATCTCCTTCATTAGAGAACGGTCGGCTGAGATAGTTTTACTTCTGAGGAGAATAACTTATTTTTCTATAATTTCTGAAGATGAATAAATTACGTGTAGTCCCTAGTGAAGAGATTATTCATTAGTCTAAGAATATTCCAATAAGACTGGTTCTCTTACTGAGACATCATATGGCAGTCATTTCAACTCTTCATTCATGAACTCTTTCATTTTTGGTTTCTTTGTAAATGAACAACTTTATGAAAACGGATGATTGAATAATCATTCATGCACAATTTCAATCGATTTGTGTGAGTACTAGTTTGGCATACAAATAGCACAATGAATCATCATAAAGAACCGATCATAGGTGGTTTGATATGTGGCACTGAAAGACCTTTCATGTCCTGGCCTGATCTCCTCACTAAACTGTGGCCAGTGTTGCTCCCAGCACTGTATGGTTAAGGCGGCCTCTTTAACAACAATAGGGCCCCGCCTTGACTAAGACATTTTCTGGAGTAAACACCGGTGGTGGCAGAGCCTCTTGCTCAGTCTCAACACCAGCGAGGTACCATCACCATTGCATCCACTACTGTAGGTTCCTGCCAGCACAATAAGCGCTCTTCATCTGTGTACATCATTCTGTGGTTCCCTCAGTGCCGCGCACACAGTGGCCTTCTCTCCCTCGCTCATCTCCGCGTGCGCGATCTATAGCTTCACATTTAATTCAAGGACGTCCTCCCATCAGCAATGCAATAAGCCCGGGCTTGTGTTCAAGGAACATTGATATTCCGTAATGATCATCGGATGACTTGGGGAAAGTCTGCCTCCTAAACAGGTGGTGATTAGGGCGAAAATGAGAAGCACATTAAATCCACGTGCCGCCGGCGATGGCGTGTCCTGTTTAAGAAACTCCCCGTTTCATTAAAGCTCTATTACGGCGTGTGCGGCTTGTTCATTAGCGGGGCGGCTAATTTACCAAAGGCATTCCTATTATGATGGGATAACTTCATAATGCCGCCCGACCGTCCCCACTCCTTCCTCCACCCCACCCAACAGCAGTCACCGCACACCCCACCATACCAGCTACATCGTCAGGGGAGTCTGACTCATTAAGAACAATACAACAAACATGTCTCTAGAGGGTCTTACTCCTGCAGCCTCCTAGCCTAGGTAGCCCCGCCCATTCTGCCGGCGATTTGAGTCCGCCCTGCTCAAGGGTCTGGAGAAGAGCAATACGTTTCTTTCTGCTTCCGAAACGTTTTTGCGGGAGCCAATCAACAAGCTGGCTTTTCCCCTTGGCGCGCTATTGGCTTGTTTAACACAATGACGACAGGGAAACGACGGCAAGCAGCCAATCACGTACAGAGTCATGTGAACTAGGCCCGTTGATCATGCCTCTTGTGCTGAAGAAAATGACAGCAGCTTCTCCAGACCAACGTGCAATCGATGATTGATCTTGGTCTGGCAATAGCCAGGCCAGCAGCCTCCCCCACCGGCCCACATAACACCTGCTATGCACCAAACAAGCCAAACTTTTCTCCGTTGCCAAAAATAGTGCCACCGCCCTGTGCGATGTCCCCTGAACATGGGACATAAACCGAATAGGCTGGTGCACGGAAAATAGTGAAGATAGTGAAGCCTCACAACGCGTTGTCTGTGGTGGTGATTCCTCTGTCAGTGCTGTGCTAACACATAACAGGATCTGGTGATTCAGTGTAAATTGGTGTCATCACTATCCTGTCCCTGTTTCTCTGTCGTCTGCGTTTTCAGCGGATGTGTCTCCAGTGGCTGGTGTGAATTAGCATACCGCTCGGCTGGACAGAAGGGGTATAATTAGCCTCTGTATAACTCAGTCACACCTCCGTGGATTGGCTAATACTTTTTTAGGGTATTAATGATGGATTTTCCTTCATTTTGTCTTGCCTCTCTGGCTCGTGGATGTGGAATCGAGGAGGAAGGCGGAGGTGACGACAAAGAGGACAGAAGAGTAAAAAAAGTAGGTGAAGGATGGGGATTCATTTTCTCAGGTGTTTTAGTGTTCGGTTATGGAAGACTTTTCATGAAATCCAATGAAAAGTGGAGATGTTGAGAGCAGAAGGTGATTTATCAATAATGATCTAAATTTGAATTTAAAAAATATAGCAACAAACTAAAGCACCTGCTGTTTTACTTGTTTTGGGCAGATGTGTGTGTGTTGGGGGAGGGTGGGGTGTAAGTTTGTGTGTGTGTGTGTGTGTGTGTGTGTGTGTGTGTGTGTGTGTGTGTGTGTGTGTGTGTGTGTGTGTGTGTGTGTGTGTGTGTGTGTGTGTGTGTGTGTGTGTGTGTGTGTGTGTGGTGTTTAGGGTTGCCAATTGTCCCGGATTGCCCGGGACGTCCCTTATATTGGGCTAAATAATTGGTCCCCGTACTGGAACTCCTTTGTCCCTTTGTTGTACGTTGACTCCTACTCTGCTCTGATCACCAGACGGCGCTCACACAGGTACAAGAGCTGCTGAACAGCAGAAGATCATGTGCTGATCACGCTACAGGTGAGCTCCTCTGTCATCCAATCACAGGCCTTCTACGCATCATTTGTCAGTGGAGCAAATTCCTGCATAAATAGGTTTTGGACATTTCGGCTGTTTGTCGGTTTGGCATGTGTAAACTATGGACAAAACCTGCAAATACAGATAAAAAACATTTATGAACAAGTGCTGTATGTTCACACAACAACACACGCCCACGCTATGGCATCGGGCTAGGACGTTAGGCTAGGACCTTCGACCCGCATCAGATAGTGTGATCATTGGCAACCCTAGTGTGCGTGTGAGTGTGCGTGTGCGAATTAACCCATCCGCCCTCCTAATGAATTACAGCACGGAGCTCAACCTTTCCACATCTGCATCGTCAACATCAGCCATGTAATCACAGTCATCACATGGGCTTTGAGGCAGATGCAGTCCGACTTAATTTAAGGTGTAGACACATAACACGTATACAGACAATGTATATATATTCTAGCATAATTTGTGTCCAACCGTTGTTCTGTCATATTAATAGATAGAGCTACTCTAAATAGATACTTAGTGCCATCTACTGGGGACACAGTGAGACACCACATCACTAGGATCTCTTCTACACACTGAAAGTGGACCAGAAACTGAACTGGGAACAGCTGTAAAGTTCCTTGCTATTTTTCTTTTCCTTCAGGTCATTTTAAACTGACTATGCACTCCAGAAAAATGGCGACCCACGTCATTCCATTCATTTTGTCACTGAAGAAACCATTTTGTTCCAACCAAACTGTTGCAAGACATTATATAAAGTCCAATATTTACTATTCGATTTGTGTCCAAGAATCTGGGTTTTAATTGTGGATCTGCTGGATGAGAAACAAGGAGTGCAATCCTCTGCTGACGCTGAGGTTAACCTTGTTAGCAGCTAATCCTGCTAAAGGCCAGTGAGCAGCTTTCTATCGGGAGCTGCCACGGAACAACTGCAGTCTGCATATTCAATCACAGGTGGACACGTAAGGTGGAATGTCTGCGTTCTTTCTCGGTAAAATAACTGAATAGTCCAAACGTATGTGAAAACCCATATGGAGACACAATCCCAAAACAAACAAGCATCATCCGTCCCTCCATCCAGCTTTCATCCCAAAAAATTTGTCCAAAATCTGTATTGATCTTTTCAAGAGCTATACAAAGGACTGTTTCATGTTTCCATCCAATTCAGAAACCGACCCAATATGTCTCTGCAGCCCAATGTTGTTATCTTTGTCCTTGATGTTCTTGTGTTTTTCGTATTGTATTTGTACAGAGTGAGCAGCACCTAGACTCAAGAGTGCAGAGGAAATTGCAAGCTGCACCTATAGGTTGGTCAGCGTGTTTACATCGGATGGGTATTGTGTTAGATCAGAGGTTGTCCTTTAATGGACACACACCTGTCTATCCCCCCCTAATGCTATGACTGGATGACGCATATTGAGGGAGGGGTCAACAAAAAACAATTTTGTTTTTCTATGATTGCTGATGATCTCTGCATCAACAAGACATGTAGCACGGTTCAGTCAACACAGAACCTTGTCGAAATGCAAATCACTCTCACTTTTTAAATCAATGGACTGAGGAGGTTTGTCTTCCATCGAAGCCACTGTGGTTCTCATGCGTTATACGAAACAGCATGTCAATCCGCAAAATCTATACGATAGCTATTTCATATTAGCTAATTATCAAAGCACAAAATCCTCCCCTTACTCCCTGAGGAGTTCCATGAAAACTGGGTGAAGTTGAGCGTGACTCGCTGAGGAAGCGGCTGCTGCCTTGAGGTTTTCCACCCATGAAGCAGCTTCTTCAGATGCTGCGACACTAATCTAAGCTTCCTTCCTGGCCTGCTCTGTCCTTCAGCGGCTAATCCTGTTAGCAGGAGCCAGTGCGTTATAATCCTCCCACATCGCCCCGATCCTTCGTGGCTCATAGTCTCGCGAGCCTCTGTGATGCTGGACCCCTACTGAAGCCCACAGGTAAGCTTAGACCCCCCCTAGAGAGAGAGAGAGACACCCCACCACTTTGTAGGCTTGTAGCTACGACCGCCGTCTCCTGACCTTCCATATTATCTCATTCCCCATGCTAATTAACAGCCGGCTCCGCTGCTTCTCACAGGCCATGCAAAAAGTTTCATGCTGTTTGGAAAAATACGCTCAAGGGAAAATATTCAGGTCTTTTGTGGTGTATGGGGGGAGAGTTGGCCTACTGCATAGACCGTGGTTTTGCTGTCAAATGCTTCGCTCTCAGCTTGTAATGTGCGCTGGCTACAGGAATTAAGCGATTGCCACTGGCTACGGTGCTTAGGTATAGGTGAGCAGGGAGTATAAGGGTTACGGGCAGGCAGCAGCAGGAGAACTATCTGCCCTGTCTGTTGAGTTGGCTCTCAATCTCGCTTCTTTAAAAAGGAAAACAGCCCCAGGAATAATGTGGATGTTGTCTGCAGGTTATTGACCTATTCAAAACGCGTTTTTTTTGTAGCGGGCAGATTTAAAACTGAAATCTGCTGCTTCTACTGTGAGCGGTCGATGGCAACAGAAGCCCTGGGAGGTGTTCTCCATGTGTGCGTTCACACCGTACCTGAGTGGCGTGATCGAGGTTACAGAAGCTCAGCATTAATTGAGAGTGACACTTAGCGACACAAAATCCCAGCCACGCATTGTGCGTAGCCCAGGGGCGGAAATAGTGTGCGCGTTCCGTTATAAAGTGGTTTTGTATTCGTGATTTCTTCTCTTCTTCTTTTTATTAAAACACGAGTGGCAGAGTTTGGTGCTGCTGCATTTAGACAGCGTAATGTGTTTTAAGTGCAGTGATTATGTGAGTGTGTAAAACCCCAACGTTGCGCCGGCATAAAAGGAATGTGTTTTGGGGTGCTTTCAGGATGTTAAGCTGGGTGGGTAAAGTGGTTCCCCAGCCCCCAGAGGCCTCCGAGGAGAAACCAGAAGCAAGGCCTTCTGCAGCTGTAAGTACTCAGTCCACATCCTATCTGTGTGTGCGTGTGTGTATGTTTTTGTCTGGAAATATTAATCGTAATGATATACAAATTACATGACCCTTGTTTATATAACTACTAGCCACTTGAAAAGGCATTTGTATACCATCTCCTGGCACTAAGAGATGTCCCCCTTCCTCTCTATAAGTGAAGTGTGTTCAGGTAGTCTGCATTTTGTTTGCGACCGGAGCCATGAAGTCTGATGCTGAGGCCAGTCTCCGGACTCCTTTCATGTGTAGACTCCTTTAGCTGTCTTGCAGCCTTGCAGACATGTCCACTTCCCCTCATAGTGTTTTACCAAAACAATTTATTAAGTAATTTTTAATCAACAGGAGAAGAAGGTGACATTCAAGGAAGAAAGCAAAAAAGGTGCAGAAATAATATATATTTCATCTTTTCTCCTCTCATATGGCAGACTAGGGAAAATAACTCAAATAACTCATGTGTTGCCTTTGACAGTGGTGACACTCAAAGAAGAGGAGGCATCTGAGGACAGCAGGTGAGTCTTAATAAATATGAATTAAAGAGATAGTCCCCAGTATTTAGCATCTTGCTTTGCACAAGCAGCTGCCGTGCATGCATGAGTTAACTTCCTTGGCAGAGGCGGCTTCGCTCATGAGTCCAAAAAGAATCCACTGACGTTTCCACTTAGATTCCCTCGACAGGCCAAACAGAGAACAAGTGTTATGAGTATCTTTTTGTTCTTTCTTTATTATGTCGACTCATTTTACCTCAGCAGTTTCAATGGTTGAGCACCCATTGGGACCCATTGGAATCTCAAACCCAGGCATATAAAACTTTTACCGGGGTTTTCTCCAATAGCGTCACTGAAATGGCTGTTACCCTGCTCCCGGCCTTCATGCAGACTTAGAGGGATTTCCAGACAAACGTTCTCCCTGTGATAGGATCAGGGGCAGGGAAGTCTGACTCTGCACACATTAAAAGATAGGGCTTGTTTTGCCGTCATTAGCTCAAAGTCAGTCTGGCTAATCTGCCACGAGACTTGAGATGGTGTGGAGCTGTTTGGGCCGGGCAAAGTGTCCCCACATCAGGAGAACAGTATGTTCTGAGCTGGAGACCCATTTTGAACACGTTGAGAAATAGCTTCAGCTTTGCGATGGCAAACAAAGTAAAAGATCTGACCGGTTTTTTTTATTCTGTAGGCTACACCCAAATTACTTATTTGGGTAAATGATAATCATGAGTATAATAAAAAAAAGACAATGAGGAAATAAAATTAATACTTAACATTAGTGTTTAATTTCTGATTTGGTTGCTTTTATGGTAAATGCATGCCACAATCTCTTGAGTGCAAACATTCTTCACCAAATAGCTTGAATCCTTCACGCAAAAAAACAACATAATTATTAAAGAGACGTTTTAACACCACTTCTGAGAGTGTGCGCACCTGATGAGTCACTTAATGCTGCAGTGCATTTGTTTTCAAATAATTAAAAGAATACGTGTTATGTAAGATTGATTTGCTCAGCTCTACTATGTTAAAGGGAGATGTGTTCCTTCCCATCCTAGTGCCCAGCCCAGGGTTCTGACATGGATCTCCCACAGCTTGGCCAATGCTCTACCCCAGCCGGCAGGACTCGCAAAGCCTGATAACAAGGTGCGTTCAGCCACCATGGCTCAAGGTGTTGCACTGTTCTAGCTTACACACACAGAGAGAGAGAGAGAGAGAGAGAGAGAGAGAGAGAGAGAGAGAGAGAGAGAGAGAGAGAGAGAGAGAGAGAAGAGAGAGAGAGAGAGAGAGAGAGAGAGAGAGAGAGAGAGAGAGAGAGAGAGATTTGCAATTCCAACTGTGACAATGATATCATGTTTCTTTCTTTATGTTCAGGAAGAAAATGAGAAAATCAGGTAACATTCCTGTGCGTGTGCGTGTGTGTGTGTGTCAGTAGCATAGTTTTGTCAGTTGTCTGTATATCTAAACATAGTCAATGTGATTATTAGTACAGTACGTGATATCTCTGTATGAGTTACATGTCTTTTATCTCTGGAAAAACAGCAATCCGGAGTCAAAGTAAGTAATTAGGCAGAGCAAAAGCTTCTACATTAGCGCTGCAGTATACCAGGCAAAACTATAGGTCTAAATAGAAGAGCCCTTCAGAAATCCAAGCGATCACCCAATCACACTGATACATAATACATAATACATAAAAAAAGTTAGCCTAAACCAGGGGTCACCAACACAGTGCCCGCGGGCACCATGGCGCCCGCAAGGACCACATGAGGCGCCCGCAGGCCTGTTCTAAAAATAGCACTACGTACTCATTCTTGAACAACTCTTTCCCACCATTTTTAAGTCATAGTTGATAATTATTCTGAGAAATCATTAACATGACCTAATTAATTAGCATGTCTTCACATAGATGAGTATCATTAATAGTAATATATAACTAAAGGCAAACTGAGCAAATTTGTTATTTCAGAAGAGTGTATAGAACTGGGTGCCCTTCGTATGACTCAGTACCCATGAAGTAGCTCTCAGGTTCAAAATGGTTGGTGACCCCTTGTCTAAACACTCATCAGTGAATGTAAGCAAACCATTGTTACATTATTGGTGCTTACGGCTTTTAGTGTCAGCATGGGGGCAATCTTTTCTCCTTAGGCCAATGTCCATAATAGGCAATGCCATGTGGAGGGTTTGTATTTTGGCGCTCTCCCTTATTCCTTTTTTTGTTTTGGGGGCTCAAATTTAGACAGGCTTCACGTTTGGCTACTAAGCTTTTTTAAATACTGCCACTACTGCTTTTGCTTGACCCTACAGCGCCCTCTAGTGTACAGCGTCTGAGGGGATTCGTGTTCATCCCAGAAACGTTGTTGGTTATCCCGTTTTTTACAGTCAAGGTGTGATGGGCTGGATTGTCCAAGGGATTGAAAAAGTGGTGCCGCAGCCAGATGAGAAATACAAGAAGCAGCCAGAGCCAGAGGACGACGTGACGGAGGTACTGAAGGAAAACCTCACGATTCATGGACTAAAGAATGCACCCTTTGTGCAGCTGGCTGAATTATTGTTATGCACCATAGAACGTCAACTTTTTTTAATGTTTCCTCCAAAGTGACTCATCTTGATTTTTAAAGTGGCTGCTTCTCCTTTAGGTGCATTACGTTGCAGATGTACCAGGTGAGAAGAGCATCCATCATGTGCAAATAACTCATTGAAGGTATATATTGGCTGTAATCTCTCAAGGGAAAATATTCTCTCTCTCTCTCTCTCCCTCTCCCTCTCTAGATGCTGAGCCCCTCGCCCACATCCCCGTGGTGGAGGTGGAATCGGAGCCGGAGGAAGAGGAGGAAAAGCCTCTCCAACTGCAGCCCAGGTCAGTATCTAAGCTGGGGGAGGTAGAGGGGACAGTGCTGTCTTACCCTCCTCAAGAGATACTACAGTGGGGATAATGCATACTTAAACACTGACCTATACATAGTGTATACTATGTAGGTACCTGTGTGATCAATTATTATGGCCATAGCACAAACAGTTTGTGAATCGGTTTGTGTGCGTGTTTGTACATGCACGTGTGCATTTGTGCGTGTATGTGCATATGTGTATATGTGCATCTGTGTGTGTGTGGGTACGTGCATCTGTGTTTGTACATGTGCGTGCGAGCGTGCGTGTGAGTGTGTGCGTGTGTGTTCGGCTGTGTGTTTGTGTGTGTGTGTGGGTGTACGTGTGTCTGTGTACATCTGTGTGCATGAGTGTACATATGGGCATGTGTGTACTACGTGCATGTGAACGTGCACATGTGCGTCCCAACAGGATGATGGAGTGGCTGAAGCAAGGCATCGAGAAGGTGGTTCCCCGGCCAGAGATCTACATCCACGTCCCCCACGAAGGCGCGGCCCATAGTCAAAAGAATGGTACACGGCCAGACCCTCTCTTCTCCCGTGGTCGTCCGTAGTGTTACCTAATCCTGTAGCTTCAGCACCCATGAGCAATGTGGCCATAGTGCCTGCTAAGCAAAAAGCGGGCTCCGTTAATGAATCAAGGCCGGCGGGCCGTTACTAAGACAAAGTGTCTCCTCTTCTTCTCCCCAGCTGAGGAGGCTCCAGCGCCGGCGGGCGACACTGAGAAGTAAGCATCACAGCATTCTGCTCATGAGTCATTTCAACCTGTGTGGTAAAGTAGACATACATCTCGCTTTATTCCACTTCAGAATCCGAGTAAGTGAGCGGTTCGCTCATGGAAACCGATGGTTTTACTAGGCGACATGATGGCATGTATTAGACCGAGCGCCTTCTTCTAAACTTTAGTGTTCAGTTTAACTGCTGTGTTGTAACAGCTACCACAAAATAATACTCTAAAACCCGTTTCCAATGAGCAAGATGTTAGGCTAGTTCAGCTAAATGGGGTTGGATTCACTCCCACCCTGCAGTGTTTAAAGGTCCACTGTTCCAGAGGGAACATGTGCCCTTAACCACTACACCAGACATTGTCTAATGTTGACCTTCCCTCCAGTGTGGTAGGATGGATCGTTGGAGGCATTGGTCGCATGCTGCCCCAACCTGTGCTGAAGAAGGTATGTCCATCTGGTGGATGCGTGACAAAATGACAATAAGTAATGTCCGTCGTTTTCCGCTTTGTAACGATTCATCTGGATGTGCTTATGAGCATTCCTGTGTTAATGTACCGTTTGTCTTCTGTTGCAGGACAACAACGATGAAGTGCAGAACAGTAAGTACAATGTTACTGGCTAATGTTCAAACACACTAGCGCCACCTTCAGTAAGAAACAGCCTCTACAACTTCATAAAATAGGACAGGCGAGGCATGTTCAAAATTAATCAATCTAAAAGAGAATTGAAAAGCTTCATATGCGGAGGTGACTGATTGGCTGATGGGTTCGTTGCTGGTGCATAAAGAGGAAAGGTCTTATAAGTCAATTAGTGAGGACGACTCTAACCCAGGCTCCTCTTCTCATTCTGTTTCAGGAGCCATGAGAGCCCCTTAAATTAAAGGAGAAGACAGGGTTGGACAGAGTCCTTCACTCAGAAACAGATGCACTTTAGCAAAGCAAGCAAGTCAATCGCACAATGGAGCCAGTTTCTGCAGACACCTGCACCATCTATACTAAGCAGATATTTACTCTTATTTGCCATAGTAAATGACTATGTTAAGCTATGATGGTTTAAAATACACCCCCAGCTAAGTATATCCTGTATGTTGTTTATGTACATTATGTAACACGATAGTGACCAAGATAATCCACTGTGATATCTTCAGATCGAGATACAGTTGCAATAGGACAAAAATCTAAATACACTATTTAATATGTCCCTCTTTATTTCGTTTTATTACAAATTGTATTTTTTTTTGAGCTAAATGATGATGTCAATGATCAAGTGTAAAAAATATGCAATGTAAAGTTTCTTTACATACCAGGCAGCTCATATTGATGTATGATGTATGAATTTATCAATTATTTTTTTGCACCTATCTAGTAATCAACCCATCAGTCAATCAATCATTACATTGAACTGTCCCTTCTAATACATTACACTGCACAGAAAGAATATATCACAAAATTCTAAAGATTCAGACACATCGTCATTAAGACATCGTAGTCAACTGTTCTTCAGAAATATTTAAAATGTGTCATTTTGAAATGTTGTTACATTGAACTCCATCACACTATTTTCAAGAACATGCCTGAAAAATGTTTACTGCAAATAATGCTCTGTGAGAATGTGTTTACTGTCATTCTCTCCAATTAAAAGCTGTGTACTACAAGCTTGCACTGCTGACTAACTGACTCTAGCTGTTGCTGACTTTATGTGACAAGTACACCATTGCGGCTGAATGTTCTGAAAACATATTACATTTTAGCGTTTCGAAGGCCATGAAGGCTTTAGTTCCCATGACTCAATCACAGATGCCATAACGGGGTAAACAGAGCTTTTGCTCATAACCATACATATTAGAAGCGCACACACACACACACACACACACACACACACTGTGCACACACACACACACAAAAACTAACCTACGCACTACTAACACGCACACTAATGACTGCACAGACAGACACCACACCACACATTCCAACATCCAAAGACACAGTATAATCCTGCCTCCTGTGTGATGTGCAGTCGTCATAGTTCAGGACCCATCAGACATGGTCCTGGAGGAGGTGGACCCAGACTGGGACCAGAAGGAGCAGCCCCCCCAGGAGAACCAGGTACGACCACAGGGCATGCCGCTGATGAGCTGTCCCATACAGAGAGAGAGAGAGAGAGAGAGAGAGAGAGAGAGAGAGAGAGAGAGAGAGAGAGAGAGAGAGAGAGAGAGAGAGAGAGAGAGAGAGAGAGAGAGAGAGAGAGAGCAGAGAGAGAGAGAGAGAGCAGAGAGACAGAGAGAGAGAGAGAGAGAGAGAGAGAGAGAGAGAGAGAGAGAGAGAGAGAGAGAGAGAGAGAGAGAGAGAGAGAGAGAGAGAGAGAGAGAGAGAGAGAGAGAGAGAGAGAGTAGAGAGAGAGGGAGAGAAATTGTGAGAGAGGGAGAGAAATTGTGAGAGAGGGAGAGAAATTGTGAGAGAGCGAGAAAAGAGACAGACAGGCAGGCAGGCAGACAGACAGGCAGACAGACAGACAGACAGACAGACAGACAGATGTAGGTCTTGTACATTTTAATTTTTTACTCTTAAAAAAATATGTATCCATATTAAAAGTTGCGTTGCTATTTGGAAGGAGTTGCCGGCGGAAGATGCGGGGACACAGACTGCCACCACCGAGGGCCAGGCGGAGCAGTCCATGCTGGCCCAGATGGAGGAGCTGTAAGGGGCTGCTAATAACACCAATCAGTCGCTTCGATTCTGTCACTGATTAATAAAGTAATCCAGTCTCATCATATCTTAACACCGCTGTCCTTCCCTTCCCCTGCATGAATTATTCATGCTATTACTGAGGTGTTCCCCTCCTCCTTTGTTACAAGACAGGGTAATACGTTATCGACCCTTGATGTACAAATGGGTGTTCAAGCTCTGGAGAAGTGACCTAGGTGTCACGTGAACCGCACTAAAACCGCATCAGCCCATTTTAGAACACAGATTCATTATGCATAAGATGCTGAGGACAAAAAACACAAAAGCGGCCAAGACCTCCACTGCAGTGTTGAGCCTCACGGTATTCAAAGCGCAGAGGCACCACCACGGCCCCTGACCCCCTGTGCCCCCCAGGCTGCAGCGGGAGCGCCTGGAGGCGGCCCGCATGGCGGAGGACATGGCCTGGAGGGCGGCCGAGGCGGCGGTGAGGCAGCTGGAGGAGGAGCAGCGCACGGCCATCATCGTGGAGGACCCGCCTCCGGAGGCCAGCGAACAGTAAGCCACGCCTTCCTCTGAACGCTTTCACTGCAGCCACAAACCCATGCTGCTGCTCCACGTAGGTCCGTGTGATGGATGTGATCGCTGTACTGACGGGGGGGGGGGGGGGGGGGGGGGGGGGGGGGGGGGGGGGGGGGTGAGGTGAGGGGGGTGATGAGGATGGTGATGAGGATGGAGGTGGAGAATGAGGATGATGATGGTGGGGGCTTATAAAAAGGTGAGCAGTGGGCTGTAAACAAAAGCGCTATGTAGGAATGTTGGGTTGCTGCACGCACACACATACACACAAACACATATAGTGCTAACACAAAGGGAAACTCATGTACACATTCACACCCAATGTGAAGCCACAGAGTTCAGGGTCAACACCTTCCGGTGCGACTCCTATAATTCTGCCTGTTTGTTTTGAAAAGACTGCCCAACATCCTGGAAGAGGAGAACGAAGACGAACCAGAGTAAGTCTGACTTTCCTTCATTAGCCTATGTCTCACGCGCCCCCCCCCCACCTCGGGCTATAATCTGGCCCACTTCTTCCAAGACGCACCGATGTAAACACAGCCAATGCAACTCCCTGCAATCACTTGTTAAACCGAAGCTATGCGTCCAGCTTTCCGGGGCCTGGGGCTGTGATCCATCTGCTTGGCCGCGTAATGCTAGGCTCGTACTGGAATCAATTACACCAAACACAGCACGCAAAGTACTATTAATAACTGTTCACCAAATCGTGTTTCTAATCAACGTTTGTGCACCATGCTGTTAGAGAACCGTACACTCCAGTTTTTGAAGGCATTAATAACTGCCGCATTCCCCTGTGACCGTTAGTCTTTCTCCTCCCTCATAGAGGCAGTAAAGGGTGCCAGCGTAGAGAGCCAGTACAAGGAGCCAGAGAGATATAAACATGGTGGAGATTAGCAGGACACCGATGGCCTAAAAGCACCGCTAGGGGGCGCCACTGGGTCGAACCTGAATTGAATGACGGTCGCGGTTGATTAGTGACTGGTGATAGAAGAGATAAAGCTATTTGTAGAGGCTAGCAGCGACAAAGAAATGAGGCAACTCAAATCAGTCTCAACGGAAATAGACCCATTGCAAAAACTCCCTCTTTCCCATCCATTAGCAGTTTTAACAAAGGCCATTGGGTACCTCACTAGAGCGTCATCTGAACGATGTGCCTTAAACTAAGTGGTGAGAGACTGCTCGCCTAAAGCTATGCCAAGCAACTGTATCCGCCCCTTAAATGGTCATGAAATCTTACAATTCCTATGGATTTCAATCATTTTAACACTCATTTAATCATATCTTATACTCTTAGTTACTTACATCTAAATCATGATTGTTTAAAAAAGTAACTTAATGAATGAGAAAAGTAAAAATATTGGGAGGGGAGGAGTAGAAAGGTTAGGCTAGAGGGTAGGAGGGTTAAAGTAGAGTGGAGGTTAAGCTGAGGGCAGTGGGAGGTAGGATAGAGGGGATCTTAAGGTTAGGGGAGAGGAAGCTTTAGGTGAGGGAAGGGGCAGTTTAAGATGAGGGCAGGTTAAAGTAGAGAAGAGGTTAGGGTAGAGGGGAGGTTAAGGTAGAGGGGAGGGTAGAGAGGAGTTTAGGGAGAAGGGAGGTAAAAATAATGGTAGATAGGGGACAGGGGACGTTCAGGTAAAGTTAAAGGGGACATATACCACAAGGTGAGTGTGATTAGCCTTACAAGCCGTTTCAAAAATCTGCCCCATACGACATCACTAGTGGGCGTGTCCACCTAGATGTCTCCTGGATAAATCAGTCCACCAGCCTGCCCAGTGGACTGAAGTAAAGGTTGCTCATCAATCCAGCACAGATCTAGGTGGACACGCCCACTGGGGATGTCATATGGGGCAGATTTTCAAAACGGCTTCTAAGGCTAATCACACTCACAGCTGGCGGTATAACGTCCCCTTTAAGGTTAGAGCAGTGGGGATTTCTTCTTGGCTGTTTTCTTGCTCTTGTGGGGGCATGGGTAAAGGAGGGTGTCATAAATATTCAGCCCTTTGAGACTAATGGTGATTAGGGCTATACAAATAAAATTGGGGAAAATAAGGATAGAGAAAAAAAAATGTAATGGCAATAAAAAGTCAAACAGGAAGGATTTTATCTGAATTTATTTTATAAACACACTTAGTATACATTTTATGCATGATTATGCGAGTGTAAACATTTTGGCAAAGCGTTGCATCCAAACACAATTTGAAAAACCATTAGAGCGGTTCATCGTGAACCAGCCAGGACTCAACCATCTCTCCCTAACTCTGTCCCTAACACTGAACCCTAACTCCTCGAAGGACAAGGAACACTCCCACTGTTGGAAGGAGGGAACCCTTGGTGGAACACGTTAATGGCATCTTAAAGTGCAACAGATGGTTACAAAGTCACGTTGTGTGGGTGCAGGAGATGAATCCACAGGCCAGCGATGATGAGCTGTGATGAGGCAACATTTGTTGGTCACTGAAATATTGCCAGAGAATAAAATGCAGCGTTACGTTGAAAAGGTTAATACAATTGTAGTTAATTAACACATTATCCGAGCTCCTGTAATCTTTAGCAGAGGACGACTGACCTGAAGGGCTTTAGCGGTTAAGAGATTCAGGTGTGAAACAGCTCAGGTGTGTCCTTCCCAGACGGAACACAGCACTTCAACCGCGCCTTGCAAAAATGGATGACATCGATCATTGACATTATTCAAAAAGAGACAACATTCAGTTATTTAGCAGACCCTCTTATCCAAACGAGACTTGTAATGACATGCAATTCTGACGCATGTCAATACATGTATTCTGACATGGAGCCCAGTACCATCTGATGGAGAGCCCAACACCCCATCCTGCCCAGTATCAGTACCATCAGCAGCAGATCCCCTTCAGGATGCACAGCTTCAGCTCTCTCTCTCCTCCGTGGTCATCCCAGTGGAGTTGGGCGTCACTCGCCCCACCAGCAGGGAGGTCCTCCAGCCGTCAGCTCCCCTCCTCGTGGAAGTCTGGGCGTAACAAACAGCGGTAGTTTGGCCTCAATGTCTGGCAACCATCACAGTGGTAGTTTTTCTGCTCTGGCAACATGCATCAGCAGCTGGCTGGTAATAGCAGTGGTTTGAGCGTTCTGGTATCAGTGGTATTTGATGGTCTGTTTGATAGCACAGCAGTGGTTTGTGCAGTCTGGTATCAGTGGTAGTTTGATGGTTTGGTAACAGCACTGGTATGGGCGGTCTGGTATCAGTGGTAGTTTGATGGTCTAGTAAGACACAGCACTGGTATGGGCAGTCTGGTATCAGTGGTAGTTTGCTTGAATGTCTTGGAGTAGACTACAGTTTATGCCAACTTACGAGTACTACTTGGCAGGTAGCCTCATGGTGTTCTTCCAGATGCATGGCTCCTCCTTCAGGTCTCAGGCAAGGTTCCTGGTCTGGTGAACACCATTAGCTGAGCCATGGGTGGGTGGGCTTCATTCTTTGGAAGGCATTCTGAACTGAAGTGCTGGATGGAGTATAAAAGATGAGGAAAGATGAATAGAGATTTGTTTTAATCTTTGAAACCTGGCCCAACATAGATACTCTGGAAATCATTGTGTAGGACCAAGCATCTACAGTCAATTTTTTCTTGAGTGTGAATTCAAGAGTGCACTACTGGTTGTCACATGACGATATTGAGAATTCAATGTTGACCAACAGCTGTCATTTACCTTCCAAAGACCTGAAGCAGTCCCACTGTTGTCCTCCTAGGGGATCCTGGTGGGTCCTCTGCAGCCTCCACATCTAGAGCGGAAATTACTTGGAGGCTAAATAAAAGTATAAACCTAGGGAAAAGTTCTAAAATAGCTCTCAAAATAATTCTGGTCAAAAGGATGGCTGAAGAGACAGATGTAGGAGAGGTTAAATGGCTTGTTTAGCGGAAGAAGTAGTAGTACTCGATATTGCATTGAGGCGAGTGTGATAATCACCTCGGAGATGGATGTCTTTACCCCACGAGGGATGTCCTTCCCCAGCACGTCCTCCAGATCTGATCGCCATTAGCTGCCCTCCACCATGGCTCCTAGTCTGGACAACAAACAGGCAGTTTCATCTCAATGTCTGGTAACAGTGATCGCTCGGTCAAACATCTGGGAACAAAAACCCTTGCACTTGTAAAGCGGTAACAAATATCCAACTTTAAGTTCACATGTCAACTTATTGAGTACTGTATAAACTATAGTAGCAGCAGCAATAGGGGCAAAAATAGCTCACTACTCGAATGACCCAAGATATTACCTCAAATCACAGAATTATGAAAATCAGAACTACTAATAAGGAAAAATAAAAAACTAAGAACTAAAATAATCTCTGGCCTTTGGCGTTTCAGAACAGCTTGGTGATCAGCTTCGGTCCCTCCTGGCGCCCCATGCCTTGCCCAGGAGATCCTGTGAAGTCAGACAGCATCTTTATAAAATGTTCACAGCCTTCTTGTTTCATACAGGTTGTAAATCTGATTCAATCTCAGAAGACAACGTGCTATAACTAAATAGCTGTGCTATAACTTAGTAGCTTTATTTATTAACTAGAGACATACAGGTTGGCCGTCTTAAGAAAGGTGAACTTCCACACACTGAGGGTACTGAACCAATCACAATTGGTTCAGTCCCCCCCCCCCCCCCCTCACTGTTGACACACAACATTCATCAGTTGAAAAACAAGACATCACAACGCCAAGATAACACATGGCATCAACCACCAGAGGTGATGCAGCAACTTTTTAATGCAACAATTGCCATATTTGACCAACTATACCATTTGATTTATGCTGATAACATTGAACAATTCCTTTTACTTCTGAAGTCTAGTAAAGACCACATCAACTACAGAAAGTTATTCAGCCCAAGCTCTGAAACTGAAAGTGCCCTTACCTAACTGGTATGGACTTCTTAGACCAGTGGTGACAGCAGGGAGGTGTGGAGCTGGGTGTAGAGGCAGACACCTTGGGACACAAACTACAGATACAAGTTCAGCTCTGTACAGTAATTTAGTCTACATTACTGCATAAGCATGTGGGACATGTTGCCATGATTTTAGCTGTTGATTTATTTCGAAAGGTGACACTACTGTTCACTATACAAAAGTATAGTAAAAAAGTAATTCCTTGCAATTTGGTAGGGTTTAACTGACTCACATCCCAGATATTTACCTCACTAGCAGTTTCAATAGTTACGATAATAGTAAAATGATACTTAGCCATATTCAGCTGCTGGGATGATCGTATTCCGTCGTATGAAAATGCCAAATTTGCTCCGATCTTCGTCGCGACTCAAAAATGTACGCGCAAGAGCATTTCGGTATGCAGTTGACTTAAAAGTATAGCGCAGTTAGCCAAGTCGTAGGAAAAAATTATAAACGCACAGAAATTCGTCAACTAATGTAAGGCTTTAGAATTATGCCCTAAAGCACAAGACAAATGTGCCAGATGGTTACAGATAGAAATCAGGTACTGCCAGATGACCCAATAGGGTACCCTCGTTAGTGATGAGATCACGCATTGCCAATCCTATTCATAATGCCAGTTCCCCTGATCAGGTGACTCACCATCCAACCAACTACTGATTTTGGTGCTAGAATGTTTTATGAAATCAATGCCAACCATAAGGAAACCAAATTAAGTGCCCATATTGGCCTCTATTATGTTCTGCACTACACCTCTTGCTCAAAGGATACAGCAAGCTCATACAGCACACTGCAGCATTAGACGGTCAAAAACTGCAAACATCTAAACAGACCTCTGCAGAAAGCTCAACACCTTCCAACTGGAATACCAACATTCCAGTACAAACCAACAATAAGTAACGTAACCAGCGCCTCACCTTGAGCTGAACGAGGATGAAGATCTTGGGTCCATCGTCTCATTTCAAAATACAGCCAACAGACTTACCTTGAGTCGATCTAGTAGTTTGTTGCCGTTGGTTTATGTACAGAACTAATAATTTTAACTACACATCTAACAAATTGACTAGCAATAAACAAGGCTTAGAACTGTACAATAATCTTATAACCATGTTTGGTAACCACATTTAACCTGAATATCTTAAACTGATATCCCTTATCTCAGGCCACTTTTGTAAATTATCTAAATATTTACAGGTATAAAGTATTTTTTAGAGTAACGTACTAAAATAAACAATTAATCTTCAGAGCTACAGACATGAGATCCTCTTACACCTTTTGTCCACTTCCTCGCTACTCTCCAAACGTTGCAGTCACATTGCATGATTGTTGCCTTACTGATCTGGGTGTGGTGTTGATGACCAGAGATGCATGCTAGGATAACGTGCCGTCTGAAGAACACAGTTCTGTAGATGTACCCCCACAGAAGAAACCAAGTGTTCAAAAGTCTGTTGTAACATCAGTTACACAAACTGGAACAATCCTTCAGGACCATGACAGGGACTCCCCAAAGAGAGACGCCAAGGGTAGGATGTGAGGGCTCCAACACTTAGCAAGTAGAATATAACCTAGCTCCTACTTGAGAGAAGGATGGAGCAATTTTCAATGTTCCTCTTCATAGATCTTGAAGCCCCAGTGAGGGTTTATTTACCTCATCTGAAGAATAGCATAACTGCAGACTGAAGAGGGCCCTGGTTGGGATGTTTCCAAGATGTTTACTGAAATCAAGGGGACCTATAAATTATAACTCCGCCTGAGAGGCTCTCATCTCAGCACATAAGTCTTGATCCACAGGGCCTGCCAGCCATCATCCTCCCGGGTTAGGAAGGGCAGCCACGTCGTGGACTGTCATGCTCAAGTTAACTGTTTACAAAGATCTTCATGTTCATTTTCAAACTTGTCCGATTCTGTCCAGCCAGACGTCATCCATTGTTTCAGGCATCCATTGCTCCTTCCCATCGTAGACCTTGTTTGTTATGATGATCTGAAGCTCTTGGCCTTAATCAGTCAGTGCCTGTTCCACTCACTTCGTTTCAGTGGTAATTTGGTCCAAGGACCGAACTTATCCAGAAACGTAGCTGAAAAGTCAAAACATAAAATTGACCTCCACCAAAAAAAAAAAAAAAAATTAAATCTTGAGGGGACCAGAACCCTGGACACACTCACACATGTGTAACCTCATGCCAGTTAAAAGCTGACCACTCATAAAAAAACACCCAATGTCAGGTTAAAAGCTGACCACTCACATGAAGAACCATTTGTCAGGTTAAGAGCTGACCCTGCACACAAAGAACCATTTGTCAGGTTAAAAGCTGACTACCCACAAGAAGCGCCCAATGTCAGGTTCAAAGCTGACCACTCAAACGAAGAACCATTTGCCAGGTAAAAGCTGACCACTCACATGAAGAACCATTTGCCAGGTAAAAGCTGACCACTCACATGAAGAACCATTTGCCAGGTAAAAGCTGACCACTCACATGAAGAACCATTTGCCAGGTAAAAGCTGACCACTCACATGAAAAACCCAATGTCAGGTTAAAATCTGACCACTCACATGAAGAACCCAATGTCAGGTTAAAAGCTGACCACACTCATGAAGAACCCAATGTCAGGTTAAAAGCTGACCACACTCATGAAGAACCCAATGTCAGGTTAAAAGCTGACCACACTCATGAAGAACCCAATGTCATGTTAAAAGCTGACCACTCACATGAAGAACCAAATGTCATGTTAAAAGCTGACCACTCACATGAAGAACCCAATGTCAGGTTAAAAGCTGACCACACTCATGAAGAACCCAATGTCAGGTTAAAAGCTGACCACACTCATGAAGAACCCAATGTCAGGTTAAAAGCTGACCACACTCATAAAGAACCCAATGTCAGGTTAAAAGCTGACCACACTCATAAAGAACCCAATGTCAGGTTAAAAGCTGACCACACTCATAAAGAACCCAATGTCAGGTTAAAAGCTGACCACACTCATGAAGAACCCAATGTCAGGTTACTAGCTGACCACTCACATGAAGAACCCAATGTCAGGTTAAAAGATGACCATGCTCACATGCAGAACAATTTGCCAGGTTAAAATCTAACCACTCACATGAAGAACCCAATGTCAGGTTAAGAGCTGACCACACTCATGAAGAACCCAACGTCAGGTTCAAAGCTGACCACTCACACGAAGAACCATTTGTCAGGTTAAAGCTGACCACTCACATAAAGAACCCAATGTCACGTTAAAGCTGACCACTCACAGGAAGAACCCCATGCATGGTCAAACTCTGACCAGGCGCACACATGTGTGAAACAAATACAAATTAAAGACTTTATTAACAAGTAGTATAAACAAACTATTATTTACATTTAGAGCATTTGGCATTTAACACAGTTCGGGTTAGGTGTCCTGGTCAAGGTATTCTCTGCACTACACTAGGAGCAGCCGGAATTCTAACTAGCAACCTTCCGGTTACAAGTCAACCCGCACTACCTCCTCCTGAGCTAAGCCGTACCCATTATCATACTCCTTGTCAAACATCGTTCAGTACTGTCCGCAGTGATGTTCAGATACAAATGGTGCTGCTTAAATGAGCCTGAGGACAGGGACAGGATTTGATGGAAGGGATGAGGTAGGTGGTCTGTTGAGAAGGCCGACCCAGTAGAGGTGGTGGGTCTTGAACAGCAGGATCCTCTTCATCCCATCTGAGCAGCAGGCCGATGAGCCCCCTGCTGGCTCAGATGCAACTCTTTCTCAGGCTGTACTGCAGAGTATTGGGGGCGAGGCCAGCTGGGCCTGGAAGATGGTTCCCCTCAAATCAGAGACCAACCTGGCAAGACCCCAACAAGGACCCATTCTGAACTGCAATTGTGCTCTCCTCCAGCTGTGAAGGTAGAGAAACCGTCGCTACGGCTTCGAGATGTATGGAGGGGAACGTTGACAGATGCTCCATGGTTCTCCGGTGCAGGAACCAGGTTGTGTTCTAGTTGCTGAGAGGAGGAGCCCTCACATCTTGCCCCATGCGTTTCTCCGCAGGGGAGTCCCATCACCATCTTGAAGGACATTCCCGTTCACGTAACTGACATTACGACAGCCTCTTAAACACTTGGTTTCCCCTGAGGGGGCACGTCTACAGAACTGTAGACTTCAGACAGCACAGTACCCTAGCATGCATCTCTGATCACTCAGACCAGACCCCAATCAGTAAGACAACACACATGTAAAGTGATGCAAGGTTCAGGAAAGTAGCGGCAAAGTGGGCAGAAAAAAATCTGAAAAAACCCTGGAGTATGTTATAACTTTACCCACAGAAAGCCAACTAGTCGTACACCATTCACTTAGAACCTATACTGCACTACTTTTAACTATATCAATCTGCACCCATTAACCCAAACCAATCAGACCAAACAGGAGGCCAAAATTCTACCCGAAAAAGGAAAAATCTGGACTTACAGTTCGCAGTTTCTTCTTCATGGTTCAATTGGGATACTCACAGAATATGTATATTCCTCTTGACCTGTATAGCAGTGCAACAAGCTGATCAGTTTCAGAGTATGAATGCATGACTTGTTTAAACTTTTTATTTGTTCTTCTTTGGCAATCATCTACGCCCACATTTCTAGAGTTGCCTACTCAAAAATATTATTATTAAGCTTTTGATATTTTCCATTAACTTTGTTACCATGGAAGTCAGTGGGTTTCGATCTTCAAATGTATTCTAGTTAAACCTATACATTTCATTAAAAATTGAAACCGATACTTTTTCTACTTAACAAAAATCCCCCAAACAACCATTGATGTAACCATAAAGGGGTCAATAAATACATGACTTTACCAACGCGTTGACTCTGAACCTCTAAAAACAGCCACACACAACCCCCATGAACACATCCACTCAAACCACCCGAATAGTCCAATATCCACGAGGAAACACTCATTTAAAACAGTTCACCTCCAATTTCATCCAGAACTAACATTAAACATAATAAACAAGAAAATAAATAACTAGGCCTACTTACAGCTGCTCCAGATCTTGCGGTCCGTTTTACTTCGAAAAGTGTTCGTGGCCTCGCGGCTCACCTGGAGAACAGAAGAACAGATCTGTCATCATCAGTCACTCATAACCGATAACCTGAAGATTCCCACCACGTTATGGTTCAAGGTATTAACCATTATTAAGATTACCGTATATTTTGGAGACATTAAACTGATAACGGTTGGGGAAACCAAAGTATTATTGGTTTACTGAACGAAACTCAGCAGCAGATGGATCAACGCAAACATCGCGAGCCGCCGCAGGTGAACTCATTTAACACGAAGGGGGGGGGACCTGATTTAATTAGTGCGTCATCCAATGAAAATGAGAATCATGTAAAAAGCCAGATATATTCTATTCTATTTAACTTCAAAGATTGCTCTTTCACAATCCTCAATTGACTTCCATGTAAGATTATTAGCGATTTATTTTTCACATTCAAGTGTGGGGGGGTGATGCTTAATTAATTAACGGTGCCACCTAGGACTAGGTCGCCTCTATGCCATCGCTGATCAGTTTGTCGTTGCATTTTATTCATAACCAGTCGTTGTCTTGCTGCCGCGACGGGCCTTAACAACATTTTTTCGATTAGAGTTTGATATAGGCCTATATGCGTTGTGTGTCAAAACAAAGAACAACTGCGTCTCTCTCAATCAATCAAAGGCATTGATTGATTGAGTGTCAAACTCTAGTAGACCGTGCTGCAAAGGTTGACAAGAGCTATACGAATCCTTTCTCGCTATTCAGAATAACAAGCTCATTTGGCCTCTATGACTGCCAATTATATAATCTCATACTAATGGTGATCACATTTTTTAATAGATTATTTGCGAATTGATTGAAAAACTATTCTAAATGATGCGTGAATTGCTATTAATATAAAACACTTCAATCAAGATGTGAAGAATTCAATGGTTTGTTGTAATCCCAGACTGCTCCTATGACAAGCTTCCTGTCCCCCTCGACACCCCCTCTCCAGGTGTTCGCCCCCTACCGAAGCCCCATGCGTGGCCCCCCCGGCGCCCACCCCCTCTGTGAAGAAGGAAACCGTGTTAGAGAAGAGCGACAGCATGAGTCAGGTCGCCCCCGCCGTCACCACCCAGCCTGACACCACCCAACCGGACACAGGACCGGCAGATCAGGTGCAGGAAATGAGCTACAGATACTGATCGATTATTACATTAAGATGATTAAAGAGAACGATAGATAGTTTAGGAACGCATGAGGAACGTATGATACAGACGTATGCATATATAAAAATCATGACAACATATATTGTCTCTCTTTCTTCTGACAAATTAGCTTATTGTATGTCGCTTTGGATTAAAGCGTCTGCTCAATGCCCTGAATGTAAATGTTTCAATGGATGCCATTCAGAAAATGCTTATGGGAACTGCCAATATTCTCGTTTCAGGTCTCCGAGGTCGCAGCTGAAATAGGTAGGTGTGGTCAGACGCCATGAATCTTTAAATACCCATCTCATTCAAAGAAATGTATCATTCATCCGTACATATCTCTGCCCAGAGCCCACCGGCTGTGCTGCAGTAAAGCGCTTCGTGCTTCAGATCCCCTACGTCGCAGAATGCCTGGACAGCTGCCGAACGCTTCTGCACGACAACAACCTTGATCTCCCTAACCTGTCCCTGCCCCCCCTGCCCCCCCTGCCACCCCTACCAACCCTACCAACCCTACCAACCCTACCAACCCTACCAACCCTACCAACCCTACCAACCCTACCTCCCTTACCAGCCCTGCCCTCCATACCACCCCTGCCCACCTTACCACCCCTGCCCTCCTTACCACCCCTACCCTCCTTACCACCCCTGCCCGAAGAGATTCCCAACATCACAGAGGCACTGTCCCGGGTCTCCAACCTCGCCCAGCGGTGCTTCTGCAGTATTGCAAACCGCTTCCGCGCCCTTAACTCCATCTCCCAGACTCCCCCTCAGCAGCCATAACTCTAGTAGTCCTCTACCCCCAGACATCCGGATAGAACTGGACTAGTTTGGTTTGTTTTGTTTCTGCATCTGTAGAAAGAACCATAATACGAGTGTCTGACAAACAGAGATCCCCTCACTCCACTCCGAAGCTAGGAACATCTAGCAACACCTAGCCTATCCACAGCCTGCCCCTTTAGACCAATCCTCATTACCTTCACCAGAGCAGCTCTGCATCATGCTGAAATGCCAACTCACGCCGTCTCAGGTGACCTCAATGTGCTGTGCTGTGCCCTGCCATGCTGTGCTTGCGTTGTGGTGTGTTGAAGTACGTCAGTGTTTGTGCCAAAGCAGGATGAACAGAACTGCACTCGTTCGTTCAGCCGTCGATTAACCTCCATCATGCTTAATGTCCAAATTGCCCTTCAAAACGTCTTTAGGAATTGCTGAATTAATACCACAGCCTTTGTGTCACCGCCGATACATTTGAGATAGTCATTTCAAGTCTCGGTTTCATCCTCCTTTAAGTGAAAGGGTTGGTTGAGTTCAGTGAGGTGATTTTCGAAAATCTCTGGGTGTGTTCTTCAGAGCGTCTCCAGAAGAGCTCCGGCGGCTGTGGTCCTCCTGCTCTCACAGTGGAGGATATAGTCGAGGATGAAGAGACCATCCTGGCAAGGCTCAGGTCAGTCTTCATATAGACCGTGCAATCAACATTTTGCATCAGATTTTCCATTTAGCTGACGCTTCTATCCAAAGCGACTTACAACCATTCCTGCACACATTCACACGCCGACGGCGGAGCCGACCACGCAAGGCAACGGCCAGCTCGTCAGGAGCAGTTAGGGTGAGGTGTCTTGCTCAGGGACATGTCACACTCTAGGCTAGGAGGATCCGGGATCGAACTAGCAACCTTCTAGTCGACCCGCTCTACCTGCTGAGCTACTGGCGCCTATACCATCGTCAATACCATTGTCGGTTCTGTTTTAAGAAGCATAATAACAGAGGAATGAAAGATTTGCATACAAATGCTTAGCAAAAGAGATTCTAAAAGTCATACAAAAAGCATCAAACGTTGTGTTCTTCCAGTGGCGCTTATCAGGACGGAGCGGTCGACAAGAAGACCCACCTGGCGGCTGAGGACGAGTGAGTGGGCGTTGACGTTGTCTCAATATGCACACGCCGAAACCGAGGGCCGTGCTCTGTACTGAAGCCCCCTGTGTTGACCCCCAGGGGCCGACCTACGTCCGCCGTCAGCCTGGCCAGTGTGATGGTCACCGAGCGGCTGTCTGAGCTGGTGCTACTCTTCAAAGGCAGGACAGAGTTCCGCAGGGAGCGGCTGGTGGATCCGGACGAGTCGGATGAAGAGGATAGTGAGTACTGCTGCTCTAGACTTCATTATGGTTGATGAGGATCACTGATAATGACATTGGCTAGATTGCCTCCTTTTTCTTTTCCGACTTTTATAAAATCGCTTTTTTTCTCTAATTGTTTGAAGTTGGTTTGAACGATTTTCGGGCGGAATAGTCGTGGTTAGTTTGTTGGACCCCAGAGTCCACATTCTACCTGTCGGCAACAGGCAGCAAGAGGCCGAGGGGTTGGGGGTTAGGTCGTAAAACCTGTATCCTACCACAAATTATAAAAGTGTCTGCTAGTAAGCAACACGTGTTTTATCAGACAACATCTAACCAGAGGATCTGATCTCTTCAGTGCCCGTCGCAGCTCCACCGCCTCCTCCTCCGCCTCCACCCCCAGAGGAACGTGAAGAAGGACGCCCCCGCAGAGGGAGCCGGGGATGAGGAGGAGGAAAAGGGGGAGCTGGAGATATACTATGACTTCTTCGGGTACCCCATCAAGCTTCCTGCGCTGCCCAAGCTGCCCCCCATGCCTGACTGGCTCAGGGTCGTCTTTGAGTATCGCTTCCCCTCCAGCATCGACCCGTACACCGGTAGGTGGAGCGCTGGCCTTTGAAGGGAACGCAACTTAACTTAATCCCTGTGGCGTTGGATTCAGTGCCATCCGTCACAATCCCAATCACAACCAAACCTATTCCCATAGGCTAGAGGCTAGGGATAACTCCCCAAACACCTGGTGTGGAAGTACAAGATTATAGAAGAAAATAAATGAACGGAAACCCAGAAAAAAGTTGGAAGGCAGAAGATTGCGCCGGCTAAATTGTACGTCCTGTGAACTGATTGTCTGTCTCTTGCTCTGCAGACTTTCTGTATGTGATGTGGCTGCTATGCGTCGTCATGGCGTGGAACTGGAACCTGTGGCTGATCCCTGTACGCTGGGCCTTCCCATACCAGACGCCTGAGAACGTGCACCTCTGGCTCCTCATGGATTACACCTGCGACCTCATCTACATCACCGACATGGTCGTCTTCCAAACCAGGCTGGAGTTTGTTCGTGGTGGAGACATTGTGGTCAGTGGAGGATGACTTTTATCTTTGGTCTGATCATGTACGCCTTCTTATCAGTTTATTGCAGAGGATATGCATTACAGTTGAGAAAAGAAAAAACATCACTGAACGCCTTGGTTTTCATCTGGGTCTTTCTACTGCAGTGTGATAAAAAGGACATGAGAGACCACTACATGACCACAGAGAGATTCAAGGTAAGTGGTCAGACCTGCAGAGATGTGTTGAATCCATCCCCTCCCGAACACCTCTGCAGTGAAACGTTGTGTCTTCCAGATGGACATGATCTGCCTGTTTCCCATGGAGGTGTTTTACTACTTCACTGGAGTCAACTCCCTTCTGCGGTTCCCCCGACTGCTCAAGGTGAGTGTGTGTGCCTACGTCATGAGGAGAGTGTGGAAGGGTGGCTCTACAGAGTGGTGAACGTGAAATAGCCAAACTCTGACCAGACTGGCTCTGTCTTCCAGTACATGGTCTTCAATGAGTTCAACGACCGCGTGGAGGCAGTGATGAAGAAGGCCTACATCTGGAGGTAAGGACACCAAGGAATCTACGATGTCCAACAACACAACCAAACAACCAACATCACGATCTTCTGCGTTTAGGTCAATATCCTACTCACCTTGTAAAAGGGCTGCGCTATAATGACAAAAATGAAAATTGAAATAATTGATGGCGAATTATCAATTTTCCATTTAATGATCCATTCAATTAATATCATGTGGCCCCTATATAAAACAATAATAAAGCAGTTCCTGAGTGGTAATTGTTTGTAATTTGACATGACCAAAATCTGATTAATTTCTTTTTAATTAAATTCAACCTTTCACAATCATCTAATTCCAGAAGGGAAAATGTCAATTTCGAGTAATATGCCGTTCATTGTGCAGCCATACATTGTACATAATCAATTTTGAAACCATGTTCCCTCCTTCCAGGGTCATGCGCACCACGGCCTACCTGCTGTACTCCCTGCACATCAACGCATGTCTCTTCTACTGGGGCTCCGACTATGAGGGACTAGGGTCGACCAAATGGGTCTACAACGGCAAAGGCAACGCGTAAGGATCTATAAACCCCCTCAGATGCATACTTACCTTGAGATTTGAACTTGCAATACATTTACTATGAAATTGAAATTACAGTGAATTGAAATGATAATATTAAGTATGACATAGTGAAACAGTCATTGACTATAAAACTGAGTGTTTTGATTATCCCACGAGATATATCTCGTATCCTCCTCTGATGTGTAGGTATATCCGGTGCTACTACTTCGCCGTGAAGACCTTGATCACCATCGGAGGGCTGCCCGACCCCACCACTGTCTTCGAAATCGTCTTCCAGCTCCTGAACTATTTCACGGGCGTCTTTGCCTTCTCCATCATGATTGGTCAGGTCAGACCGCTTCTACATCCTAAGCCTGGTCATGTATTGTTTTCGGTCTGCCGGTCCAAAGCTGACCTCCCCACTCCTTACCGACTGGTTTGTCCCAACCTTCTGGTGTCCTAGATGAGAGATGTGGTGGGGGCGGCCACAGCGGGCGAGAACTACTACCGAGCGTGCATGGACAGCACCGTCAAGTACATGACCTCCTACCACATCCCCCGGGACGTCCAGAACCGGATCAAGACCTGGTACGACTACACCTGGAAGATCCAGGGCATGCTGGGTAAGTCACAAGGACAGGGATGCTGTTGCTAGGAGACTCAAACAGATGCACTGCTTAGTACCGCGGCGAGGAAAAGTCACGTTGTAAAATGTATTTTGTTTTTGTTTCGTTTAACCATGGTGACACACAAGTGACAATGTTTTGACCATCCTGTTTGTCCTGTCTATGTGTCTGTCTGTCTGTCGTCTGTCTATGTGTGTGTCTGTCTATATGTGTGTCTGCAGACGAACAAGAGTTGCTGATCCAGCTCCCTGATAAGATGAGGCTGGACATGGCCGTGGACGTCAACTACTCCATCGTCAGTAAAGTAGCTTTGTTCCAGGTCAGAGGGTGTTGCAAAACACACACACAACTATTGTTATGACATCATCCTATCATACGACTGCCTTTACCTCCTCAATACACACTTGATTTTACCCTAACAATTGTTATTGCTTGGCACTTCCTCCTTTGAACATCCTTACTGTACCGATAGCGATATATAGCTTATCTTTCTACTGACGAATATACTTATTGTAAGTTGCTAAATGCCTTTAATGTAAATGTAAATGTAAATTGTTTCATAATCAACTTAATGCTTTGTCTCCTTCTGTCTCTGTCCCTCCTCAGGGATGCGACAGACAGATGGTCTTTGACATGCTGACAAGACTCAAGTCTGTTGTCTACCTCCCCGGAGACTTTGTCTGCAAAAAGGTACCAAATAAAAACAAGAACCATCTGCCATGTGCTGTACTCAGACAGTCTGTCTGATCACAACAAGCATGACCCACACAAACAGCAGTAGCTCAGGAGGTAGAGCGGGTTGGCTGGAAACCAGAAGGTTGCTGGATCAATCCCCGGATCCTACTAACTGAGTGTCCTTGAGCAAGGCAACTCACCCTAGCTTGTCACGACGAGCTGGCTGCCGCCTTGCATGGCTGACTCCGCCGTGAACGTGTGCCTGAATGGTGATTGTGAGGCAATATTGTAAAGCGCTTTGGGTGGCCGTTGGTTAGAAAAGCGCTATATAAATGCAGTCCATTTACATAAAAACACGTGTACCACACGTGTGTACATGGCCAGGAGACTAACGGCTGGTGTCCTGGTGGTCGCAGGGCGAGATCGGCAGGGAGATGTACATCATCAAGCAGGGTGAGGTCCAGGTGGTGGGGGGTCCGGACCTGCAGACCGTGTTCGTCACCATCCGCGCTGGCTCCGTGTTCGGGGAGATCAGGTCAGAGTCTCTGGGGCGCTCAGGGGGTCGGACCAATCCATGAACCGCAGTGTGAACTAGGGCTGGGAGATTAATTGAATTTTGATCGCAATTTCGATTTTAGCGTCAAACGATCACAAAACTAATATAATCAAGGTGTTTATTTTTATTCAATGTTTTATAGAAAGTGTGCAGGACAGCTGGATACATATCTGTACATTACTTTACAGATGAAAAAATTCTATTTGCAAATTTTGTGTATGTTTTTAATTTTTTTTTTAAGTTTTCAGTTACAAAGTGAATTTTGGAAGAGACATGCTGAATAAATACATCATGTTTTCAAACTCAAAAATATTTGTTTGAATAATCGTGTTTTCAACATTGACCACAATAATCGTGATTATGATCTTCCCATAATCGAGCAGCCCTAGTGTGAGCCGAGTGAACCGTGTGTGTGTGTGTGTGTGTGTGTGTGTGTGTGTGTGTGTGTGTGTGTGTGTGTGTGTGTGTGTGTGTGTGTGTGTGTGTGTGTGTGTGTGTGTGTGTGTGTGTGTGTGTGTGTGTGTGTGCAGGCAGAAACACTAACCTCATTTTGATTTACATTTACATTTAAGGCATTAAGCAAACGCTTTTATCCAAAGCCACTTACACTAAGTACATTTGTCGAAAGAAAGAGAAACAACGATATATATCGCTGATGTTCATAGGAGCAAGTGCCAAGCACTAACAATCACTATATTAACCCATTCCCGGTACACAATAGAGATAGCTATGGTAAGACGCTACACAATGTACTATTGCATGTACAACATACAATAAGTGTGTATGATAAGTTCCAGGAAGTACAACATACAATAACAGCTGACACAGCCTCGTGGTATTGATTGTATTTTGTTTACTTTCAGCTTGCTGGCCGGAGGCGGAGGCAACAGGCGCACGGCCAACGTTAAAGCCCACGGATTCGTCAACGTCTTCATCCTGGATAAGAAGGACCTGGCCGAGATCCTCGTGCACTACCCTGAGTCCCAGAAACTGCTGAGGAAGAAGGCCAAGTGAGGGCGGAGCCTCCGTTCTTGATCCACAGCGTCGGAAGATGCTAGCTTGTTGGCTTGCCTGTGTGGCTGTTTGCTGCTACTACTACCACCGCTACTACCAACACCACAAGGCCTCATCAGAGGGCGACAAACGCAAACGCTGCCTGGGATTCCTCGCACCGCACACAACCACATTCACCCATTCATCATCAACCCCTACATAGCGCTTTGGTTTAAAGTCTGGTGAAGGGGATTGCGGAGGGGTCTCCTGGAACCTGTTGTTCACTGTAGCGGGCTGCTGGTCTCTTCCTGGGTTCAGGAGGAGACGCCGTTTAAGCTCGTGATTGAGGCTGGAGTAGCTGCTGATTGTGGTATCAGGCCAGTAGTCGGGTAATTAGCCACGATAATCCCAGTCCCGTGACCCTCCCTCGGCCCGGCCTGGTGTCCCTGCAGCTGCTCAGGCAGAACACTATGATGGCATTTTAGCTTGTTAGTTGCAGGAATGTGTGTGTGTGTGTGTGTGTGTGTGTGTGTGTGTGTGTGTGTGTGTGTGTGTGTGTGTGTGTGTGTGTGTGTGTGTGTGTGTGTGTGTGTGTGTGTGTGTGTGTGTGTGTGTGTGTGTGTGTGACTGTGTGAGCGCCCGAAAATATTTTAAAAGAAAGAAAAAAGAAGTAAAGCAATACCAAGAACATGCTTTGTGTGCGTGTGCGTGTGCGCGCGCGCTGTGTGTGTGCGTGTGTGTGTGTGTGTGTGTGTGTGTGTGTGTGTGTGTGTGTGTGTGTGTGTGTGTGTGTGTGTGTGTGTGTGTGTGTGTGTGTGTGTGTGTGTCTCCCTTAACACACACTCACACACACACTCTTTGTGTTTCTCCCTCTCCGTGCAGGACGATGCTGACCAAGGACAAGAAGACGGACGCCAAGGTGGACAAGGGGACGGTGGAGGTGATCGTTATGCGACCGCCGACCCCCGAGCTGTTCAAGGCGGCGCTGCAGGTCACCGAGGAGGCGGGGCTTGAGGGAACCTTCGCCAAGCTGAAGAAGAGCTACATGTCTACCGAGGTACTCGCCATGGCACTCTGAAGAACAACATTTTGTGTGTACATTAAGTGCCACGTCCTGGAACTTAATGTACACACTTATTGTATGTTGTACGTCCTTGCACTTAAAAATAGTACTTGGCATTATGCAGCGCCTTATCTTACCTGTCTTTGTTGTTTATGGGGAATGGGTTTCATTTATCATTTTATTTATTTTCTCTTCCTTCTGACAAATGTACTTATTGTAATTTGCCATGGATAAAAGCATCTGCTAAATGCCCTGAATATATTTTTTTATGAAGAAGAGCTACATGTCTAGAGAGGTGCTCATTATGTCGCTAGGAAGTGTAAAGAATGAAACACCAAACATCCAACCTTGGAGGCATTGCCGTCTCACACGGCCAACGAATCTGCGTCATTTTTCCCAAACACCCCCTTTTCACAGTAGTGTCGTCATTGGACAATCACAGGTATTGCTCACACCACTAGTTATGGGTCTGCTCAAGGGCGCGGGTAGTAGACTAAACCAGGAAGGATAGGTCTGGCGCCCGCTCCTTGGAAGGCCGACATCAAAGGTGCAATCCCATAATCAGCGATATGAGCGACACCTGAGGTGCTCTCACAACTACCTACACTTTCACACTTTTACTATTTAAAAAATGATAAACTGCTGGTTCTTTTCATGGTAAGGGTAACCAATTCTTTCACGTTTTTCTTCTTCTCTGTATTAGCTTATACAAAATAAAAAATGCCCTTATTACAGAATGACTATATTGAAATAAAACCAAAGCCTTGTTTGGTTAGATGGTCTTCTAAAATAATGTGTGATTGGTTCGGATAAGGTCTCTTTGAACAGTTTCATGGTGTGACCTGGCGCGTTTGGCATTCCCTACTAAGGTCCATGTTTCTTTGTTCACGCTTCAGCATTAGCTCCCGTTCCATCCCTTCCTCCCAGCCCCGTAGTCGACTGACCGCCAACAGGACTCAACTGACCCCTCTCCTCTCTCCCTCCCCCTCTCCTCTCTCCCTCCCCCTCTCCTCTCTCCCTCCCCCTCTCCCTCCCCCTCTCTCCCCTCTCTCCCTCTCTCCTCTCTCCTCTCCCTCTCCCTCTCTCCCCACTCTCCTCTCCTCCCTCCCCTCTCCTCTCTCCCTCCCCCTCTCCCTGCCCCTCTCCCCCTCTCTCCCACTCTCCTCTCTCCCTCTCCCCCTCTGTCCCTCTCCTCTCTCCCACTCTCCTCTCTCCCTCCCTCCCCTCTCCCCCTCTCTCCCTCTCTCCCTCTCCCTCTTCACCTCTCTCCCTCTCTCCCTCTCTACCTCTCTCCCTCTCCTCTCTCCCACTCTCCTCTCTCCCTCCCCCTTTCTCCCTACCCCTCGCTCCCGCCCCCTCTCTCCCCCTCCCCCTCTGTCCCTCTCCTCTCTCCCACTCTCCTCTCTCCCACTCTCCTCTCTCCCTCTCTCCCTCCCCCTCGCCTCCTCTCCCTCGCTCCCTCTCCCCCCCTCTCCCTCCAGGGCGATGTCCCGCCTCCCTCTCCGATGCGCCGCCGCTCCCCCATCCCGCGGGCCACGGCCCCCGGGGACGAGGACGCGGTCTCTGAGACCACCGACGGCTCGCTGGTGATCCGCATGACCCCCCGGGTCGGGGGGGAGGAGCTGCTCAGCGTGGAGCGGGGCGGCAAGGCCAAGGAGGAGTAGACACTGATGGGGAGAAGAGGAGGAGTAGACACCAACGGGGACAAAGAGGAGGAGACACTGATGGGGAGAGGAGGAGGAGGAGGAGGAGGAGGAGACACTGATGGGGAGAAGAGGAGGAGGAGGAGGAGGAGGAGGAGACACTGATGGGGAGAGGAGGAGGAGTAGACACCAACGGGGACAAAGAGGAGGAGACACTGATGGGCAGAGAGAGGAGGAGGAGGAGGAGACACTGATGGGGAGAGGAGGAGGAGGAGGAGGAGGAGGAGGAGACACTGATGGGGAGAGGAGGAGGAGGAGAGGAGGAGGAGGGGGAGGAGGAGGAGGAGACACTGATGGGGAGAGGAGGAGGAGGAAGAGGAGGAGACACTGATGGGGAGAAGAGGAGGAGGAGGAGGAGACACTGATGGGGAGAGGAGGAGGAGTAGAGACGGAGGAGGAAGGAGGAGGAGACACTGATGGGGAGAAGGGAGGAGGAGGAGGAGGAGGAGGGAGAACACTGATGGGGAGAGGAGGAGGAGTAGACACCGACGGGCAGACAAAGGAGGAGGAGGAGGAGAGTAGACACTGATGGGGAGAAGGAGGAGGAGGAGGAGGAGGAGTAGAACCCGACGGGGAGAGGAGGAGGACGGGACAACAGGGAGGTTGAGGTCCTGTTTCTGGACGTGGTTTAAGACCTGGTCCAGGATCTAGTCTAGGACCTGGTTTAGGATCTGGTTTAGGACCTGGTTTAGGACCTGGTTTAGGACCTGGTTTAGGATCTAGTCTAGGACCTGGTTTAGGATCTAGTCTAGGACCTGGTTTAGGATCTAGTCTAGGACCTGGTTTAGGATCTGGTCTAGGATCTAGTCTAGGACCTGGTTTAGGATCTGGTTTAGGACCTGGTCTAGGATCTAGTCTAGGACCTGGTTTAGGATCTAGTCTAGGACCTGGTTTAGGATCTAGTCTAGGACCTGGTTTAGGATCTAGTCTAGGACCTGGTTTAGGATCTGGTTTAGGACCTGGTCTAGGATCTAGTCTAGGACCTGGTTTAGGATCTAGTCTAGGACCTGGTTTAGGACCTGGTTTAGGGTCTAGTCTAGGACCTGGTTTAGGACCTGGTCAGGTCTGGATGTGATGAGCCACTTTGAACCGTGTGTGAATGTCACGTGTTCCTCCCGCTGATATCTGATGGCTATCAGGTCTGATAGCAGACTACAGTAGGAAGTAGGCCAGATGTATGTTTAAGGCCAATTCTAGGACACTTTGACACTAGAACAATCTATCAATTCAATAAACCCAGGATGTAGGCGGTATTGATGGGTCCGTATATTTGTATAATTAGATTCCTGACTATGGCCACACTACAACACACATTGATACAGAGAAACATGCACTGATTCTCCACAACATCTCAGTCCTTATCTCAGGTTTGCTACTGATTCAAGCTTTTCGTTATTGCCATTGTCCCTGTTGTGATACATTACTATCCCTTTGTGACAAACTATGGCCTTCACTATGCTAAACTGTGCTTCTCTTCATTTTATAGATGCAATAATTGCTTTTGGTAGCATGATCCTTTATTTGTTCCATCTTTTATCTAAGTGATGTTTTTAAACTCATCTATAGCACTGTGTGTGTGTGTGTGTGTGTGTGTGTGTGTGTGTGTGTGTGTGTGTGTGTGTGTGTGTGTGTGTGTGTGTGTGTGTGTGTGTGTGTGTGTGTGTGTGTGTGTGTGTGTGTGTGTGTGTGTGTGAAGGAAATGCTTCCAGGAAGCTATGGAAGTGCTCATTGTGTCCAGAGTCTGTCTACCATGAATGAAAAACTAACAATGTGAATGCGGGAACGAAGAAGTAAAGAATTTTCATTCATATCTTCTAGAACAATCTAAATGCTTGTGTACAACATAATGGTTCGCACAACGTTTGAGAAACCCATTTGACGTGGTTCATCGGGTGCTTGTTAGATGATTTAATGGTATTTTTCTGACTTTGTATTTTCCAAACGACTTGAAACAAACGTAGTCCATTTTTTGTAGTCATGTAGAACAATGCTCAGGGATTTAATTTTCGATCATGACCAATAAAATAAGCGCTGTTTGGTGAAAATGTTATTTTATAAATACAATTATGTGAACCAAATGTCGTTTTGTTTGTGTATTATTTAGAAATAGGTCGAATAAGAAGGATTTTCAGACCTGTGTCGAGAAGGGGGTGGCTGGTGACTTTAAGGGGAAATAATGCAACAATATGGTATTCAGCTTGAGTATATGGTATCTCCTAACGTTAATCTTATCTCAGAATAATTATAAGGGCGCTTGTGACTTTGATAAACCAAACCATGCATATGGTTATTATGAGTCCATGCGGACAGACAGACAGCGGTTTCCCTGCTCTGTGATTGATTTGCCGGCTGACGTCACACGTCACCACCCTCAGCTGTTCAGAGCGCAGCTGCATTCAGAAGAGCAGAGGAGGAACTCTGGTCTCGGCAGACGACGAGCAGCTCCTCAAAACAACCGCCTCATCTCAGGAGAGGACACTCAGAACCAGGGCCCACCAACACTATCGGAATAAAGAGAACCACACGAGGGGAAGAGGGGGAGGTTGTGCGCTCTGGACCGGAGGTAAGTTCTAAATAAAAATCCAACGCCAACAGAAAAACCTTTTGGATGAATTAATTGAGCACAGCTTGGATGTATATCTAGGGCTTGATGTTTTCGTGACTGACACCAAACTGTTGGGTTCTTAAGACTTTAGTGCAGAGGCCGGTCGGCTGCAGTACAGGCTGAACTCACTTCACTTGAACTTTTACTGATGGAACAGTTGAAGTTTCTACGCGCGAACAAAACTCGACGTTCCAAACTTTCCTCGAACTTTTTCCCGAACTTTCACGTCGTGGTGAGATGCGCGCGCAGCCCTGTCATCTCTCCGGCGCACAGGCGCGATATGGTTTATCCAGGATCCTTCACGCATCCTCCAATAAGGAGAAGCACATGGAGGCGGTTAAGTTAAGTCCTACCCCTGCAGGGTGTGTCTGGCGAAACAAACAGCGCCATCTATAAATACACCGCTTCGTCAGGGACTCACCGAAGGAACAACACTGTGAAGTCTCGGACCTATTTCAGACAATCAGTCAATCACAACACTGTAGAGATTATTTAGGACTGCCCTCTGAGCATGTGGGAGCCATACCCGATTTTAAGTGCCCGCGGTTGTGCGCGTAATGCTGTGTTACACGCCTCATGGGACTGACTAGAGAACGCATTTTGCTCCATGATGGCCCGCTGCTCCTCACGCGTCATCCTCCGAGCATTCCAGAGGCCGGAGTCACGGGATCTGTCAGAAGAACCGCTGGTCGAGTGCTGGGTGTAGGGAGGAGGTGGCGCACCAACCCTCAGGGCGTAGTAGACTACAGCTCCCTGGTTTATATTTTAAATGCAGGCCTGTTTATTTGCGGTCAAACTGTAGCTTATAGACATGCCGCAAGGTTCCTATTGCGTTAGACATCGTTATTGTCAGCTCAAGTCGAAACTCGCATTGTGCGTCAACGATAACAGGCTACTAATAAAATGCTCGGGTGAAAGTGCAAATAGAGGTTGTAAATGCAGCCTGCAAGCATGGTCAAATCCAGTCCTTAGTTAATGTGGTTGCCTGAGTCTTGTACCAGAAGTTAGGTGCAGTCTGATGATCCGGCCCTGGGAGGCCCTCAGAAGAGACGTTGAACTGAAGGACTGCACAGGCCTCTTATGTTCAGTATCCCCGGTATGTTCTCCCTGAGAGTTCTTGGCAGAGTTTATCCAGAGTACTGGCAGCAGTTTATGTACAAGGATGAATCATGTCTTTTTCCTAGATAATGTGGGAGTGGACCCTATACATAATCTATCGCTGTATATCTAGATGGGTTTGACTCGACGTGCGGTGTTAAAATAAAACGGTCATTTTATGTTTGGTCATTGACGCCCCAGTGTGGAGCATAACCAAATGGCCCACCAGAGGGCGCTGTCCGGCTGCGTCATTAAAGGGACTATTGATGCACACTGACTTAAAGCGACCAAAGCACGTTAAACTAAGTCCCTTTGTTTAGGGAACTGTTTAAACAATTAAACTGCTCGTTTTTTTTCATCGGTATCTAATTCTTTTTTTCTTTTCAATGGCTTATGCACAATATAAATGTCTACTTCAGAATATGTTGAAATAAAACTAAAGCCTTGTTTGGTTAGATGGTCTTCTAAAATAAGGTGTATTGGCTGGGATAAATTATTCAAACACCAAATGGCTGTACAGGGAAAGACTGAATGTGTTGCTGTGTGGTATGGACTACCTGATGTTAGGGGAAGGGTTCGGACAGGAAAAAGGCCTCAAGGATGTGAGATGGGAAACATCAGTGTGTCCGACCACTGAATGTTTCTCTTAACGAATGGACATAGGCAAAAATAAGGACATTCTCTTAAGGACGTTAAGATGTTATCTACAGCCTTTTATTGCAGCAGAAAGTCTTAACACCCTCATTTGATTTCTGGACTCTATTCCTTCCTAAGCATTCTTGGTGTGGGTGTGTGTGTCTCAGCTTTGTTTCATATTCAGAGATGTATAGACCATGTGTATAGCAGAGAAGTCACATCTATAAAATGGATGGCACAAAAACGTCCGGAATTCTTGATAGAAAATGAGTTCTTTCTGCCAAGTTAAACAGTAGGCTACAACGTTATTCCTTTGTGGATTAGAGTAACGTTGCAGTCATTTCACTTTCCCTTGTGGGGGCATCCGGAGAAAAACCCTGTGGCCTTACTTTGTTTCTTCAGGGTTTAACTCTAATGGTCTCTCCATGTCCGTGTCTGGGTCCCGGGGTGGGAACACAACTTGCTGATCCTCGCGGTAGCACAGGAAGAGGGGGAGGAGACCTAGCTAAGAGCTCCCGCTTGGGGGATTCACTTTCTTGTTTTCCTTACTTTCCGGAATGCTCCATGTGTTGTGAACCCGTCGGTCTTTCATATTCAAGCAGAGGAAGTCAGCAGAAAAACCACCAGAAGCCTCAATGTAATCATAAATCCCTTTTCCGTCCCAAAATGCATTGCGCTCGTCCGGCCTCCCTCTCATCTGCGCTATTTCTGTGTAAATTACACGGTGACCCAACTGGGTGGAAACTCTCTCCTCCTCTCTCCCTCCGTCTTGTCTCACTCTCGCTGGAGTTTCAACAGTGTCTGAACCAGAAGTCGGCTAAAGACCTTCATGTTATTAATGTAAGGTGAGCAGACTTGACACGAACCCCGCTCTTGACATGAAGGGGAGGCAGGACTCTAACGTAAGCTGCTTAGACCCAGGTGGTCTGGCCTGCAGGGCCCGTGCACATGCACACCCCTTCACCTCCTGACCTGTGTGGATCCTGGACCAACCCGAGGCCGCAGAGTAGGGCTGCACAATATATCAAATTTTTATCGCGATGACGATGTTGGCGTCCCACAATGACACGTAGTGTTCTCGTGATATATATATTTTTAAATAATGCATCCGCAAAAAAATGAAAACTAAAAAAGAAACGAGCACCGCCCCGCTCTACCTCCGCTGCAAGCAAACCAAGCGCTCCCTGTACACCTGTCTCGACTGCGTGAGTCCATCCTGCACACAGCGGCGCGAAGCCTGAAAAAAGGGGGGGGGGGCGTGGCCTGGCGGCAATTTGCCGCTGAGCACAGTGTGTGGCTCCTACCACTAGGGGGTGGTAGAAATTCGAAAGATTTTTTTCCAGTGAATAATCGTGATATCAATATTGATCAAAATAATCGTGATAATCATTTTGGCAATAATCGTGCAGCCCTACCGCAGAGATTACAGTCCTGAAGGGAAACATCAAGGCGTTATTCATTTGTGCTGTAGCTCAGTTTTCTTTGCATCCTGACTATGATCTTTTTGAATCCTATCAACTGGCAGCTTCTTAAAGACATATTTATGAATCCGTGCTTGACAGATTAATTAATTGGCTGATAAGCAAGCTGGTGTGTGCTAATAGATATCTGGTCAGCGACACACGCGGCACGTAGACCGACCTTTCTTTGAATAATGGTTGGGTACAGGACAGTGGTTTCATTACTACCGGCTCAGTGTTGTAAATATGAAGTTGCTTGAGTACTATTGTAGCTATTTCATGTAGCTTGTTGACTTGAGTGGCATTATGCCCGGCTGTATGACTGACCCATGGACATCAGTGTCTAATTGTGACCACAAGGGGTCCCAGCCCAGAGTCCACAGGGTCAGCCAGGCTCCAGGAGAGCCCACCTCTTTTCAGTGGGTGCCTGGAATATCCGCTTTTATCCGCTTTTATCCAAAGCGACTT
The DNA here is from genome assembly GCA_900291075.1 of Melanogrammus aeglefinus. Classification (NCBI taxonomy): domain Eukaryota; kingdom Metazoa; phylum Chordata; class Actinopteri; order Gadiformes; family Gadidae; genus Melanogrammus; species Melanogrammus aeglefinus. Next base: position 139,550 of record OLKM01000803.1, read on the forward strand.
ATAATAAGTACATTTATCATAAGAAGTGAAACAATAGATCTCTGTCAGTACAGTAAAGATGTGCATAGAACCAAGTGCAATTACTCACAATCGCTAGGCTATCCCATTCCCTGTGTACAGCAATGATAGCAGCTACTGCAGATGCTACACAATTAAGTACTATGAATAAGTGCAATGTAGATTAAGTACATTAAGTGCCAGGTCGTACAACATACAATGGTGGCCGGAATTGTAAACATGTGAAGTGCATTGATTGTGTTATTGTATACGATTCTAGCAAGTTAGAACTGGATGTGGCTGTAGTTATGATCTCTTCATGGTTCCTTGTTTATGATTTAATAGTTTGATGCTTTAATTTGATTCCCGTCATCGCTGTTCAATAAACTTGGCTTAGTGGACGTTACTTCCTTGTTACAAGAAGTCATGCCCTTTTAGATTCCGGTGTATTTCGACTTGAACTCCAGAACCATGGCACGTGGATGAACTGGATAAGCTCTGCTCTCTTCATGGTCCCACCCCTCCAATTAAGACGCTGAAAGTGACCACTGGGGTGGAAATTGTGCTGCTCTCCCTTTTGTTCTCAAGACTGTCCTTTAGTCTTTTTACAGCAGGGTGATTGGCCGGCCACAGAGGGAGCAGTGTCCCGGCTGATCACTCGAGGCGGGCGTCACAACTCGGACCTTTGATTCACAGTGTCAGGTCCCACGCTGTGAGGGGAGCCTCGCGGTCTTATCTGCTTCCCCTGACCAACGGCGGGCCAGCGAGGTCGCCTCCTCCACCAATGGGAAGCCAGAGTTCTGCTTCGATGGGGCGTCTATCAACTGTTGGAATGAGTGTGTATGAAAAAAAAAGAGGATCCTGAATCCTAGGAATCCTCAGGCAGACTCAATCATGTTACATCACCGGCGGTTGCTCTGCCCCGTCCCAGTGTTTATGTGTTTATCCCGGGGCAGCAGATGGCCAGAGGGTGGGGTGGGTGGGGGGGGGGGGGGTGCTGGGCGTGGAGGGACGTCGGAGAGAGGGACAGTGAATGGAGGACTCAGGCTGGCTCGGTTCAGCGAGGTGAAGCGCTAACCTGTGAGGGTGCTAATCTCCAGCGGGGAGGCGAGGGCTGAGTGAGAGTGAGAGTGTCTCTGGTAAAGTACAAACCCCCCATCATCCCTGCCCCCGTCCCATCCCCGCCACTACCCCAACTCTTCCCAGCGAGGACGGACCGGACTGGACTTCAGGACCGGACTCTCTCTCTGCCACACCGGGACTTTGCTACTAACCCCGCAGGAGGGGGGAGGCGGAACACGAGGGGGACCGGAGACGGCGTGACCCACCTTCGGCTCCCGAGGAGGAGGCTCCCCTCTTTGGGGTGCATTGAAGGAGTTTCCAGCTGCTTTTGGAGTGCACTGCCGACGTCTCTGCTCCGCGGCTTCCTGGTGCTTTGCAGGCAAATTTGTCTCTCCGCTTTGCGTGTCTGAAGTGAGGATGCAAATGAGGACCGGGCTTCTTGAATTACATCGACATCGAGCTGCTGAAGCCTTGGGTTGCCTGGGCTGTGCACCTGGCGAGGTGAAGTAAAGAAAACGTAAAGCTATGAAGATTGATCAAGGTCCACTTTTTTAGTCTTATCTGCATGGGACTTGCGTACAGAGGTGGAACAGGTGAGATAACGGGAATATGTGTGAGACTGTTTGTAGGCGAGGCCGGAATGGGCAGACGAGCGGATTATAACGATTTGCAATTCAGCATCACAGGGTATTTCCGAGTGACGACTGAGGGGAGAGAGATCTGGGATTAAGACTTGGGGGAGTTTGCGCCTTGCCCGTGTAAAACGGATCCAGAAATACCTGTAGTGGTCATTCAGCTCACCTGTTGGATACAAAACAAATGGCAGTTGGACTGTAAAGCAACTCGATTGGACCCATTATCCCGCCTGAATGGAAAGATGAAGTCATGATGTCTCATGACGACGACGGACTTTGATCCGTCGATCGCTTGGACCTTTGCGGACGTATTGGGAGGTTGAGATGCCCGACCCTTGAGCATTTTGACAACGGCTGTCTGGAGGGTGCGAGTGCGACTGTTGAACCTTAACGTGATTACCGACCGGGAAGGGAAGCTAGCCCTGTGCTAAGGGCCCCCACCCACTCGGCCGGGCGTGGGGTGGGGGGGGAGGATCATGTATGTTCTCTGTACCTTGGTGGTGCTCACCCTCCACAGCCTGATTAAGAGCTACTACAAGACCCTGGAGGTGAAGGCCGGCCCGGACGCTGAGCCGGGGAGGAGGGGAGGCGGCTCAGACCCCGAGCCCGCAGACGGAGCCCCCCCTGCAGGGGGCACGTCTGGGGACGGGAGCGGCCAGAGAACGGTCCTGAACCGTGGGGAGCTGGCCCACTTCAGACTGGAGTCCCAGCCTGGGAGAGCAGGCCGCCTGTACTACGCACCAAACAGAAGGAAGCTTTTAAAGGTGAGGTGATCGGGGGAGGACAGAGTTATGGTGGCGATGATCTGGGAGGAAGTGATGCCAAGAGTAGACTTAAGGTCTGGAGAGGACAGAGTTATGGCGGTGTTGATCACAGAGTAATTAATGCCAAGAGAAGCCTTATGATTTGGAGACGGCAGAGTTATGTGGGTGAGGATCAGAGAGTAAGTTATGCCAAGATGAGCCATATGATTTGGATCATGGCTCAGTGGAAATCTTGGAATATTTTCCAATCTAAAATAAATCAACCTTTTTAATACGTCGCTGTATCCTGGGACCGTGTGTTCCCCTTTTAGGGGATGACGGCGGCGACATTGGAAAGCACTCCTTTAGCGCGGAAGGCGTTGGCGTTTGTCCGTGTCACTCCCTTACTCGTAAAACTGCAGGTATTTTTATTGTCTCACAACCATGACGCAGATTAAAGTCAAATTAAAGTTCAACACAATCCAACGCTCCTGTGAGCTGAACCGAAGTCAGTGGGACGCGGATCAAACCTTATGTAACCAAAGATGATTGTAATCTGACCATGATGTTATAGTTTCAGTAGTTGAGGGCTTAATCCCCACGGACGGTTATGTTGTGTTTTTTAAACGCTGTCATTTTGTACCAGACCAGTGAAGGCCACCACATGCCTTCAGACTTTGTTTAGAAAGCATGGCGAGTCAGTTCAATAGCTATTCATCCGTGTGCGTATCTTCCGGATTAGAATGCACCGTTGCTTGGCTGCGCATAACTAAATAAAGAGCAGCTAGCAAGCCTTTATCTACAGAGCAGTGACTGAGAGAAGGTTGGTCTTATTGTTGTGTCATTACGTCGTCGTAATTATTGTGTTTATAAGGAGAATATGTTGGGCTGGGCAATGTTTCCAATAGTCACGGCCATTCAATTACTCTGCACAGGATTGTGTGTCTCATTTATAATTGACTTGTCTCTTCAATGACTTAGGCGAGTTGCTTTTGTCTATTTAAGCTAACAACAAAAGGACCCACGGACACAGACACACACACACACTTGTGCATAATGGCACTGAAAGGAATAGCTGTGTGTAAATACTCGCAAACCACAAGCAGGGAGTGTTGTGAAAAACTCCATTTCCCATCATCCCCGGCTTTGCAAGCGAGCGACGGGGAGGGGAGGGGGTTTAGTGTGTGTGAAATGTGTTTACTGGACAACCTTAATGCAGAATAACATACCGGCTCCAATGGAATGATCACGCAAACGTTCCTATATATAAATAAATATTTTGTTTCTCTTGTGCTTCAGTGCATTGGGGGACTCGGGAATCATCATGTTAGTGGGATGCACAAGTAAGATTTTAATACATTTATCACTAGAAACTGGACAAAAGCGTTCCTTCGTCGACCGGAGAAACGTTGTCTTTGTACCCTCGCGGCCGCGCGCACGCGAACGTTTAATATTTCAGCAGGCCGTGTGGAAGGGGAGCTTAGCAACGGCATTCTTCATTTAGAGCTGAAATATTTATTTCTCCCGAGCAAGGATGGATGGCGAGGAGGAGGAGAGAGAGAGAGAGGAGGAGAGAGAGGGGGGAAGAGGAGGAGGAGGAGGAGGGGGAGGGGTCTAGCAGAGTGGGGTAGTGGGGGGTGTCCGCGGCATACATGATTCTGGCTCAGATTCCCCCGTTACCAGGGAACAGGAGGCGGAGGCAGTGTGTCAGTGTGTGCGCGCTGGAGTCAGCCGCCGACGGTAAAGCCAGGGGAGGGGACTGGCTCTCTCGGCCGCTCTCAAACGGATCTGACACAAGCCGTGTGTCGGGGGGGGCGTGTATCTTTCTGCGGGAGGAAGCGGCAGTGATGCAGGGATGATCAGGACAGCGAGGCTGCGGGGAAGGTGGTGAGTACGCGGAGAACGTCAAGGAGGGAGGTGGGGGGGGTTAAGATGGAGTTGTGAGGGCCTGCATGAGGAGGGAGAATAGGAATGGGAATTCACTAGCGATCGATTGGGGATGGAGAAGGAAATGGAGGGGGAAACAGGACATGGGGAAGCGAAGGAGGGCTTGTGTGTGGAGATGTTGGCTGGGGGAGAGGAAAATGCTGGAGTAGAGATGCATGAAATGGAATATAATCAGCCAGAAGTATTGCGTTTCCCCTGTTGAATATCTGCCTGTGGAGCTCTGTGCATGCTTGTGCCTTGTGCCTTGCCTTCCCTCTTTAAATGTCCTTTTTATCCTTCAGTATATATTTATTTCTCATCAATGTGTGCGTTTCATCCATGTGTGTTCAGCGGTGTGTCTCTTGTGGGCGTGGCTGGCACAGCCGAACATTTGGCCGTCCCAGCCTCGTGTTACGTGTGCAGTCTGGTTGGCAGCAGACATTTTTGACGTATGCAGTCTGGTGGAGAGCAGACATGTTCTCACTCTAAGCGCACGGTAACTGGGCGAGCAGTCACTGGTTTGACCCACTTTAGGCAGAGGGGGGGTGTGTGTCTGTGCGGTGGGGGAACGCACGGCGTCTCGTCGGTCAGTGAGTGAAGAGGATCAGAGAGGAGCGACGCAAGCCGTCCTTGTCCTTGTCAGATGGTGTGCCTCTGCTCTGAGCAGCACCCATGGTAATTAAAGCGTTGTTAATGTTCGATAGCGTCGTATCCCAAATGCTTGCACTGCTGCAGACGCAAGCTGCCTATTTTTGGCCCAGGTTGTGATTTCACTGAGTGAGAGGGAGAGGGAAGGACATGCTGTTGCTGTTTTCCTCCTGTGAGCTGTGCTCTCAGCACAGCTATGGACTAGAACCATAAATACTGCCGGTTGTATAGAGACCCCCCCCACACACACACACACAATGATCTGGCCTCCCACAGCCTTTTGCCGTCACCAGGGATGGATAAAAATAGACTTTATTGTGGCTGTGACTCGCTGAAAACAGGATCAAAAGAAGGTACTCGATGCGTAGAGCGACAAAACGTGTCGTCGTCGACCACAATTGTCCTGCTCCAGTCGCGGCTCCGACCCGAGGTCTGCGAGGACTTGAATGGGGCTTTGGCGTCCGGCGACTGACGGGCCTAATAGTCCTTTTGATGTTCTCATGGGCGTGTGCTTATTGGAGTCTGCCGTCATGCCCATGTGGGCCGTCAACATCGCTCTCAATCCATAGAGCCGTAATCCACCCCACTTGCACTGTGCACGGTCAGCGGCACCTCGAAACGCATAATAACCTCGTCCATAAGCTTAAGCTATCAGATGCATGTGGAAGCAAGGGAACAGGATTGGCTGGAGACGTACTCACTTCAGGGTGTGTGTGTGTGTGTGTGTGGGTGGGGTGTGTGTGTGTGTGTGTGTGTGTGTGTGTGTGTGTGTGGTGTGTGTGTGTGTGTGTGTGTGTGTGTGTGTGTGTGTGTGTGTGTGTGTGTGTGTGCGCGCCTTCAGGCCTAGGAGATGGACAATTAAGATGCTGCTGTGTTTGGAGTAGATATGAATTGAGAGATGCCGTGTGTTTGTAGGATATTGTGGTTTTATGGGCATGGAAGCATTGCTGGGCGAGGGTTAAGGGATTTAAGAAGGTGCAAGTGTGTGTGTGTGTGTGTGTGGAGGGAGGGGGGGGAAGGCTGATCCCTATTTGAATGTGAAAATCCTCATCACAAACCTTATTGGATCACAGCAGGAGTCCTCTGCAGAGTCGCAGGGTGATGCATAACAAACGCAACCGACCAGATTAGATTATTGCAGTCTGCGCCGATTTGTTTTCGAGCCCGACTTTAAACGTGCGGCAAAGCAAACAAAGAGCCTCTCCTGGCAGTGAGCGGATCGAGAGCTCCTCCTCTAGTGGGGAGGAGGTACGACACGGGGCTCCTCTGTACCAGGAGAACAGGTGGTGACGCCACTCGGTGTCTGTCTGACTGAGGAAGCACAGTGGGGGGGGGGGGGGGGGAACTGTCTGTCTGTCTGCCACCTTCTGGGAATCCTTGGCTGTCGGTCCACAACTCATAATTGCTCACATCCTCTCTTCTCAATTCTAAAACATTTCAACATGGTGCGGAAAGTGACTAAATTTATACCGCGCTTTCCTAACCAGTGGCCACTCAAAGCGCTCTACACTATAGCCTATAACATTCACCCGTTCACACGCCGACAGCGGTGCCAGCCACGCACGGCCAGGGTTTGAGCTAGCATCCTTTCGGTTACCAGCCAACCCGCTCTACCTCCTGAGCCGCATGCTGGCCAACACGCTGCACAATGCGACGTTAAGAAATTAAATATTTAAGGCACACTAGAGGTTAAAAAATGGAGGTTCTGTGTGTTCCCCTCCATTCTCACGTTAATGTCCTTTTTTAAGATGGAGGGCCCTCGCGGGGCTTCAAAGACTGCACCAAGTGCTCCCTAAGGGGGGGTCGCTGTTTCACAAGTGAAGCAGCGACCCCCCCTTAGGGAACACTTGGTGCAATCTGACTTTAGTCCAGTAAATTTACTGGACTAAAGTCAGACTGCACCAAGTGCTCCCTAAGGGAGCACTTGGTGCAGGTCTGACTTAGTCCAGTAAATTTACTGGACTAAAGTCAGACTGCACCAAGTGCTCCCTAAGGGAGCACTTGGTGCAGTCTGACTTTAGTCCAGTAAATTTACTGGACTAAAGTCAGATTGTTACGAGCTCCTCACCTAGAGATCAGATGGCTGGCCCCAGGTCAGATCTCGGTGGTGTTTGTAGTTGGGGGGGGGGGGGGGGGGAATATGATCTACAACCACAGGTTTTTACTGAAGGTGGCATCTCAGTGGAGGGGGCTGGGTGGAGGAACACCTGGGTCTCGCTGGGTTTTCTCCAGTCAGACCCATGTGTACCTCCACCCAGTAGTCTCTTCTTCTGTGTGTGTGTGTGTGTGTGTGTGTGTGTGTGTGTGTGTGTGTGTGTGTGTGTGTGTGTGTGTGTGTGTGTGTGTGTGTGTGTGTGTGTGTGTGTGTGTGTGTGTTCCTTTTGGACCACAAAGTCAAGTAGGGTTGCGGTGATGGAACAGCTGACTTCTGAGACCTTTCTAAAATAGATTATTTTTTTATTGAATTAGATAATTGATCTGGATACTGTGGTGTTCTGACAGTGACTGTGATATAATTAGCCAGTAGCAGCAAAGGTCAGGTGTTTTCCGTTTCTTTTTTTCTATGAACTAGTTACACCCCAGCTTGTTGCAGGCCTTTGTGGTTTATATTGTATGCGTGTATTGTACAAAACGGGTCTATTCTAATCAGCACAATAGACCTGGTCTGTGTGGTTCTACTCGGATCTCCGTTAAACGATTAGAACATCCTTCCACAAGGGAAGAGATCATTTCATAATATTGCTGCTCTAACAACTGTTAAATTGACTGCATTTATGTCGCACTTTTCTAACCGGTGGCCACTCAAAGAGGTTTACAATACTGCCTAACATGCAAGGCGACAGCCAGCTCGTCAGGTGCAGTGAGGAGGAGGAGGAGGAGGAGCAGGGGATTGAACTAGCAACCCTCCGGTTACCAGCCAACCAACTCTCCCTCCTGAGCCATATGTCACCCAACTATTGCATGTGAATGCCTTACCTTCATTGGCCCTCATTGTACCACAGAACCTACTGGGTACTGGAGGGAGCTCGTGGCCGCCCCGGTCAATGCGCCACAGTCTGTCTGTCCGTTGGGCGTTCGGCTGTGGGATTAGACCGCGCACAGAGGCGGCCGAGTCAACTGCAGGTCAAGTTCAGCACGTGGGGACCCAGTCCTCCCAGCTGACCGTAGCGGAAGGTCCGTGTCTCTGGGAGTTAAACCTCCTCGATCCCTGTTTGAGTCTTCTGTCACTGAACCTATTATCACTCTCGGACACTCGGAGTGGATGCACGGCTTTGAACCGGAAGTCGCCGTGCCCGTGAGGTGAATTGAATCATTTGGGGGGATTCAGTGTAGCTGGGGTTTGGTTAAGGTTGAATATATATCAGTGTATGTGGCACAGGTCTGGTCTTTGGGAGCATCAGTGCCACTGGTTACCTCTCGGATTGGTTACAAGCCGAAGGATGGAAAAGTAACATTTGCGTGATGAGGTTGTTGTGCGACGCTGGCGTTGCTTTGTAACATTCCTACCCAAAGTCAGATGAAGTGGACTGGACCCCCCCCCCCCCCACCTGGGTTCAATGTGTCTGTGATACCGTGGCTGAACGGGGTTCACCCCTGCTGGTAAGCGGACTGACTCTAGTCTGGCCGGGCCCACGTTATGGCATCGCTCGGGGAGGCCCGGACAGTACTGAGGGCAGGTTTTTTTTTTGTTTATCCCAGAGTTGAAAGCTGTCACATTGGGACAATGGAAAGCCAACACCGTGCCGCACACATCTGATGTGTTGTCTAAAACACAAAGCCTGACGGTGCTAGTAGTGAGTGCCCAGATTTGACTCATCATGTCCGTGTCAAAACAAGTCATGTCTAAAAACGAATCCTGCTGTCAGAGAGCGGGCCTGCGGCGCCAGTAGCCCCCGTTTCCCCCTGTCTCGGCGCGGGGTTCTATAAGGGGGGGGGGGGGTGTCGGTACACAAAGGCTAACGGTGCTGTCGGTGTGGTCCCCCCCCCTGTCGCCCCCCTCCAGCAGCCGGTCCAGCGGTCCAGCGCTCTGCTCTGTCCTGCGGTCATGTTTGGAACCAGAAAGACCTGGGACCTCGGCGACGCCCCCTGCCTTCAGGAGCTCTGGAAGAAAGACCTCTCATTGGACGGTGAGTCCCTCTCCCTCCTCTCTCTCACACTCACTCATGCGGAGGAAGGCGGGGCCCCAACAAGAACCAGTGTGGCCACATTTCTGAATCGTGACGGATAAGGAGGAGCTGGAGGCTGAACGAGGCGGTGGTGGGGCCGTGTGCGTATCGCATGCCGCTGGTCTGAGAGAGCGAGAGAGAGAGAGAGAGAGGGGAATGGAATGGTGAAGGGATAAGGTGCGAGTCGTTCCCTGCAGGTAGAAGGGGCAACGTGGGGCCGCGGGATTGGCTGAGGTGAAGCGGCCCGGAGCACTTTTGTAGTCGGGTGGAATTACGCGGTCGGGACTTGACAGGTGTGAGCAGTTCTGTGAGTTATTGCGTCCACCGTCGTCTCTTGCTCTGTCTCTGTCTCTGTCTCTGTCTCTGTCTCTGTCTCTCTCTGAAACGGGGTGTCCCCCAGCAGGGAGCCAGGGTAGTGATAGAGTAGCAGAGTGCTGATTGTGTCCAGGTGGAATAGTGAGGGGACCTCCAGATGGATTTCAGAGCGGAGAAAGAGGGGCCGGGAGTCCAAAGGGAGAGCAGAAAGGAGCTTTGTTGAATGTAACTGAGAGGGTGAACTGGAACACGCAAAGGATTTAACAGTTTTTTTGCCAGGCATGGAATGTTGGCATTATGATTATGGACCGTTGACAGGTGTGAGCTACAACTCCAGGGAATGTTGTCAGTGTGTGTGTGTGTCCTCTGTGCGTCATTGTTCCCACTATGTGTGTGTGTTGGCAACTGTCAGCGGTGACAGTTTTGTGTTTGTCATCAGAAACAAACGGAATGGTTGCACAGCCTTTTTCTGTGTTTAACCTGTCCTGTCATTTAAATCGTGCCTCATAACGTAGGGAAGCAGGTTGAAGGGACATATTGAAGAAGTATAATGTCGTTTGGTTTTGGTGTGGTTCTGTGAAGCCTTGTGTGATTACGTAAACGCCTGCTTGGGAACCCGTTTGCTAATTCTTCTTAATGCTGTGGAGATTCCTGCTGGTACAGACCGCTGATTGTTCCCTTAGCGATAAGACCCCCCCCGCATCCCCCTCCATACACATCTTGCCAAGGTGGGAGTTTGATTTGTGTGCTGCCGGTTAATGTGTTACAGGCCAGTATCGGCCAATATTTGGGTTTCCGTGTCCCCCTCTGACGGCTCATTGGTTGAATCGCATGCAGGAAGTACAGATGTAGAAAAATACAACGGAATGGAACGACCAAATGTTAAACTTAAAAGCTAAATTGTCACAAAACAAGAGACGGTCAGGTTTAGCCGACGGACCTCTTCATGGTTGAAACCTTTTCCAAAAAAAGAGACTACACTTGTACATTTGAGTTGTGTTAAATTAGAACGTTCAAATGTAGGAGACGCACATGGGAAGTAGAGCAGACCAATGCCTCAGGGTCCCTGATGTGCTAATAAGGTGTGTGTGTGTGTGTGTGTGTGTGTGTGTGTGTGTGTGTGTGTGTGTGTGTGTGTGTGTGTGTGTGTGTGTGTGTGTGTGTGTGTGTGTGTGTGTGTGTGTGTGTGTGTGTGTGTGTGTGTGTGTGTGTGTGTGTGTGCGCCCACAGCCAGCTCAGTGGACTTCTTGATGAGTGATGGTGAAGACGAGGGTTCCTTCCTGTCTCTGCCCGCCTCTGCCTTCTCCCAGCGCCCCTCTCTGACCCCCGACTTCTCAGAGGCCCACCTACCCAGCCAGCAGCTCCTCATCCAGGTGAGCCCCCCCGTGACGGCTGCAGGACATGCCGGGTTAGGTTCTCTAATGTCCCCAAGGGGGTCATAATGTCCCCAAGGGGGTCATTGGTCCCCATGGTTTTCCCACGGTCGAGTTGGTTTCAGGGCAGCGTACATTTAAAAGGTGTTGCAACGCTGTGTAGCACGCAGATAACAAATCAACTCTCGTATACAGCGGCAATCATGACATCCGTCCATGATGATGGCGATGTTGACGCTCCACACAGCGTCGGCGGACCGTCTCTGTGCCGGTGTCGCTTCGTCGGGACACCCGTTCTTTTTGTTGACGTTGACGTGCGTTTTATGGAAGTCAAAGAAGAACAGGACTTGGGTTCGGCGTGTAGAAGAACGGTCACACACTGGTTGGCAGATACGGTCGTTTGCTAACCTCTTAGAGTACGGGCTGTAAGCTAGCTCTAGCTTCAGCAGCAGCAGCAGCCTTGGACGGACGGAGTGTGTTCCTCAGGTGGGCAGCCGGAGAGTAGAGGTTTGGTCAATTGGATAAACGTAGGTTGTTATAAACCACTGACTGTCAAGGTCAGAGGGTGTTTAGTGGAGCACAGCTGAAGCTTGAGGGCTGTAATTGTTTCTGATACAATGATTGTTTGTGAGCATTATATCCATTTATAATCACTCTGTTGCCAGGAGAGCGGCGTCCCACGGGCTGAATAAAACATGTTGTACATTATTGGAATCAGTTATCATTATATTATTAGTATTCATTATGTCATTAGGTGGTATGGAGTTGTGTTGCCACATTAGTATAACAAGTATTTCCTTTATGTATTCTTTATCTAAGAGTGCTTCAGTGACAATATCAGATTGGATCTGTACTAACATAGGCCGATAGCAAAGTGGATCATACCAAATCCGTTTGCATTCCTACCAAAGTATGTGAGCTATGCTGCGGCCACACGCCGTGCATTCCCCTGGGGTTGGATTCAGACAGATGGAGTCAGCAGAGCGAGTTCCCTTTCCTCATACAAAGACGTGACGCGGGCCCGTACCGGTACAGGTCCCCGGGGCGCCCAACAGAACCCTGCCCTGGCTCGCCGCTCCCTGTTGACTGCGGGCCGCGGAGCTGCAGTGAAGGGGAAGGGGCTGCTGACTCATTCCATGACATTGACACAGCTGCACACCCACAGCAGCGGACTGGAGCGGCCGCCCGGGGCTCCCGCTGACACTTTTGTCTGCCGTTGCTGACTGACCGACTGTGTGTGCTTAGTCAGTCTGAACGGCTGTCTGACTGCGTGTTTAAACAGTTAGTCAATTTGACTGACGGACATACACTGTTAAACACAGTTTAAACACACGACAGTCAGTCAGGTCAGTGTTCCCGGTCTCTCCTCTACAGTTCATCAGGTTGTTTGGTGTTTCTCGCTCATCTCTCCTCTAGTCGAGTCTCACTGCCTCTCTGTTTTTGTGTCTCCCTCGCTCCTTCCTCTGCAGAAGGTCTCCTGGTTCTACTGCTGGACACCTAACAATGTAACGCTCTCCACACTCTTACTTGGTGGTGACTCATTAGCGTGTCCCGTCCCGTTTGGAGCTGTTGTGTCGTAGATCTAATCTGCGCTAGGGCTAGGCTCTTTTCGTTAGTGCTGTACCAGTTTTTTTTTTCCCTTGGTTCTGTTGCTTAGGGCTTGGGTCTTATCTTCATCGCCGCCTCAGCTAGAACTGGCTTAGCGTGTTACACTAGAGGCTAGATGCGCTGTGGACGTCGATGCGCTCAATTCCGTCACGTGACGCTTTTAAGTAGTGCAAGGCCATGTGAGCTAGCGCTTCCTTTGAACACGACCAAATCTGTGACATTCCTGTGTGTTGTGTGTGTGTGTGTGTGTGCCTGCGTGCCTGCGTGCGTGTGTGCGTGTGCGTGTGTGTGTGTGTGTGTGTGTGTGTGTGTGTGTGTGTGCGCCGGTTGGCAGACCCTGCAGGAAAAGGTGTGTGAGATCCAGGCCCG